>JARHVA010005809.1:117500-732500 GCA_037957365.1 Torreya grandis | reverse complement strand
AAAAGATAAAGTTAATTTCCATGGATTATTTTGGTAGGATTATTCATTATAATGTATAATAAATTTCATAATATTATAATTATATCAAAAAATCAAACAACTACAACATCTATCATGACATTAGTCATATTACGTGACATCTCACAAAGAAAGACATTGGATAATTATCAGTAGTAATTCATTGCAAAGTTTTTAATTTTTAATAAATTATTTGAGTATGAAGATAATTATTATAATTAAAATAATTAATAATAAACTAAAATAATATTTTAAAACTAGTTAAATGTTATAAAGTAATAGTAATTATCAAATGTAGGTATAAAATTTATTATTAATGCATTGTGTTTCATGAAATTTCACTATCAGCTTTTGTAATATTGATTTTACTAATACATTAAGGGTAAAAAAATCCACAACCCTTAAATACCTATAAAAACAAAAAATCTATAATCAATTAAAAAATCAATTAACTATTAAAATAATCATCATCCATTTAAATATTCAAGAGAAATCTTTTAGAAATAATCAATTATTAAGTAGGTTTTAAAGATCAGTGGAACTATGAACTCTCCTAGTATAGTGCATTAAGAGGTCCTCTTGTTACAACCTCCCTAGGATAAATTAGTCTCTTATTCTAAGTATGGATTAACTCTTAATTCTAATCATTTATCTAAAGTTGAATATTTTAGCATGACCCTTGAAAAGATAGATACTAATGGGTTTTATTCCCAAAATTTAAGTTTTTATTCATTTATCTCTAAGGCAATAGTTTATACTATAGGAAGGTGAGAGCTCACTTTAGGCCTTACTCAATATACCTTAGTTCATCTCAATTTGATCCAAAGGTCCAAATCTCCTGGTTCTATTGCTCCTAACTTATTCTTGTAAATTACTAAAGGTAAGTTTCTTTCCTCTCAATCCTCTCTATTTATTCCTTCTCTAGTGCAAGATTCCACCTTCTAAAGGTTTCAAGGTCAATGTTATGAATATAAGGAAGACCAATGGACTCAATTTTACATGAGGACGGGTAAAAAAATAATGAAAGTAGGCAAGGACAATAATAATTATATAAGACATTTCAATCAATTAGTCAAGAAATCTAAAACAATAAATTTTTTTATAAGGATGACTCATAAGTCCATTAAAAAAAATCCTAAAGTTAAAAATTAAAGTCATTTCCTAGAATGTAAGGGGCTTAAATAACCCAATAATCAGTGTCTTCTTAGGAAATTTAGGGAGAAACATAATCCCGATATTCTTATGATTCAAGAAACTAAAATCACTACTAATAATTTTAATCTTTGCAAAAATAAAATCTTGAACTTATGTAAATGTGCTAGTTCTAATTCTATTGGTGCCTTTAAGGGCCTGTCAATTTTTTGGAATCATAATTTTTTTGAATTTTATATTTTATTTCAAAGATGCAATCATTCAGGTATCTAATTTAAGGTCAAACATAATAATTCTTCTTGGATTATTTCAAACATTTATGCCCTAAATTCATGGCAAGGGTGGTAACTACTCTTGGAATATTTGATTCATTTCCTAATAAGTTGTGAAGGATGGTACTGACTTATGGGTGGGGATCTTAATTACCATCTTTCCCATAGATAATAAATGGGTAATCCAATTCTTCATTGATAATATGTTTGATATCAATGATTTCATTATTTAAGTCAGGCTAATTGACATAGATCTTAAAGGTAACCCCTATACTTGCTCTAATAGAAGACAAGGTGATAATAACATACAAGAGAGACTTGAAATTTTATTATTCTCTCTCAATTGAGATCTTAAATTTTCTATCTCCCTCTCCTCCTTTCCCCAAATAGGGTGTGATCATAACCCAACTATTTTTATGGGGGAATATATTAACAAACCAAAGCATCAACCTTTTCCATTTGAAATGATGTGGACTCTACACCCTATTTTTTTAATCCCTCAATATATAATGGTAAGAACTTTTCATATGTACATTATGTTCATTCTATATATAAATTTAAATTTCATCAAATAATAACTTAAAATATGGAATAAGGAAGTTTTTGGGAATGAGTTTTCTCAAGAAATAGATCTAGAGGAAGAACTACATCAAATTTAATTAATGAGTAGTCTAGAAGGTTATAATGAGTCTTATCTGCATTAGGAAAAGGAGTTGCTTAGCACTATCCATAATCTATAAGTAATAGAAGAGTCATATTCAATACAAAAATATCATTGCTAGTGGTTGAAAGAAGATATCATAATGACAAATTCCTTCATCAAAATACCTCCATACATACAACTGTAATAGAATTTTTAATATTTCTCTAGAATATAATTCAAAATTATCTATACAAGGAGAGGTAAAATACTACTTCATCTGGTACTTCAAAAAACCTATTCTTGGAAATATGTTTTCATGAGTCTAAAAAATATGACTTTGCCTTGGCCATGATCCAGAATCTAATTTATTCATTGAATAACAATAATATTCTCAAAATACCTTCAGTAAAATAAATCAAAGCTATTTTTTTCTCTATGGAGGGTGGTAAATCCCTAGTTCTGGAAGGATTTCCACCATTATTCTTTTATATTTTCTTGAACATTATGCAAAAATAAGTTATAGCTATTTTTGAGGAGTTCTTTTAGGTTGGCATCATCCTCAAAGATTTCAATAGAACTTTCATTGCCATTTTTACTAATAATGTGGAAACTTATAATCTAAAAGACTTAAGACTCATTAGCTTTATTCCAATTTTTAAAAGGTTTATTCCAAAATTCTATTCCTCAAACTCCAACCTCTTTTGGACAAGATTATTTCTCCCTAGGAAAATGCTTTTGTCTCAGGCTAATAAATCATGAATGACATAATTATCACTCATGAAGCCATTCACTCTATTTAAAATTCCTCTAGACAAGGTATGTTTCTTAATATTGACATGAAAAAATCTTATGATAAGGTGAGTTTGAGGTTCCTTGATAGGGTGTTGGGTTGCTTTGGCTTCAAATTTTTATTCAAAAGAATGATTCATAACTACATTTATTCTTTTATGTTATCCATTATTATTAGAATATCTCCCAAAGGTTAATTATTTTTTGGACAAGACCTTTCCTTATATCTTTTCATCATTCTTGAGGAGGTCCTCAATAGAATAATTATATATAATTATTCTCTAAGTACGTTGAACGGAATCAAAGTAGATCATAACACTTTTTTTTCACCACCAATAGTTTTATGATGGTATTTTGCTTATGTGGGAAGTTTTGTTGTTGAAGCGGTGGATTTCAAGGAAATCCTTCAAGATTGGGAATGTGATTCTTGTCAAAGAATCAATTTTAGTAAAAGTTCCATTTTTTACTTTAATGTGCATAAATACCTCCAAAATAAGTTGGATATAATCCTTGAGTGCCAAATCGTAAATATCCATTGAACTTACTTGGAAATTCCCCTCTTTAGTGAAAGGATACAGTCTGACCTTTAGAATCCTCTATTTTAAATAATTCAATATAAAATGGCTAGATGGAATGGGAAGCTCCTTACACAAGATAGTAAAATCTAGTTTATCAAGAGTTCCATCCATAGCATTCCAATGTTTCTTATGTCCCTTTTCTCTATCCCTTCAAAAAACTGATAATTAGATTGAAAAAATTAGAATAAGTTCCATTGAAGAGGTTCATAATAAAGGTTCCACTTTCCCCTAGTATTCTAGGATAAATATTGTCTCTTAAAGGATAATGGGGGTTGGGGCTTAAAAGGGTGACACATATAAACCTCTCTCTCTTAGTTGAACAAGGCCAAAAAATATTGATTGAGGATAATTAATGTAATAGAATCATTAGAGATAAGCATTTGGAAGGAGAAGAAGATAATAGATTTATCAAAGAAGATGGCATTATTAATGGACCAAATTTCTAGAAATCTTTACAATTTAGTAAGACTCTCATAAAAAAAGGTACATATGGAATATTGGGAATAGAGAGTCAGTGGAAGTTTGGGATGACCCTTCACTTTTTCCCATTTCATTATCTTCCATTAATCCTTGGTTTCAATTATGAAATTAATTTAAATGTTACTTTGGACATAAAGTTAAAGATTATTGGGTGTCATCTGAGGGAGTCATATCTTGGAGAGTTATAATATAGAACATTTTTAATGCTAATATACAAGAGAATTTAAATTTTTTGAACTCTTCCCTTTAATAATTTCATATCCCTATATTCTAGAAGAAAGACTCTCTTATTTGGTTAGCTAAGGAAAGTGGGAGTTAATCATTGAAATCAAGATACACTAAGTATATAGGTATCCTCAATGTTGGGGTCTATTGGTTGGATTTGTGGATCAATAATATCATTCTTAAAGTCAATATATTTTTATGGCTTGCTACCCAGAATAAGGTCCAGACTATTGACAATCTTTTTGAAAGAGGAATCATGATTCCTAATAGATGTGTTCTATATAAAATTTAATATGAATATGTTATTCATCTACTATTATCTTTCCTCTTTGATTCCACAGTGTCAAAAATTCTTGTCTAGCATTTAATTGTCAAGTGGTTACATCCTAGCTCCTTGAGCTAATTCAATAATGGAAACCTCCCTAAAATTTAATGCCCCTAGCTTTCCTTTGGAAGTTAGCTTTACCTCATTTCTTCTGGTCTATTTATAACATAAGGAATTTGTGTATTTTTTAGAACATTAGACCCAATGTGAAGTTGGATATTAATTGGCTAATTTATGCCATTATTGAGAATTGGTAGTATTTTAACCCCAAAGAATAATTTCCTAGATCTTAAGATAATTTGGCTATTATTTAAAACTAAAATCTTAATCCCTCAAGTAAGAAAGCCAATTTTTTTTATGAGAGTTAAATTAAGTTGAGGAATCCTCTGCAAAACTAGAAAAAAATAAACTTTGATGATACATCTATAGGTAACTCTGATTTGGTCATGGGAGGGGGTATCATCAAGAAATATCATGTGAAGGTCATTATTTCTTATGTTTTCCCCATGTGTTTCCAAACTTACATGTGGTGGAAGCAAAGGCAACACTCAAGGGGATTTAGTTGGCAATCTAATTGAACATTTAAAGGCTTGTTGTGGAGGGTGATTCCCTTAGCATTACTAGTTTATTTACTATAAAAACCACCCCCTCATGGACCATTATTTAACTGATTGAGGATTATGGAAATGTTTTTCCTTGCTTTAAAAATGTTACATTCACTCATACCTATAGTTAATGAAATGAATTATTTGATGGATTCTCCAATATTGGAGTCAATATTCATGAATTTTCTCAATTAGAAGGTTATCAGATAATCCCATCCCATTTACTTCCAATAATTAATAATGATAATGTTATCACAATTACTTAAGATTTTAAGTAAATGTATTATGACCTATTTTGACATCATCATTTGAGTTGTCAATACATTTTTCAATATGACTGATTTCATCATTAGGTAACATGGCATTTCATTATGGTTGTATAACAATCACAATGAACATAATCTTATTTTAAAATATTTACATTCTATCTATGCTTGTATTAGTCAATGAGGCATAATATCTTAGATAGTGAGGTCATAAAGAAAGAAATTAATCTTTAATGCTGACTCTATCCCTCATTTTTCCTCTTCCATTGAGAAATAATTTTTTAATATTAGGCTAATTTTGGGTGGTGATATGGATCATAGGGAGCCTCTTTCTTGAAATAATGTCAAGAATGAATACACTATTTGTTGATTTTTAAGGAAGGGTGGCCTCATTATTTTTATGAAAATAATTATAGGATAGGTATCCATTATCTCTAAAGATCTCGCTTGAGGGTGGAAGGAAATAAGGGTTAGGATACGAGGGCTTGAGGTGGACATCATTAAGGAACTAGTTGGGGTGGTCTATTGGATGTACTATGATGGAGAGAATTTAAAAAAAAATAAGAGTAAGAAGCATGGGTGCCTTATAAAATTATTTTTTTATGATGAGGAAATTATGTTGGAGGATAAGAGATTTCCAAGAATGAACATTTTAATACCTTAGTTGAGATTATATCTACAAATAATGAAATATATCACCTTGGAAGGTAAGTTTAATGTCATCTACTCCCATCAATTCCTTCTTATAAACAAATTTAAATTTCATAACATCAATATCCCATTCTTTCTACTTAATTTTGTTAAGTAATAAATCATCACATTTCAAGATAACCCTAAAAAGGATATTATTCACAAGGGTTTAATCTATTTATTATTTACTTAGGGAAGATCCATGTTAGGGCATATGATTATTGACACTAAGGTGAGATGTGGTTTTGATAAGATGGATGATAGTAATTAGTTTTAAGAGACTAATTAAAATTAGGGTTATTTGAGTGTGGTCAAGGAAGATTTTATCAAGGAATCTAGGTCCCCCCCAAGACACTCCATTGGGCAAAAAGCATAATTTTAGGGAGAATTTTGAAGGGGTTGAGTCTAAGTTCAAATTCTTGGAGCTTGAGAATAATTTGGCCAAAATTTAACATAAGGCTAATATGATTTTAGTAAAATTTAAAGATGTCAAGCTAGAGTTGATTGTGTTGAAAAAGGATTTTGTTACATTTAAGATGAAGAATCCTAAGACCCCTAAGGGAATTTATACTAAGTATCCCCATCTCAAAACCAAGGAAAAAAAATATACCTCTATAATCAATAAGTTCATCATCAAGATGAGTGCCAAAAAATATTCAAAGGGTAAGCTTTAGGATGGGATCAAGATTGTAGCTTTTGTAACCAAAAGGTCCTCTCTTCAGAAGTTGGATTTGGAGGTTTTGGCTGAAGGGTGAAGTAAAATAACTTAGAGGTGACTCACTCAAAAAAAATGCAATATGAAAGTAGAACATGAGACTTCTCCCAATAATGACCCTAAGGAAGGGACTAACATTAATCCCCTTATGTAATATTCAGCCTTCTATGAATCTTATATTTAATCTTCTACTAGTAGTGTTTAGTTCCTTTGATATATTTTTATCTTTGTTCTTAACTATGGTGGTTGTCTTGTTTAGAACTCTATTGGTTTGGTGATCTAGATTAATTTTACTTGACTCTGTTATATTTTGTTTGGGTTACAAAAAACTTTTAAAACCTTTGTTTTACTTATCAAATAAAAATATTTTTTTTGTAACAAATACAATGTAATACTACCAATATAACTCAATTAAAATCACTAGTTGTTCTTTTGTATGTTTCCAAAAAGTGATGTATATTTGGGTGTGACCCCACATGATGTAACAATGTACATAAGTGTGTTAATATTTTCTTATCAAAATGCAATGTTCCATCAAATCTCTATTTGAGAGGCAATCCAAAGAAAAAGGATTCTTTTTGTCTCAAACAAAGCATGTTTTCTCACCTATGAACAATATGTTTTCCATTACATACAAGTGTGTATACCTGTTTAGAACCTTTAACATGTTTTTATATATATAATGACACAATATTTAATTTATTTGATCTGATAAATTTATTACTAATTTCACACTAAAATATCCCCCATGTAAAAATAAATTCCACCTTTTTTAGCTATTCAAAGTGTTGAATGAAATAATGATGCACTCTTTAGTCCAATTAAGTAAAACAAAACCAAATATCAAGATGTTTCTTTGAAATTTTAAACAAGTCAAGACTAAGTGCATGATTGAATTATCGGTAACATAAATAAGAAGAAATTGGATTCTTGGTTGATAATCTAAATTCAGTAATCCCTAAAAATCTAAATAACACTCCTACTCCTAATACCAACAACTTATTGCTAAATGGAGCGATATCTAAAATAGTCAACCAATATAAGAAAATTTTTACAATAAGATAAGTTGTTAATATTTAATTAAAATTAAGTTATTTCCACCATTGTGATATTTTATGTTAAACAATAGTTTAGATTGGAATTTACAGACTAATTTATTTGTGAGAAATTCATAGTATAGAAACATTTTGGGAGAAACTCGTAGTAACAAAAAAATTGACGAAAAAATAATTTTTTAATAGTACTTGTTCATAAAAAATCTAGATTAATCACATAAACTTAAAATCATTTAAAAAATTCTTGAAAAGTATAAAATAAATTTTTTAAATTCAAAGTATAATTCTATTTTAAACTCAAACAAATATGAATGAAAACATCTAACTATTAATAATATTAGATCATAATAAATCAATTTGAAAATCATCCAAAAAATATTTTTATAAATAGTATAAATTCAATTTCTTTTATTACCTTGTTTAACACTTGTCACAAATAAACTAGCTTGTTTCAAAAAATTCCTTACATCATTTGCATCCCCAATAAAGGCTACTTATGCAAATAGTGCCACCATAAGACATTTTCCATTCCAAACAAACAAATCATAAGAAAAATTCAATGAAATGATAAAATTTTCTTCAAGTACACCTTTGTTTAGTGGGTTGAATATAATAATCCTTTCATAATTAAAAGGAAATCTAGATTCCTTCTAAATCATGTATAAATTATTAATAAATATTTCCCCATTTTTTTCAATGCTCAAAACCCCAAAACAACAAAGGAAAATCCTCCACTTTAGCTATTAGTAGTAGTTTGATTGTAATTTTTTTGCATTGGCATTTATATCAGACATAGACCAAAATGTTATTTAAAATTGTGTGGACATATATATTAAAAATTGGGTCAAATATCCTCTTGGTTGTATGTTCTCATTATTAAATTGGCATGTGTTATTATTTTTTAAGATTGTTTTTGAATTAAAAATCCTTATAAGTTGATAACAAGAAAATGCTTTTATAGAGGAATTATAAAGAATAATAACATTGAGATTAGTTTTACATTGAATTTATTTTTAGATGTAATATTAATATGCTAGTTAAAGTTTTACTTGAATTCCTAATAATTTTCATAAATTGTACATCATTTACAATCAAATCTAAACAAGACTTTTAAATTATAATTATTTAATGCTTGACAAATAGAATCAAACCAACATTGAGAAATAATAAAATTTTCAATAATTGATAAGTAATAATTAATGCTTTTTTGCAATCCAAGTGTGACAATTGAATGTGTATGACTTTATTTAGTCATTGTGTTTACCGTAACCAATTACATGTTCTATTTAAGTTCATATTATCAACTAGATGTATCATCTAGTTATTTAGTCATCTCCCCTTGAGTTTAAGTTAAGTATTGATTTAACTCAACGTCATCATTGTTTGTAATGTCTTAACAAATTGTACCAACATGGAACATACAAGTTTAGAATTAGAATTAAAAATACTTTACAATGGGTGGCCACCCATTATTAAATGCATGGAGAAGTATAATATTTAAGAATAAATGGTCATCCTTTCTAAAAAATAACATAATGTAGATAATTAAATGTAGTATATGTCATGATCCAAAATATTGACTTTAAATATGAAAATAACTTAGTGTAATATGCAAATTTTATGATTTTAATAAAATAATGAACATACCTAGAGGTGTAATGAGATATTTTTAGTAAGTTTTAATTATTATATCCTACTTGGGATGATAAAAAATGTCATCCTCACTATGAATATTAGTTAAATCATAGTTAAACTCATGGCAACTTATATCACATCTGTTCCTTCATAAAGTATTAAAATAAGGGATGAGTTTGTGTTGCATATTTTGATATGTGATTTCAAAAAATTATATATCTTTCATACTTATATGTATGTTATGATAATACAAGACAAATAGTGGTTAGCCTTATAATATCCAAGCATTCGATGTGTGACCAATCAATTTTTATTCCTACTTTTTCATCGAGTTTATCTTTTGAATTATGGAAACCATAAATGATAAAGATCATCAACAATGACTTGAACCTACCTTCATCATTAAAAAATAATGTAACATTCCTCATAAATTATTTCATTATTGTCTTTAGCCTTTTCCATGTAAATTCATACAAAATTATGAAACAAGTAATCTTTGAGCACTAGAACAAGAAATATGGACACATAATTAATTGCACTAGACCTAATGCAAGATAGTATAAAAGGAAAATAACACTATCATGTGAACTCATAAGTATATTCCTCCCTTGTTTAATATTTTTTAGTAGATGATGATACATATATTTCTAGGAGGTAATGGAATCCTTTGATATTGTCATATTATATTCTATTTTTCTCTGACTATATTTTCTTTTTGGAATAGTTTTTATTTTTATATTTCATTTTTAATCTCTAAATTCTTCAATTAATTGAACAAAATGAGTTTCATGCATGTCAATAAAAATTATCTCATTTGACGTAGTGCATTCTATCATGGCTACTTCTTATTGAATTTGTGAATTCAAATAATCCATAATTTTCATCATTGAGACTCTGTTCTCTTTCACTCTTTTATAATAGGCACTTAAATTTTCTACCTTAACAATAGGTTCAATATTTTTTTGCAACTGAACTTCTCCACTCATAAATTTATCAATGAATAAAAAATTTATTACACAAACATGCCCCTTGTTCTTCCAAATAAACTTATTATAACATGATCCAATTAATTTTCCTTGAAATCTTGCTCATTTTATTTCTTAGGAAAATAAAGCAGCTCACCATTTGTGTAGAGATACAAATATATAACCTATTTTTCCTATATTTCATTTTAAAGAAGGAAAAAAGAGAGAAGGCTATCTATTTTTTTTCAAAAATACTCAAAATCTCTAGTTCAAATGCTTGTATGTGAAGATAAAAACAATTTACGTTAATTAGACATATAGAGTAATTAAATGAATATGTTATTTATATTTTTTTAGTTAAAGTGAATTAAATATTTCATGTAATTTCTAGTTATCTACCTTTTGGGACCAACATATTCCTATTTTTTGAATTGGGACCCTTGAGAAACCCTAAGAATAAAACATGGAAATTTCTACATGTCAAGGTATTTTATAGAATTTGAAGGTCATCCACTTTATTAAAGGCAAGCTCATGTGATTTTGATTTGCTTTAATCTAGACTAACAATGTTAATGAAATTCATTTGGCTCTTAGTTTCAGGTTTCATGGAATGTGTTCCCAAGAATTTTGTATTCCAAAACCCTAGCAAACCCTTAATCTAGATTTGAATAAAGGCAGGAACCAAAGTGGTGGGAACCATTTTAAAATTCAATTATGGATTTAAGAATAAAATGCATATTCTAAGCTTAGTCATGTTTTTTAACATAACTTAACTAAAACCATGGTCCCCTTTATTATTTCTTCCTTTTTTAAAGTTCGTTATGGCCTAACTAATGTTGTTTTGCAAGGTACTTTTAATATTTACCAACTTAGCCTAAGGTTTTAATACTAAGGCCCTTATGTATTAATTAATACAATTGTGACCTTAGTCTCAACACCTTAAGCCTAAGTATTTTATGTTTACATAGTCCTAAATTAACTTCCTTGTATGTTGTAGGATCTTAGGTTGTCACTTTGTAATGACATTTGATCCAATGGAGTGAGGATAACCTGGACTTTGTTTAAAATAACATGCATTTTTGGTGATCTAAAAGTCCATAATTACTCACTAGGAATCGATCAAATAGATCAAAGCATAATTAAAAATACAAAAGGATATGGAAAGACCAAAGGATCAACACACATCACCTTCACATTTAAAAACTTAAAGCAAATGGGTCCCACCTAACAAAGCAAACAACCACAAGTAATCTCCCAGATCACGATCGATGGCTGCTACTTCATCACCAATTTTGATCCAATAGAGTGACTATAGTCCAAGATCTTGGGAGATCCTAAAGATGTGCCAAGTGGCATTATCACACTAGACCATAATAATTTGATGAGCTTAAAATTGACATTTGTATGACCATCATTTGACATCCGTGAGGACATATTTGATGACTACATGTCCATCAACTTTAAGCCCATCAAATAAAAAACTTCACTAGTTTAAAATTGACATTCATGCGATTGTTATTTGACATCTGTGAGGGCATATTTGACATCTTCAAGATCATCAAATTTAAGCTAATGAATTATTGTGCTTAGGGTCAATATGCACTCCCAAATTTTACTAGAAGGCTCAAAAATGAATTTATAAGCTAAAAGAAATGCTAAAAAGGTACTCAAAATGGGAGTCTTTGACTTGAAAAATATGGAAATGGTATTATTATCTAAATTCTTAGTCTAAATTTATATGAAAGGTTCCTCATGGAATTTTGTTCAAAAAATAATGAACCTTAAACTATGAGTTTATGATAAGTCTTATTTTAAAAGGGGAGGTCCTTGTCACATAGAGTAAAAGCTAACTAAGGGTTTTCATATGTGGTGGCCTAGACTATTTAGACAATCACCACTTTGTTATAAATTAGGAAACTTAGGCATAAGTTCCTTAATCTAAGGTTTAATTTTTTCTTAATAAACATGAAACAAACCTCAACCTAAGGAACTTAAGCCTAAATCATGACTTTAATAGTGAATTGAATTAATGTTCAAGCATTTTTGCAAATCAATGATTCATGCTCCATCATTTCATTTGATCCAATAGATAAAATGTGTTAATGAATTCTCAAAGGCCCATGAGCTCACCATGTTATCGATACTCATTCGATGAGTGATTGACCAAAATATTTGGAGCATAGAGAAGGCACGTAAAGCACTAAGTACCATGACCATGAGGTATACAACAAGAAGACCCAAGCATAGCCAAGGGCCTAGATTATAATCAATGGATTTCACTAATCTATTATTTTAATCCTATGAAATGAAATGAAAAAGGTATTTTAAATACCAATGACTAGTGTTGGAATGGCATTTATAAAAAATGTCATGAAAAATCTAGATCAATTCCACATAGGCACCACACAAGTAGAAAAGGAAAAAAATTGAGATTTTTTGGGCTAAAAAACACAAAGGTATAAAGGTAAAGGTCCAAATAAAATCTAAGGCATGCATAAGCCAAATCCTAAATATATTCTACCATTAAAGCTCAAATCCTAAACCCTACATAAAAGTGACCCAAAGGAACTTAATTGGTTATAATTCGATCAAAGGAGAACTTAATTGTGTTTTTTAGGTATAGGAGATATTTCACAAAGAACATTTGTAATTTGGTGTAAATAATTAGCAAAGATATAGAACATGGCATATAGAAAGTAATAATTGAAGGAAGACATTGAGCTCTATTTGAAAACAAACAATGGAGGTCAGATCTTTAAGGATATCAAATTCGACCTCATAGCACTAAACATCTAGGGCATTAGGAATTGGTTTGAGATCTTCTTCATTATAGAAGAGTTTCAACCCATTTTATAAGAGGAATAGAGGAATGTCACCATGAGCAAGTGACACCATGATTTGGTTATAGTTTAGATGGCTGAATTTCATCATGCCATGGAAAAAATAGAGGTATTAGATTGTATTGACATCCTTACCCCCATATTTGTTAATTATAAAATAGACAACAAATGGATAATTAGGGAAGGGAACTCAAAAGGGATAGCCAATATTTCCCTTGGTGATTTTGATAAGTATTATAACCTCCCTCTCCCCCATGTGGACCTTTCTAAAATGAAAGAGTGGTTCAATAACAATGACCTGGACTCTATCCCTAGACCCTGGCTACACCAAGGACCTCATATCTTTAGAAACCTTGAGGGAAAGATCCCTATCATCCAATTCAAGGAAGGAATTAGGGTAATAATGACCTTATTAAACCAAACCTTTGTTACCCCTTCAACTATGTATGTGAATAAGATCTAGGTCCCATATGTGCACTACATGGTGTAGGAGAAACTTACCCCTCCAATTGGAGACTTAATCAGTGTTTTCTTGGACAAACATTTCAATGCCATCAAAAGAAAGACCTCAAAGAAATTTTTTATGATGTCATACTTGTTTAACGCCCTTCTTGCCTTAACCACCTTGCCTAGGATTAAGAATTGGTCTCCAAAGGGAAAAACAACCATTTCACATTACTATTCCAAATTACACATTTTCAAGTTCAAGAATCACATGAAATCTATTTGTGATTGCATTTATCCAACTATAGTGGAGGCCATCATAGGTATTCCCATGCCTAAGCTCTACCCCCTCATCAAGAGGTATGTTGAAATGATAAGGGATGTATGGTATTACCTTAATTTCATAGTTAATAGGATAGAAGGAATCATGTCCCAACCTTAAAGGCTACTAATATATTCTCTAAATAAGCTTGTAGAGTAGGAAGTAGCCTTTAAAATCATCCATGGAATTGAAAGTATTTACAAGGAGAAGAGGAGGGGTCTACTCCACCCCTTCCCCTTGAATATTATGAAAACCATAATACAAAACTAGAAACAAGTGGAGACCATGTCCACACATAGAGATTCATTTGGCTTCCACTTGGATGAACTCCATATGTGGGATCTAAATAATGTAGTAAGTGATCATTTAAAGGAAATGAAGCTTCTAAAGCTATAATATGCACATCATTTCAGTGCCCATGACACCATATATATTAAGGCTGGGAACTATGAAGAGTTATTGGCAAAGATCCAAGGTTGAAACATTAAGCTTGAATATAGGTTGTTCAAGGAAAATAAACCATCTAGGGAAACTTTGTAAATGTATATTTTTCAATATCACTTACTACTTGGGCTATCTAGAACTACCCATGATCATCCTCAAGTAGAGAAACCATAACCCCAAGAATAGGTTGAGTAAGTTCAATGAGAACAAGGTAAAGGAAAGGAGAAGGTTGGAGAAGTAAGACTAGAAGAAAGGCCTGGAGAGGGATCCCCATCTTTTTCACTTCCATAAAGGCCACCTTCTTTGGTACACTACATAGGCATGATAGCCTTGGAACCTGAAGAGATACTTGAGGGTTCCCTCAAGGAACTTGCAGATGCCTATGAATTTGATAAGGAAGAAGATCCTAAATAAGATACAAGAAAAGAGCTTATCCTAGTAACATCCCATGAGAAGAGGAAGATAGAGCTAGCATTGGTCCCTATGGGACCTAAGAAGAGACCAAGATTGACCTTCATCTATCCCACTAGTGAAGTCAATCTATTTAGTGATGAGTTAACAATTCATGGACCAGTCATTCTTGACTCGTTCATCTATGTAAAGTTACAAAGGATCCCCTCTCTTTCTCATTCTTGGTTCTTGACAAGGGTTATTAATGATGAAATACAAGATGATATGAAGCCTTGGATAAGATCTATAGTAAAGGAGTAGGAGGAAAATTGAATTATAGATATTGAAGGACCAAGAGGCAAGAGGATGGATGTTCTGAGATCATCTAGTGGCTTAGATGTGGAGGTCCTAGAACCTCCCAAATTTAAGGAGCTAATTACTACTATCCATTTCAACCTTGAAATAGTTGGGTTGGAGAGAGTAACAACTAGGATAATAATGGTTGGAATAGAGGACTTTACCTTTTATAATGTGGAGCCCTTTATGGGACCAAACCCTATGGGAGGACAATAATTGGGTGAGGTTCCCTTTCATGAGGAAGATGTGGAAAGTCTTATTAAGGCCCATTTAGCACAAGCTAAAGCTAGAGTCTAGGGTTTGAAATAGAGGATATAGAATTTTCAAAAGGAGAAGGAAAACTTAGAAACATAGGAAATCTTATCAGTGCTAGATGTAATGACTAAAATGCTTGATGAGTCATTTTATGACATGTTTGAGGCACTTAAGTCAATGAAACTAGGCAATGTACATTGGAAGGGTAATGTATACTAGCCAAGAGTTTAGTCACCTGATGGAAGGCCTCAGAAGACAAAATAGCCCAACTCTTCAAAATTCAAGCAAAGAAGCAGATCACAAACTTTAAGACCATCAACTTGGGGCACTTGAGCATAATTGTAGGAATTGTGATTTAAAAGGTTCAAATCTTAAGTGCATGGTACAATAGTGTGGAAAGGGTCCTAAAAGAGGATAAAAAATTAATTACAATAATTGAACAACTTCTTGGGACCATGCTCAAGGATCCTACTCATCCCTTTGTCCTTAGAATCATCAATGATGAAGATTTTAAGCATGGGGATACTTTTGTAACCTAAGAAATCAAAGGAAAAATCCAAGGTAAATCTACATCTGAGAATAGCAAAATCTTTGACATGATAGTCAATGTAAGGGAAAGGATAAATGAAGCTAGGAGCATTAAAGAAGACATGGGTAGGAATGATTTTTTTTTATGACTTGGAAGATCAATAAGAATAGTAAATCATGAAGCTTATTGTGGATCTGGAACTAGTTGATGAGCAACATCCTAGAGTAATGAGCATCCTCCAACAACGATAGTTAGAGGCCCCACTAGCTAATTAAGCAATACTTTATCTTGTATAATTTTGAAACATTTTGAAATAAAATATTCCATTATAAATGTATATGCTAGTTTGTTAGCATATTTTCCTCTAGGTCAGTATGAATATTGGGAAAAACATGTGTATTTTAGAGCTTATAAGGACAACTGTCCTTATATTTGTACTGCTATATTTTGTAGTAGATCAATATACTACCTAATCTTATTATAAAGGAATGTATTACCATTTGTAAAAGAGAGATATTTTTGGAGAAATTTTATACACTTGAAGCAATTAATGAAATCAATTAATTCTATAGAGATTGTCCATATTTGATGTGTTAATTGCTAATATAACTTGTTCTCTCAATTGCTAGTAGAGGTCTTAAATTTGAATGGTGTCTTTGAATTTTGATTAACATTTTTTAATCAAAATATTTCTAATTTGTACTTATGCTAGATTATTTGGAAGATCTTAGGTTATATTTCAAAACATTTTGATTTGTATTCAGATGTACAATTGCTATTTGATTATAGTGGCAAATCATTAAAGTAGACCTAGTTCTTACTTGTGATTCTTTATGTTTTCTTTTGAAGTTTTCTTGATATATAGTGGGATTTGAACTTAGAATATGTTACATTATATATTTATTAAATTAATACTGAGTTTTAATTGATGATTTTTCATAATGTTTGACATCAAAATTGGCAATCACTCATTTCTTTCCTACTCTACCCTTCTCTTTACTTTCTTTTACCAAAATCACTTTAGTTTTAGAGTCATTATCAATATCCATTTAAATTAGTCTGTAGCTTAAATATGGGGTATAATTCACTAAGTATTAACATATATTCATGAATAATAGACCAAGGTGGCTCCCAACCACCAAGTTATATAAATATTATGGAACAGTTATCTTGCTCTACTACTATTTCACCATAGGCAATGATATTGTCAAAACCTATAAATCATGCTCTAAATTTTATAAATTCTAAAATTAGAAGTGTTATTTAAACACTAAGGGCACTTGTGGTTCAGTTATAAGCATCAACAAGACAACTCCTATTGGTGCTTGAAGGAGGACTTGAGTTCTTCAAATCTTTGTTTATCTTGGTCTATTTTACCTAAAGATCAGTATATATTTGTGTTTTGAGCAAATTATTTGCTCAAAAGTATAAATATTGTTTATCTTTGTTTTTTTGAGTGAATATTTTTGCTTCCTTTGAAGTTGTTTGGGCATTGATGCTTGTTTCTAGTAAATTTAGCTTTAACTTTGAATCCACAGTATCTGAGGTAAGGATGGCTCATTTTGATGAAAGCTGGGCATATCTTTCATAGATCTGATTTATTTTAGGATCATACTTGTAAATATAGACATATTTACATAGTTGAATTCATCTTTGAGATAATTTAATCAAAGATCAATGTCCTTTGCAATTTTTCATAGCACCTTTGCAAAATAAGCTCAATGTGCAGATCCAACTCTAGTTCTTTATAAAAGTTAACTTGATACATTGTATTTTAAGAAAGATATTCAAATTTCAAGTTGGAATTGCCTAGGATTAAAATAATATCACACTCAAAGACTAGGGAACCTTTGCTTGAGTTCAAAGTTCATAGTAAGACTAAACATGACAAAGGAAGACACTAAAGATTCAAGTCCCTTCCAACTTCACCCCTTCAAGGTATATATGATTTCAGTCTTTTTCCAATTATGGCTTGGTTGGGAGAGTCTTCCATCAATGTACCAAGTGTGGTACATGACCTCCCATGTAGCCTTAAAAAGTACTTACCTAAATTTAGTCCAATAGGTATAATAACTATTGAGGAGCATATAAAGTCTTTTAAGTCTAATTTAAGATTATTGAATGTTTTGCATGAGGATTTAACTTGAAATTTATTCCCCTTTACATTTAAAGATGCTGCTATGAATGGGTTTTAAACCTACTTAATAATTACATCACAAGCTAGGATGATTTCAATAATGCCTTCATTGATCAATTTGGTAAAATTGTTATTCCTTATGTTATATATCACTAGTTCACCACTATTAGAAGAGATACAAGTGAGCCTATCAGGTACTTCAATGATAGATTTTATAAAAATTTTAATAGGAACATATACCCTTATAATCTTGATGATGTCTTAGCTCTAGATATTTACAAAGATGTAGTAGATCCCATGACCTTTATGTTTTTGAAGAGATCCATTACTAGTCATAACCTCATTAGGTAGAGCCTATGTTGAAGTAGTAAGCATCAATGATCAGATGTATTTCTAAGGGAAAATGGCATATTCTATGATAAACATTAACCCTTAGATGCATGTAATGAACTTGTTCCCAAATAATAACTAGAATATTCTAGCATTAAACCAACTCCCAAACCTAACTCATTGCCATTGAGCTATGCAACTTCTAATTAAAATTTAGGATTATTAAATCATCCTATTAATGGATTCAATCCAAGTGATCAAAGGGCTCTGGTATTATATTCTAACAATAACTAGGTACATAAGTCTGAAACTCCTAAAAATTAGAATGAATCTATCCTAAAAATGGTCCAAAAATTGAGCATTGATTTTCTTTAGTTGCAATAACAAGTTGGGAATACTACTAAAATTTTAGGTAAGATCTTCTCATTTCAAAGCTATAATAGGCCAAAAAATATATTTTAGAATGATAGTGATCATAATAATAGGAATAATAAGCCATATTCTAAAAAAAATATTGTGGACATTAACCTCATTGATATTGCACTACCTAACTATTACAAGGTACATTACACAACCATGGGTAAAATGATTGTATAGAATTTTTCAAAGCCTTTGAGGCTTTCCAAGAGGAGTTGGATATATTTTAAATGGTCTATAACAAATAAAGTAGTGTAAGTTCCTCTAGATCTAAGCCATCTGAGTAGGCCTTCATGGTAGACACCTTTGATTTCCCCTTTCAAGAGGAAAATGAACCTGATGAGATCCCTAAAGAGATCCAAGCCTTTTAGTAGTTCTTTAATAAGACCTACCTCTTGAGGAATAGATAATAAAGACAACCTTTAACTACCGCAACACCTCTAAATAATCTTGGGACTCTTCTAGATCTTTCTTCAAGCAATAATCCTGAGCGACCTAAAGGGAGTACTTTTAAACCCAACATTGAAATCCCTAACTCTTGTAAGACTAGATATAAAATAGTTAAAGACATGGAAAGGATAAAGGATAATATCAATTTACATGAACTTATGTAGATTATAGAATAAAGGGATCTTCTATTAAAATCTTTGTCAAAAAAATCCAATAATCCACCATAGACTGTTCATGCCAATGTGACTATGCACAAGGCCAAAGCTAAGTTTCCTCCTTTCTTACTCACTGTTAGGATGTTTGGTAAGAAATTACATAATTATTTATTAGATTTAGTAGCATCTAAAAATATCATTCCTATAGGTATATGCTAATAACTAGGCCTAACTCCTATTAATTTTGATAGAGTGGTAACTCAGTTGGACAAATATAGAGTTAGATTAATTTGGGAACTTTTAAATGTTCACATGCAACTATCTTTTGAGCCTAGGGTGAAGTAATTCATTGATATTCAATTTTTTGATATATATTATGTCTATGGAATCTTATTAAGTAGGGAATAGGCCAAGGATTTAACTTGTTACATATACAAAAATTGCTCACATCTATGGCTACCTTGGAAAGGGGTTCCTGATCAAATCAGGGTTGAAAGAGAGACACAAATAGAGCATATGATAATTAAGTACAATGTTGTAAATGAGAGGGTCAACATAATAGACTCAAACTTAGGGGTTTTCACCCTGAGACTGATAATTTATGTGATCCCAAGAGTACTCATGTTGTTCTTAGACTATGGAAATTACATTTTGATGGAGTTAGGTGTAATGATGGATCAGGTGTTGGTATTTTTTTAACTGACCCTACTAATAAAAATCACCATGTTTCTTATATAATCTAATTCCCTTGTAATAACAATATTTCCAAATATAAATCCCTTATCTTAGGTTTAAAATTTTATATAAAGAATAAGGTTGAAGAACTTCTAGCTTATGTGGATTTAGAACTCGTAGTCAACTAGATAAGAATAAATACCAATGTAAACTCTCATACCTAAAGAGGTATAAGTTTAAGGTTTGAGATTTTATTGAATCCTTTGATGCCTTTAACATCATCTCCATCCCAAGGGGAGAAAACGAAGTTGCTAATGAGTTGGTATATTCTATAGCCAACCTCATGCCCAACCAAGATTCCCCTAATTTTCACATTGAGTTGATCCCTTTTCCTTTAGTACTTGACAATGTTAACCATTTCCAAGTCTTCAATGAGGATCAATAGATATTGGATTTCATGACCAATCATGGGGCATTTGATGCTCATATAATTGATGAGATAGATGAAAGTACATCTAAGAAGGAAAAATTTAATGGTAAATTCATTTAGCTAAATGACAATAAGATCCCCAAGAGGATGATTGCTTTAGAGAGACTATTTGATCAGGACAAACTAGTTGAGGTTTCTAAGGTTCCGAAGGTAAGTGGGAAAGACTATAATGTTGTCAATCTTGGTCTCCATGATCAACCTCAACTGGTAAATGTTGGAAAGGCCTACATAATTATTGAAAATAATAAAGCTAAAGAGTTTCTTTCCTAATACAAATATGTCATAGCATGGTCTAATGATGACCTAAAAATCTTTTATCTAAGGGTCATCACACATACTATAACCCTTAAGAAAAGATACAAACCATTTAAGCATAAACAAAGGCCTATGAACCTTGTCCTAGAACCCATGATATTTAAGGAGGTTAAACTATTATTATATGCTAGGATAGTCTTCCCCATCAGGCACTCCACCTAGGTGGCTAATTTGGTTCTAATCAGGAAGAAGAATAGTGAGATTAGACTTTGTATTGACTTCAGGAACTTGAAAAAAGCATCAAAAACAGAAAACTATCCCCTTCCTTCCCTAGCCCAAGTTATTCAAGTTATTTTATATTTAGCTATGATGTCTTTTCTTGATGTATTTTTAGGTTACAACCAAGTGTTGGTTGATAGAGAGGACAAGATTAAGACAACTTTCACCACAAAGTAGGGAACCTTTTACAAGAGAATGCCCTTTAGACTAATAAATGTAGGAGCCACCTTCTAAAGAGCTATGGAACATGAATTGTAAGGCCTAATAGGTAAATTCATCATTATCTATATGGATGATCTAATAATTTTTTCTATAAATAAGGAAGATCACTTCATGCATTTATAACAAGTTTCTGAAAGATGCAAAAGGTATGGCATTTCCTTGAACTCTAAGAAGAGTATCTTTTGTGTGACTGAAGGAAAATTATTGGGTCATGTTATAACCAAATATGGGATCTATATATATCCTAAAAGAGTGGAGGCCATATATATAATAAAACCTTCAAATAGTTAAAAATAGCTAAAGTCAATCTTTGGCAAAATAAATTTTGTAAGAAATTTTATTTTTGGTTTTGTACAAATTGTCAAACCACTAAATGACATGGTAAAGAAGGATGCCAAAGTCACATGGAATGAATATCCTAGAAAGGCATTCGATGATATTAAGAAGGCCATTAGTCAAGCTCTAGTCCTTATAAGTCTTGATTTCTCAAGGGACTTCTACCTCTATGCCTTTGCATCTGACCATTCTATGGCTACAATGTTAACTTATAAAATTGAAGGATGTGACCACCCAATTGATTTCATGAGTAATAATTTAAAGAAAGTTTATTTAAATTATTTATTAATTGATAAAAAATCATATGCATTATTTAAATCAAATAAAAAATTTAGGCATTATATCCTTAGAAATAAGGTACATGCTATCTTACTTGACCCTACCACTAAACTTATGTTAAGTAAAAATGAATTGGGAGAATGTAGAGGTAAGTGGATGTCAGTCTTGTAGGAATATAACCTAGAGATGAAAACATCAATACTGGTAAGGTGCCAAGGTCTAATCTATATGATTGCTAATACTAACCCTAGGATAAGTATTATGCAACTAAATCAACAAAACTTTCAAGCTAGTGAGTGGTATGATTCAATCATACACTTTCTAATTAATGGTATTTGTCCTATAGGACTATCCAAGGAGAAAAAGAGGAACCTAAAATTAAAGGTAACCCATTATTTGATTAATAATGAGGTCTTGTATAGAAGAAAATTTTAAGGGATTTATTTTAGATGTGTCTCATGAGAAGAAGCCACCCAAATCATGGACACCTTTCATGAAAAACTAGGTAGTGAACATCCATTTGGGAGAACCATGGCCCAAAAAATTCTTAGAGTTAGCTATTATTGGCTAACCATTTTTAAGGATGTTCAAAAACATGTGAGGGAATGTCATTCATATCATATCTTTAGCACCAAAGAGCCAAAGGTAGTAATGCCTCTACAACCAGTCATGATTGATAAACCCTTTTCTCAATGGGGGTTAGACTATATTAGGGTGATAAAACCTAAATCATCTAAAGGTCACAAGTATGTCCTTACTACCATAGACTATTATATAAGGTGGATTGAAGTTTCATCTACTAAATAATGCAGGATGGAAGAGGTGATCATCTTCTTAAAAGAAAACATCTGTACCAAGTTTAGAACTCTAGTATCTCTAATATGTGATAATGGGTCAAGGGGGATTATGATAATGGCATCAATCTCAAGTTTTCATCCAACCATTATCCCCAAGGGAATGAAGTCTCTGAGTCAATAAATAAGAACCTAATGAAAGCAATCAAGAAGTTTGCTATAGTTAAACCTAGGACATGGCATAAGCTCCTTAAGTTTGCACGTTGGGCTGATAGGATAAGAATTAAGAAGTCTCTAAAATCCTCACCATTTCTATTCGTGTATGGATAAGAACCTATCTTTCCTATCACTCTCAAACTGCCCACTTACAAATTCATGCAAGAATATATAGAGGAGAGCCAAGAACTAGCCAACTCAATATTGATGGATATAATTCAAATGAAAGATGCAAGGGATAAAACCTTTAATAATTTTAGTAGACATCAAACCAAAATGAAAAGGTTCTTAGAAAAAATATCTAAGATCAAGGTGTCTAGATAATAAGACCTAGTTCTCCTTTGGGACAAGGCATCTAAACCTAAGGGTAAACATGGAAAATTCACACCCTTATAGATTGGTCCATACCAAATTTCAAAAAATTTAGAAACAACACCTTCAATCTCAAAGATCTACAAGGAGCAAAGTTTACATTTCCCACCAATGGGTAGTATCTCAAACACTATTTCTCTATTGTCCCTCCTGGGGTCTTCATGGAGTAAACTGTAAGATGATTAGATTAGTGTAGTTAGACTAGTTAGTTTATTTCCATGTTCTTTACTTCTCATCCATTATTTGTACATATGCATGTACATATTTATTTGTTCTCCTTGGCTATCTTTCTTTCCTACTTTTTGTTATGTGTTTCTTTCCTATTGTTTTATTCCTTGACTCGAATAAGTCCCTAAGGACAATATTAAGTGTGGAAGTTATGAAGTTTATTTGAAAACATGCCCCTAATTCATAAATAGAGGTATAAGTGCCATGCATAGGATTACCATGGTTTTGAAACATAAAACATAATGTTATAGCATGGAAAAACTAGTGATGACCAATGAAAAGGTTAATTAGTTCATGAGACCCTAATGATTGCCTTGACCTGACACTAGTTTTAAGAAGACTTGCACTTATGGGGTGAAAACTTGAAATATCAAGGTATACCCAAAACCAATACTTAATCAACATCCTTACTTGCAATAAGAGTTGCAACCATAGGTGATTTTCCAAAAATCAAATACTTGACCAAATCCTAAAAACTGTTTATCCTTGTTCCCAACCTCGTTGAAAGCCTCAAGATCTAATAAAATACAAAAATAAGGATACAATGTAAAATAAAAGGCTTTCAGGTGCAGGTGATTATAATAATCTCCATTGGGGCTATAGATGCCTGGCTGGTAATGGAGCAAGGTTATGAGTGGATCTAAAGGCATAATTGTTGAGGCTATGGATGCTTGATTGGTAGTAGAGTAATGTCCAAGCCTTCCTTAAAGTTAAAAACATGGTTCCTAATGAACATATTATCATATCATAGTTTAATGTAAGTGATTAACGACATGAAACCTAGAAGTTTTTCTTGAACACCATGGTAAATAGTAAGTGGAATCAAAGCACACACATAGTCTAGATATGCCTTGGTATTTGACCTTAAAACCACAAGTGCAAATTTTGTTTCAACTATGACCTAGTCTGGATGATGATATTGATCAAATAAAGTGGATGACACAATTATTTGTCTAATCAAATTCTCTAGGTTCTAACATATTTCTATGTTTCCCCCATGAGTTTCCATTTGTTGGGACTAGCATACCCCCATTTTTAGAATTGGGACCCTTGAGAATCCTAAGAATAAAACATGGAAATTTTTGCATGTCAAGGTATTTTATAAAATTTGAATGTCATCCACTTTGTTAAAGGTAGATTCATGTGTATTTGAATTGCTTTAACCTAGATTAACAGTGCTAATGAAATTCATTTATCTTTTAATTGTAGGTTCCATGGCATGTGTTCTCAATAATTATATATTCCAAATCCCTAGCAAACCCTCAATTTATATTTGAATAAAGGTGAGAACCAAAGTGGTGGGAACCATTTTAAAATTCATTTATGAATTTAAGAATAAAATGCATATTTTATGCTTAGTCATCATGTTTTTAACACAACATAACTAAAAGCATGGTCCCTTTTAGTATTTCCTCCTTTTCTAAAGTTCCTTATGTTCTAAATAATGTCATCTTGCAAGGTCATTTTAATATTTCCCAACTTAGCCTAAGGTTTTAATACTAAGGCCCTAACGTATTCATTAATACAATCATGACCTTAGTATCAATGACTTAAGCCTAAGTATTTTATGTCTCTATGGTCCTAACTTAACTTACTTACATCTTGTAGGATCTTGTAGTTATCACTTTGTCATCTAATGGATCAAGGATAACCTTAACTCCATTTTAATTAGCATGCATCTTTGGTCATCTGATGGTCCATGCTTACCTGCTAGGACCTAATCGAACATAGTGAAGCATAATTAAAAATTCAAAAGGATAAAAAAGGCCTGAAGGATCAACATGCATCACCTTTAAATTCAAAAAATAAATGAAAATGGGTCCCACTTGAAAAAGCAACCAACCATAAGCAAGCTCCCAGATCATGATTGATGGTTGATGCTTCATCACCAATTTTGATTTAATGGAGTAAATGTAGTCCAAAATCTTGGTAGATCCCATGGATGTGCCAAGTGGTATTATCACATTGGACCATAATAATTTACCAAAATTTAAATTTAAATTCATGTGACTATCATTTGATGTCCATGAGGATGTATTTTATGATTGCATGATCGTCAACTTTAAGCCCATAAAATAAAAAAATTCACTAGCTTAAAATTGACATTTGTGCAACCATCATTTGATGTCTATGAGGACGTATTTGACATCCACAAGACCATCAAATTTAAGCTGATGAATTATTATGTTCAAGGTCAAAATGCACTCCTAAATCTTGTTGGAAGGATCAACAATGGCTTTATAAGCTAAAAGAAATACTCAAAAGATACTCAAAATTGGAGTCTTCAACTTGTAAAATATGAAAATGGTCTTATGATCTAAATATTTAGTCTAAATTTATATGGAAGGGTCCTCATGGCATTTTTTTAAAAAAATCATGAAACTTAAACTATGAGCTTATACTAAGTCTTATTTTAAAAGGGGAGGTCCTTGTCACATAGAGTAAAAGTTAACCAAGGATTTTCATATGTGGTGGCTTAGACTATTTATACCCTCACCCCTTTGTTATAAATTAGGAAAATTATGCATAAGTTCCTTAACCTAAATTTTATTTCATACTTAATAAACATGAAACAAACCTTAGCCTAAGGAACTTAAGCCTAAGTCACAACTTTAATAGTAAAATGATTTAACATTCGACCATTTTTATAGATCAATAGTTTGTACCCCATCACTAGATTTGATCCAATTATACAAAGGTGCCAATGAATTTTCAAAGGCTCATGATCTCACCACATAGTTGATAATAATTTGATGAGTGACTGTCCAAAACATTTGGAATATAGAGAAGGCATATAAAGTGCCAATTATCATGACCATACAGTGTGCAACAAGAAGACCTAATCATAGCTAAAGGCCTAGATTATAATCAATGGCTTGTGCTAATCTAGGATTTTGATCCTATGGTGTAGAATGAAGAGGGTATTTTAAATACCAAAAACTATTGTTCAAATGGAATTTATGAAAATATAACAAAAAGTCTAGGTTAATGCCACATAGGTACCACATAAGCAGAAAAGGACAAAATTTGAGATTTTGTGGGCTCAAAAACACAAAAGTATAAAGGCAATGGTCCAAATCAAATCAAAGGTATGTATAAGTTAAAGCCTAGACATATTCCACCATTAAATTTCAAACCCTAAACCCTATATAAAATCAACCCAAATAGACTCAATTGGTTACAATTCAATCAAAAGAGAACTTAATTGTGTTTTTTAGGCATAAGAGAGCTTTCACAAAGAATGTCTCTAATTCAATGTAAATAATTAACAAAGACAAATAACATGGTAGCTAGTAGGTAGTAATTAAAGGAAGACACTGAGCTCTATTTGACAATAGAAAATGAAGGCCAAATCTTTAAGGATACAAAATTAGATCTCATAGCATTGAATATCTAGGGCATTAGGAATTGGTCCAAGCTCTTCTTCATGATAGAATAATTGAAACCCATTTCATATGAGGAACAAAGGAATTCCACCATGAGTAGGTGACACCATGACTTATTTATAGTGTAGATAGATGCCCTTCATCATGCCACAATAAAACCAAAGGTATTAAATTGTATTGAAATCCTTATACCCATATTTATTGATTATAGAATAGACAATGAATGGATCATTAGGGAATGAAACTAAAAAGGGATAGACTATATTTCCCTTTTTACTTTTGAGAAGTAATAAAAGCTCCCTCTCCCCCATGTAGACCTTTATAAAATCAAAGAGTGGTCTAATAACCATGACCTAGACTTTATCCTCAGACCTTGGATACACCAAGGAGCTTATATCTTTAAAATCCTTGAGGGCAAGATCCCTATCATCCAATTCAGGGAGGGCATTAAGGTAATAATGACCCTATTGAATTAATAATTTGGTTCCCATTCAACCATGTATGTGAATAATATTTGGGTCCCATATGTGCACTAGATGGTAGATGAGAAACTTACCCCTCCAATTTGAGACTTAATCAGTGTCTTCCTAGTTAAATAAATCAATGCCATCAAAATAAAGACCTCAAAGCAATTATTTATGATGTTATACCTATGTGACTCCCTTCTTGCCTCAACCACCTTCCTTGGGATTAGGAATTGGTCTCTATAGTGCAAGACAACCATTTAATATTACTATTCCAAATTACACATCTTCAAGTACAAGAATCACTTGCAGTCTATTTGTGATTACATTTATCCAACTATAGTGGATGCATTTATCCAACTATAGTGGAGGCCATCATAGGTGTTCCCATGCCTATGGTCCACCCCCTCATCAAGAGGTAAGTTGAAATGATAGGGGATATATGGTATTACCCTGATTACATAGTTATTAGGATAGAAGGAATCATGTCCCAAACTTATAGGCTGCTAGTATATGTTCCAAATAAGCTTGTAGAGTAGGAAGTAGCCTCTTAGAACATCCATGGTGTTGATAGGATTTACAAGGAAAAAATGAAGGGTCTACTCCACCCCTTCCCCTTAAATATTGAGAAAACCATAATAAAATATTAGAAATAGGTGAAGATCATGTCCACACATAGATATTCATTTGGCTTTCAGTTGGATGAACTCCAGATGTGGGATCCAAGGAACATAGTAGGTGAGCATCTAAAGGATACAAATTTTCCAAAGTTGAAATATGTAGATTAGCTCAATGTCCATGATACTATATATATTAAGGCTATGAACTATGAAGAGGTATTGGTTAGGATTCAAGGCCATAACATTAAGCTTGAACATAGGTTGTTCAAGGACAACAAGCCATCTAGGGAAACTTGGCAAATGTATCCTTTGTAATATCAATTACTAACTAGGCCATCTAGAACAACCCATGAGCAGCCTTAATTAGAGAAACCACATCCCCAACAATAGGTTGAGAAAGTTTAAGGAGAACAAGGTAAAGGAAATGAGAAATTTAGAGAAGTAAGACTAGAAGAAAGGCCTAGAGAGGGATCCCCATCTCTAGCACTTCCATAAAGACCATATTTTTTGGTACACTACATATGAATGATATCCCTAGAACATGAAGAGACACTTGAGGGTGCCCTCAAGGAACTTATAGAGGCCTATGACTCTAATAAATAAGAGGAGCCCAAAGAATATATAGGAAAAGAGCTTATCCTAGTAGCATCCCATGAGAAGAGGAAGGTAGAGCTAGAATTGGTCCATGTGGGACCTAAAAAGAGACAAATATTGACCTTCACCCATACACTAGTGAAGTCAATCTTTTTAGTGATGAGTTCCCAGTTCATGGACCAGTCATTCCTAACTAGTTCATCTATTGAAAGTTACAAAATATCCCCTCTTTCTCATTAATGGGCCATGATGAGGGTTATTGATGTTAAAATACAAGATGATATGAAGCCTTGGATAAGAGTTATATTAAAGGAATAGGAGGAAAGGATAATTATGGCCATTGAAGGACTAGGAGGCAAGAGGATGAATGCTTCAAGAACATCTAGTGGCTTAGGTGTGGAGGTCTTAGAACCTCCAAAATTCAAGGAGCCAGTTACTACTATCCATTTCAACCATAAAAAAGTTGAGTTGGAGAGAATAACAAGCATGATAGCAATTGTTAGAAAAGAGTTCACCTTTTAGAAGGTGGAACCCTTTATGGGACTAACCCCTATGGGAGGACAACAACTGGATGAAGCTACCATTCATGAGGAAGATGTGAAAAGTCTAATTGAGGCCCATTCAATACAAGCTAAAGTTGGAGTCTATGGTTTGAAGTAGAGGATATAGAATTTGAAAAAGGAGAAGGAAAACTTAGAAACATAAGCAATCCAATTAGTGCTAGATACAGTGACTAAAATGCTTGATGATTCATTCTATGACATGTTTTAGGCACTTAAGTCAATAAAACTAAGGCAAAGTTCATTGTAAGGGAAATGTGTAATAGCCAAGAGTTTAGTCACCTAGTGGTAGGCCTTAGAAGACAAAATATCCCAACTCTTTAATATTAAAGCAAAGAAGTAGATCCCAAACTTCAAGACCATCAGCTTGTGGCACTTGAGCACAATTTTAGGAATTATGATTGAAAGGGTTCAAAGCTTAAGTTCATGGCACAATGGGGAAGAAAGGGTCATAAAATAGGATAAATAAATAATTACAAGAATTAAACAACTTCGTGGGACCATGCTCAAGGATCCTGCTCAGCCCACCATCCTTTGAATCATCAGTGATGAAGAATTTAAGCATAGTGTTACTTTAGTAACCCAAGAAATCAAAGGAAAAAGCCAAGGCAAATCTGAGGCTAACAACAAAAAAATCTTGGACATGATATTCAATGCAGGGGAAAGGATAAATGAAGCTTGGATCATTAAAGAGGATATGGGTAAAAATGACAAAATTTTTGATGACTTGGAAGATCAAGAGGAAGATCAGATCATGAAGCCTATTGTGGATCTAGATCTAGTTGGTGAGTAACATGCTAGAGTAATGAGCATCCTCCAAGAATGATAGTCAGAGGCCCCACTAGCCCATTACAAAATATTCTATCTTGTATAATTTTGAAACATTTTGAAATATAATATTCCATTAGAAAGGCATATGCTAGTTTGTTAGCATATTTTCCTTTAGGTTAGTATGAATATTGGGAAAAACATTTGTATTTTAGATCTTGTAAGGACAATTATCCTTATCTTTTTACACCTATATTTTTTACCTAATCGATATACTACATAATCTTCTTATAAAGGCATGTATTACCATTTGTAAAAGAGAGTTTTTTGGAGTAACTTTATACACTTGAAGAAACTAATTAAATCAAGGAATTCTGTATAAATTGTCCATATTTGATGTTTTAATTACTAATATAGCTTGTTCTCTCAATTGCTAGTAGAGGTCTTGAATTTAAATGGTGTCTTTGAATTTTGAGTAGCATTTTTTAATCACAAGGTTTCTAATTTATTCTTATGCTAGATTAGTTGGAAGATCTTAGGTTCTGATTCATTTTATTTTTCTCTGTATTTAGATGTGTAATTGCTATTTGATTATAGTGGTAAATCATTAAAGTAGTCCTAGTTCTTACTTGTGATTCTTTATGTTTTCCTTTGAAATTTTCCTGATATATAGTGGGATTTGAGCTTAGGCTATGTTACATTATATATTTTTTAAATTCATACTCAGTTTTAATTGATGCTTTGTCATAATATTTGATATCAAAATTAGCAATCACTCATTTCTTTCCTACTCTACCCTTCTCTTTACTTTTTTTTATACCAAAATCACTTTAGTTTTAGCTTCATTATAAATATACATTTAAATTATTCTATAGCTTAAATCTAGGTCATAATTCACTAAGTATTAACATACATTCATGAATAATGGTCCAAGGTGGCTCCCAACCACCAAGTTATATAAATATTGAGTAATAGTTATCTTGATTTGCTACTATTTTACCACAAGCAACTATATTGTCAAAACTTACAACTCATGCTCTAAATTTTCTAAATTCTAAAATGAGAAGTGTCATTTAAACACTAAGGGAACCTATAGTTCATTTATAAACATCAACACTACCTTATCATTGTTAAAACCATGATGTTGTGGCTTTTTTCCCATGATCCACTTCACCTTAACTTTATACAACTGATCAATAAAACTTTTTGAAACCCATGTTTTGTTGACCATATTTTCTTATTTATAGATTCTGATTATCTAATCTATTATGAATTTGGTAGAAGAAATACAATCCAACCTTTAATTTATTTTATCATTAAAATAAGTAAATTCATGGGGTTTCAAGATAATTTTATGATCTATAGTGGTATGTTTTCCATATATAATATTGAAGTTAGTATCAAAATCATAAAATTTATGCTCGAACTCAATTTTTAAGATATTTTCAGTTGATTTTTGAAGGGAATAAATATTAATTCTTGATAAAGAGGCACATTATTTCATAATATAGAGATAAATATAAAATCATCAATGGTTAAATCAAGAGATCAATATTGGTATTTAGAAGGAGTTTAGTGGTAGTATTCAACTACAATATTGAATGATTTTTCATTGAATAGGAAAATTTGAATCTCTTAAGATGTTGAAGACTCACTTTTCTTAAATTCTTTTTCATCTTTATTAAATATATTTTTCTCCCTTGTATATTCCTTTAGATTGTGGAAGCATGATACAAAAGTTCCTTTTGCTATCTTGGACAATATTTTCCTCTTCATATATGTAAACATTTTTGAATGGATTTTTTTGCCAAATTTTTATCCATATTTAAGTGGTGAGTAATAGATGAAGTTAATGTATATTGATAAAGTATTATAAATTATATTTTAATTAAATTATAAATACTTTGACTAGTTTCCACTCCAATGGTGTCTCCATATTTATATGTTTCTAATTTACAAATGATTACATGAGTCTTTTTGATATTTTTCCAAACAAACCATGCCACTTTTTCTGTATAATAGAACATCCAACTCCATTTTAATAATTTGACACGAACATGCATTATTTTTTATTCTCTCCACCTAAACAACAAATACATTATCTAAAATTAATTTCATGTTTAACACTATCTCAACCGCTCGATATTCTCTTAATAGGGAATGAAATAACTAGAGGTCATTGTGATAATTTGATGGATAATATAATTATAGATACCAATCCTCATATATTTTCTCCTAGTCCAATGTATATTTAATAAATAAAATATCCTAGTAGGGAACATTGCCCATAAGTTTCAAAATAATCATATACATAGGTACAAGACTAGATGTGAAATATAGTAGTAAAGAAATAAATACTCAACACATGATATATGTGGGAAAACCTCATGATGTAGAAACATCACTACATTTGTAAATTTTAGTCTATTTTCACATGTTTGAGTCTTTTTTAAGTCAATATAGTCATAATAAGTCTTAAGGATTAAATTTTAGATGTTATTTCTATGTCAAATTTGAATTAGGGTCACTTTGGCATTTTCCTACCAAAATCCTTGATTTGAATTTTCAAATCTTCATGTGAAGTCTTGGAGACTTCCAATTTATCTAGAGGAGTTTCAACATTGTAGTTTGTGTGGTTAGGTTTTAATAATTGGTAAATATTGTTTCAACACACACATGAATCACATGCTAAGTCATCTTTATGAGTATGTTAGTGGTTATGTAGTTTTTACATCCTCCCAACGTACATAAGGGAGTTAGAGGTAGTTAGGTTAGATATAAGACATAAAAGGAATTTAAATGTTTTTGATGAGTAGAGTATATTATTGGGATGGATTATAAGTGTAAATAAAGAGAACCAAAATAATAATAATATACATTACTTTGTATGGAGATGATTATGCTGATAGACCATGTATCTTCTATGTAAGCAACAATGTTAAATGTGTAAATAGAGCAGGTGAAGGAGATTTTAATAAATAAATGTTTTATTTATATGTGAAAATTTGGTAAGTTGAATAACTATGTTTTTAAGTTATTTATATTCTATAAAGTGGGTTTCAAATGTATAGATAAGAAATTTAATGTAGAATTTGTATCTTTTTATTTCTACATGCATAGTGAAAGCAAAACTTTGTGAGAGATGATAACCGAGGTATTAAAAGAAGATAATAATGATTAAATGAATATGTAATAGTTATAAATATATGTAAAATATTTATAATTTTTGTTTGAAAACCTTTATAAATTTTAAAACAAAAAATTTGTCCATCTTGGTATATAGAGTTATGTGTTTCCACATAAAGTGAACCCTCTTTTGAGTCAAACATAGAGTAAACATACCAAGTGAAAAATATGAAACTTTAAAAAGTAAATGAAGATTAAAAAAACATTAGATAACCTGTATAGTTCCTTGAAATCCATTATAAAACCTAAAATTTCAAAATCAAGCCTCTCGGGCTTGCATAGTCAGGTAGAACCCTATGCTAGGGTTTCCTCAAAAAAATGTGAATTGTAAAAGATTTAACTAATGATAAATGCCAAAATTTTGATATTTATTTCATAAATATTTTGTATAAGATATTTAATGGGTTTAAATTTGATCCAATATGGCTATGTATGGTTTAGAGGGCCTATGTATAGAACATGGGTTAAAGCGCCCTAATAGGCATAATCAAAGGCTTAAAATGAGTGAGAAAGGTGATGTAGAAGAGGAATTAAGTAACCAAAATTCATAGAGAGACAAATGACCATAGAGGGTATCTTAAACTTGTTTTATTTTTCCAATATGAAAATGTACTTGTCTGTATAATGTAATTAAGCCCAAAAAAGGCTACTCGAGAGTATGTGTTAAAGTAATAAAATAGTGTTTGTTATAAGAGTTGTACAAATGAGACTTATAGCTATAAAAAAGTTGTATGAGGACTTAATAAGGTGTAAAATTATGTCAATAACCTATTAAAGTATAATAAAACCTAAATCATGCATAGAGCAAGCTACTCATAAACTTTCATCAAGGAATGAGTGAAATGTAGTGAGACTATCAAGCAAGAGAGAAGGGTGAGATTGTTTGGAGTGATAATAGGTCAAAGAAAGGTTTAGAGAACCAAATAAAGAAGTGAATATTTTATTTTAAATAATTTTTTGAATAAGTCAAAATATATAGAGCTAAAGGGACAAAGTGACTAAAGGTAGAGATCAAGAGATCTAGAGTTTGGAGGTCAAAGCTAGGTGGTGTGGCAGAGGTGCAGTGTATTGATTGTGTTATTTCCTTAAATGAAGAAAAAATTAATTATGAACTCTACATCACCTATAGGGAGGTAAAAAACCCTTAAATACTATTCATTCATTGAGAAATAATTTAACCCAATACATCTAATCTCTCTCCTTACTTTTTCTCAAAAACACTTATTCAAAGAACTCTTTCACCAATATTTGAATATTAAATTTGTTAGAATATTTGAATTAATTTATTTTACCACATAAAATTAAATATAAATGGATTGAATTATTTTAACCAATGGGTTCAATGTCCCACACAAATTACAATAGTAAATTACACAATCATATATTTTATTATTCATTTATGCAAATATTAACCCATGTACTAATAAATAATTTTTTTATATTAAGTTACCTAAATAAGTTTGTATTAATTTTAAATTATTAATTACATGATATACCAATAAAATAAAATTATTTCAACATTCCCCCTTAATGTTAAATGGGGATACATGCCATATTCACATTTATACAAAAGGAATTATTCTTTGCAAACCATCTCAGATGAGCTTAGGATGTATGTAACATTTGAAGGATTTTAAAACCTTCATCATGTTAATATCAAATTTTTTAACAAAGGAATTATAATCCATAAACTACTTATACTAAGTTTAGTCTTTCATTATCATGAGACTAATTCTCACTATTTATCATTCAAATAATCAATCAAGAATTTTCAAAGCCTTTTATAACATAAGGAGCTCCATTAAAACATATGATTTTAAGTATTGGGTAAATCGTAAACTCACATATGGTAAATATTACTAAAATCATATCAACTGACTTATTACAATGATTTTAAAATTTGATAAGTATAGAGAAGAAGAAAGAAAAACATATCCATTAGGAAATGACATTGTCATGTGCACTCCCCCTCAATGGTAACTTTGAGAGGCCTAAAATTGTATGAAACTTGAAAAAATTGGTAGCACCAAGTGGTTTTTTGATGATATCTTCTACTTGTTCATCTATGGGATAAAAATAGAGATCAATATCACCATTGAGAACATTTTCTTAGATAAAATGCACGATTTTTAATATGTTTAGTTATTTGGTGTTGTACTATATTTTTATCTAGTGATAGACAACTTTGATTAGTTTAGAGAAGGATGGAACTATGAAAAACATCTAAATAGATTTATTATAAATAACGTTGCAGCCACATGGCTTTTATAATCACCTAAAAGTGGTAGTTGGATGATATGAGTGTTGCTTGAGACAATATATTCCTAGCCTAGCCCTAGGACTATCCTAGAGCCTTTATAATACTTTTAAAGTCATTATGTAAACCAAATACATATTATATCATATAAAACATATTCATAGAACAACATTCCCATATCCCAACCTAGTTTGCCTAACAATATGCAAGCTAGACACTAGCACCATATTAAGGATACTAGAACTACATGGTGATACTACCCCCAACTTGGTGCTAGTGTCCCTTTCCCTAACTCTCCCAAATAGATATATTTTAAAATGTGTTCCCCTTCTAAGGTCAACCTAAGTATATTTTATTATCCACATAAGCTAAAAATCTTTATAAATACAAGACTATTATACCTCTATCCACTAGATGGAAAATATATGTAAGAGCCTATCCAAATAAGAAGCAAGTTGAGGAAAATTAAGGTATTTGATCCTTATTCTACCCTACTTTTACATACCATCATCTAAGCCTGCCCTAAGGCTAGATTTCAAATATTTTAAATCTCAATCACAATCAAGGAATTCAAGACTAGTCTCATTTTAGCATTCACTTGCACTTTCACTAAGCATTAGGTGGGAAAACTATATTGGACTTGATCCCTCTTCATAGTATTAGTATTTAGGAAACTCTCTTCACAATGAGATGTTGAGGATGTCTAGCCTATCCTACTAACAAAAACACATTTATTGATCATGCAATTTTTTAAGGAGGATTAGGGATTACAAACTAAATCATTTATTCTAAGCATAATACAAAGTTCCATATTTCATATGCTCAAAAACAAAACTTATAAACATCATTGTAGGTACTCCTATAAAATAGGAATAGTTCTATAAAGAGGAAACTAGCACCATTTTAAGGAAACTAGAGTAGAATGACACTACTTTCAAGGTGGGGTATTACTATTCAATGATGAATCAGACCCTGGGACCCTGTAAATGACACTTAGACCTATCTAGAACCTAGATTTTACAACCCAAATATTCCATGATAGTAACTTTCTAGATAAGTCTCTATTTATGCATATTTATTACTATTTTATAAAGTTAAAAGAAGTCAAAGGCCATCACAAATCAATGGATAATTATTTTATATTATTTAATTGATTTAGACATCTCAAACCTTTAATATAACTTTGGATTTACATTCATAAAAAACTAAAATATTAAATCATTTGTTAAACCTAACTTCGAATATCACTTCAAACCTTAGTTTGAACTAATCCAATTTTTTGTTCAATAAATTAGGAATGAATACTTCAATTTTTTTGATTTTTTAGACAACCTATCTAATTAAATCAATTACATATTAGGTTTTAAATTTATTTGAATATAATTTGATTTTTTTACAAAGAAACTCTAGACTCAAAAAATGATAAACCTAGACACACTGAGGGTTTGTATATTTTTTATATTCATATTCAAATTTTAGATCCATTTATATTTTTATTTATACTTCATACAATCATGATCATAATGACTGAAGAAATTAATCAATTTTTATTGCAAAGTTGAATACTTTCATTTGCATGCTTGTTACCTTTAATTCTGAATGAACTCAAAAAAAACATAAACACATGTATAGATGATGATTTATATCAATTAAAATATATGTAATATCTCATATCATGTTATCTTTATCTTATATGGAATTCTATTAAAAATTAAACCCATACACACATAGAGGATTTATAATAAAAGCTAATAACTATGTTTCAAGTTTCAATGTCATTTCTTATGTATAGGAAAAAATCTCCTTCTCCTCATTTCTATGATGGTGATATCTAATTTACCTCTAACTATGTCCATGCTATCATTAATCCATGAGATAAATCAACCTATAGCAATATCACTATTCCCCATTCTCAAACTATTCACACCTCTTCCTAATAGGGTGTGTGCCTACATGTTCAATCAAAAATAATTAGGGTTTGCATTTGTGAGACTCTATGCAATCAAATTATCATTATAAGAAAGATAATTATAGGATTACAAAATTAGAATCAACTATTACATGAAATATTATAACATTGGAAAATCAATTTACAAGACAAAGGCCTTCAAGGAATAATAGTGTAAATCATGCATATATATCTTCACCTAGACAATTTATGGAAAACAATGTTACATATCCAAATCATAAATTACAATTAAGTACATATATAAATAATGATCAAAAATAATTCAAAGGTCAAACAAGAGTTAAAGTGAGACACTGAGGGAAATTATTAAAGCTAAGTTAATCAACTTACCTCCTCTATACCCAATGAGGAGATCCAGATATTTTTGGGCATATCCTGGAATGTATGGGCATCACACTGATTCATGTTTAGTATTGAATAAAATAAAATAGATAATGGATAAATATGGCTCACATAGTGACACTTCATCCACATAACATACAATGGCACATATACTAATTCAAAAAGGGTCATACTCAGAAATAACACAACAATGGTTACCAAAGCGTAACTTAGAACAACATAAGGTTCAAAAAACATAATCAGATCAAGAAATAGTATAATAAACACAAATAAATCAATAAAATATACCTATCTAAAATGAGTATTAACATTCAATATGGTATAATTTTGGTCAAAAGTATAGACAACAATTTGATTATCATGGTCAAGGTTTGGGAAAGCAAGCCTAATACATCACTTCTCCTATTCTAGTAATTGATAATATTGGTCAATAGGGTTTGGGTTTTATTGAACATCCTAAGACACATCAGCCATAGATATTGTTTATCAATAGAAAGCATCCAAATACATAGGAAAAGTTACAAGAAGAATAAAAAATAAAATTGTAAAGTCGAAATAATGCTACACAAACAAGCATTCTCAAAACAAGTTTTCTAACAAAAGAGCCTCCATAACATTGTATGTCTAAAATAATCACAATTTCAAAAGAGAAAATCACAATCAATCTTCCAAAGCATAATTAAAAAAGGTCAAATCCACAATATGAGGTAATTCCCTCTATCATTCCAAGTTATTATGATATCAATGATGAATAATACTCATATTCCTACTACAACAACATTCAACTACAACATAACATTCACACTACATAAGATATTACCATTCTTATTTTATACATAGGTCACAGTGATAGTGAGTCTCCCATAAGACTCATTGGTTAGTATGGTTCCTCCCTTTGTACATACTTATCTCTCTCCCTCTTTACATAGTTTATTTTCATTTGCTTTTACATAGCTTATATCCAAAAAATACAAAAACTATTTAACATGTCAAAATATAAAAACATTCAAATTTTACTTAGAAAACATAAAACATATAGATTGTATGCATTTTTATGCTTACATTTATACCACTTTCCAAATATTACATATTTTTATCTATTTTAGGATAGTCAATTTTATCATACATATATGATTCACTTATTCTTATTGAGTGATTACAGATTACATACAAGACTCTGGTCCACTACTCTGATCCAGACTTGCTATCATCTACCCACTAGGGGCATATACATTGATCTGGGTTTATTCATTTGATACATCTACCCATTTGGGGTCATTTCATACACAATTTCTATTATCAAGTTTTATCCTTACATTCTATACATTCTAGTTTATGTATTGATATATCTTAATATTGATCATTATTACTCATTGCTTATATTTTTTGCTGACTCTCATTAGTTAGACTTAGTATAAGTACATCCTAGGATTTACATAGATTTGAACTACATAGTTATACATGCTTTCATTTCTAGATTCCCTAGTTTATACTTGATTGTATTTCCTATGCTTCTTCCATTTTTAGGGCATTTAAATATGCCATTATTATTTGGCTCTACACCACTTTTATTTATATATGCCTTGGACATGTGCCCATATCCCTTATGTGTGATTTATTGATTATAGATGTGGACATTTGAACATGACCTTCTAGGTGGCTCTAAGCCAAATTACTTTTTACATGTGTATGTGGACATTTGAACATGTCCTTATATGTATTCATTCTCAGATATAATGACATGTGCCCATGTCCCTTGTATTATGGCCCCTTTTCTTAATTTTATGTCTCTCATGTGTTTTATATTTATGTTTTATTATATGCATCTTCACCATGACACTTGTCTTTGCTTGTTACACACACCAATTTTTGATGCCATGAGTGACCTCATACATCTACCCTTCCTACTTGGGTGTCATGATGGGAATAATTACACAAACCCATAGATAAATACTCAAATTTTATATTATACACATTAAATACATCTATCTTGACACCCTTTTGCAATGCTAGATTATAACATACATCTTACACTACATACTTATGCTCACATACATTTACATTTTGATGTTGTGTTTGTACATTGTATTAGAATATCAAGCATTTATCATATATATGATCTAGATAACACATTTTATAGAGCTAATTATTTTGAGGATAGTTCTTACATAATCTCCACAACTACCCTCAAAAGAGAGGGCATTCATAGGGGTTTGTCATAGAGATCAGTATCCTACATTGCTATTCATAGATTATTTTCAGCACATAGGCTCAATTTTAGAAATTAGTCAAAGGATAAACATAGGAAAAAATAGGGACTTATAAATTAGTTTAGATTGTCCAAATTTTAGACTAGATAGACATTAGTGCCCAAAATGGGACACTAGCACCATAGAGCACTATTGTCCACTACAATGTGCTACTATCTAGTAGACCTAGCTTTAGGGTAGTCCATATTAAATAGAACAATACACCAAGTACAACAAATATTTGCACATGTATAGTCATTGGTTTGATAGTTATATTTAGGTTTTGATCAAATAAAATCATTTAATTTTAGATTCATACTAGTTACTTAAATTTTGGGGCATCATGCATTGCATGATCACTCCCACATTTAGTTTATATACACATATATAGTTATTACATTCTTAGTTTAGAATCAGTATACTCAAATATCATATTAGGGTCATGTGCATGTCACATAGTTTACATATTCCCAATTACACACATGTTGATTAGATGGATGGAAAACTCAATGTCATTCACCACATTGTACACACTTGATATCATATTCTAGGTTGTCATCAGTTTCATGCCATACTCTATCTATAGTGGTTGGCATTCTCGAGTGGCCCAAAGCTACCTAATACACCTGAGTGACCATGGAACCAACATACATAGTTAAATATACCAAGTTAGATATTTTCAACACTTTACATAGTTTAGTTTTAGATGCATCTACTATACACGAGTGGGTAATGATGGATTCATAACCTACTTGATTTATTGAGCTACCCACATGAGAGGGTTAGACACACTTACACTCTTATCCAAGATATTTATAGGTCATGATCCATCAATCAGGGGTGGGAAATGATGGAGTAAAACTAGATTGAGTTTTTGAGCCACCCAAATATGAGGATTAAGCAAGCTATCAGTTTATTCCAAGTTAATTAATTATTTGATCACTATGTACATTCACACACATAATTTATCACTATGTTCATGCATTGGTTCACATAATCAATGAGGTGTATTAATTATTTTCTTCTTTATTATCTCTTTATCGAGCTTTACTTAGTTAAGTTATTCAACATAGTCTTTTTCTTTAGATAATCTCTTAAGGATTGATTTTTTTATGTTGTATTTTAGGTGATTTATTTTGATCATGTTTCAGATACATAGACCTAGATTCACATACTCAAACTCAACTACATGGGATTCACACTTAGGTAAGTCTAGGTACACTTATTTTTACTTTATACTAGCTATTTTGCTTTGCTGTATTTATAGTATAAAGGGAGGAATTGTGATTACCTAAAAGTGGTATTTGGATGCTAAGAGTGTTTCTTTAGATAACCTTTTCCTAGATTATCCCTAGGCTTATCCTAGAGCCTTTATCATGCCTTTCTAGTCATTATGTAGACCACAAAAATCTTTTTTTAGGTAAAACATAGTCTCATAACAAAATTTCTAGATCCCAACCTAGTGGGCCCAATAGTATACCAATTAGACACTAGCACCACATTAAGGACACTAGATTCACATGGTGATAGTTTCCCTAACTTGGTGCCAGTGTTGCTTTCCCTAACTCTCCTAAATAGATATATTTTCAAATGTGTGACCCTCCTAAGGTTGGCCTATGTATTGTTTGTTATCCACACAAGATACATAACTCTATAAATATAAGACTATTAGACCTCTATCCACTAAATGAAAAATAGATGCAAAATCTTATCCAAATAATAAGTAAGTTGAGAAAATTTAAGGTATTTGATCCCTATTATACCCTTCTTCTATATACTATCATCTACAAATTCCCTAATCCCAAATTTCAAATATTCTCAATCTCAAGCACACTTAAGGCATTCATGACCACTCTCATTCTATCATTCACTTTCACTTACATGAAACATTATGTATCCTCCTCATATTATTTGTATGTAGGAAACTCTCTTCACAGTGGGGTGTTGAGGATGTCTAGCCTATCCTAATAATGAACACATGTTTATTGCTCATGCCATACACATAAGGAGGATTAGGGTCTGGACACTAAATCATATTTTATATGCATAATACATAGTTCTAGATTTTAGGTGTGTAGAAATAAAACCCAAAAACATAGACATAGGTACTCTCACAAAATAGGAACAATCCTATAAATAGGAAACTAAGACGATTTTGAGGATACTAGAGAAACATGGCACTAATTTCCATGTAGGATGCTACTATCTAATGATTAATTAGACCCTGATACCCTATTAAAAACACTTAGACCTATCCAAAACCTAGTTTTAAGAACCCAGATCTTCACAACAATCACTTTCCAAATAAATTTCTATTTATGCATATTTATTACTATTTTTAGAAAGTCAAAAGAATTCAAAACCCATAACAATAAAGCGATTATTTATTACATATTATTTAAATAATTTATACATCTCATCCATTTAATCTAACTTAGGATTTACATTTGTAAAACCCTAAAAGGTTAAATCAACTTCTTTATCAATTTTCATATCACTTTTATACTCTAGTTTTGTATAAGAGATATAAATAATAGTGTATATCGCAAGTAGAAGAGTGGCTAGTTCATTTTTGATAATTTAAACCCAAAAAAAATCACATATCAAACATGATCTCTCTAATTGGGCAAGGTTGAGGAAAATTTAAACAAATATTAAGACAAACAAAAATATATATCTTTCTAATGGATTCATCCTTCAGGATAGATTGTAAGCATATTGAGCTCAAATTGTAAAACTAGGAGCATTTATCAATGTAATTTATTTATTTAAATGACATATCCCTTACCTATGAGCAATTTTATTGATCAATGTGATTTTTTTTGAAAAATAATTCTTGATTTCTACATAGTAATTTTACATTAAAATTTTTGTGTATACTATAAAATGAGCCTTGTATTCTTATAATTATAAATTTTATTCCAATAATTTGATCAAGATAAATATTTGGGATTGGAATTCATTCCAATTTTATATTAATATTAGTGGTTTGGGTTTGCATTTATTAGGCACATGTTGGTATTTTATGATATTTATTGAATTTATGCTAATACTTGATAACTTTTCAAGTGATGTCATGATGAAGATATTTGAATCCATTTATCATGTTAGTAGAGAAATAATTAAAATAATAAAATAATAAATTATAAAAATTCATGGAATTTATTATTAGAGGAAAATTAGGTTAATTAACATAATGGAAAATGATGTGACTTTTAAAATTGAGTAATTGTTTGACTAATTAATCTAAAACATGCCTTTCATGGAAATAATTTGGCTCGAGATGAATTAAATAAAGATGATGATTAGATATAGTGTATTACCCTAATGCATTTTTGAATATTCATGTCAATTTTGCATTTAAATTTCCATGGTTCATTGACTTTTGACTTGATTTATGCATTGTTTTAGATTATGGTAAAAACAGGTTTTGAAGGGACCCCGAAACCCTTTAACAGAATAAAAAAAGATAAAGCATTAACAACCACCAGGAAAAGCATTCCTGAAACCTACTAAATAGTAGCATCAAAATCAAGTTATACAGGGATAGCATCAATATCCAATTTATATTCAGCCCCTAATATTCCAAGTATTGATTATATATATATATATATATATATATATATATATATATATATATATTAGGGGTAAAATCTAGAATAGTTGCCTGCCTGCCATCAACAATATTCTGCATACTTTCTAGCTCTCTGGTTTTCTTAGTGGATCTTCTTCCGGGTTTGTCTAGAGAACCAACATCCGGTTTCACCTTAGAATGTTGTTCATCACTTTTTCTAGATTTATTCATAGTAGAAGCAAGATGTTTTGCCTTAGTTTGTTGATCTTTTTTGCTGCTTCTAGTTTCTACCCCCTTAGTATTGGTCTTTTTTTCAACCCTTTTTATTTGGTTTAGTATTTACTTTAAGTTTTCTCCATTATCATTCACAAGAAGCTCATCCAAAGGGAATTCATTATCAACCTGAGATAACACCTGAATCTCCTTGGACTGAGAAAAAAGAAAATCTTCCTGCTCTAATTTATTTCCAGCTTCATCCAAGAATTCACCTTCCTCTAGCACAATTTTGTCATCTACATCTCTCCATCGATCTTCTATCCTTTGATATAAAATGATTTGTGTTGATAGATCTATCAAATCATCTATTCTTTATACAGGTATTATGGTATCTGATTGCAACCCATGTCCTTCTTTCTCAAAATTTTCTTTCTCAAAAGAAAGCTCTTTACACCTCAGCATGTGGAGCTTTAGGATCTTCAAAAGAAGGCTCTTTTTCTGCCTCAGCATGTAGATCTTTAGAATCTTCATTATTATTTTGTTCTTGGTGATGATCTTCTTTGGGTTTCCATAATTTTTTTTGCTAGACCTTGGTCTTTTTCCCATCTGAAACACTACTAGGATGATTTTTACTTTTGGAGGGACAATTTTTAACTAGATACCCCTATTTCTTACAAGCATAGCAAGAGTTGGGAAAATCTTCAAAAAAAAATTCTTAAGTTTTTTTACCAAGCTTGGATATTAGATCCACCTTTTTTGGGAGATGATTTAGATCTACCACTTTAACATAAAGTTTGGCACTTTGAAGTTTGGTTTTGGTAGCTGTAGCATTATCCAATGCCACAAGTTCACCAAAAGAACTGGTAATACCTTTAAAAATGTCCTCATGCCAAAACTCTAAAGGGAGGCCAAGAAGTCTAACCCAAATGGGAGTGGTTAAGAAAAAAAAATCTAAGAGATCCATGTTAGGCTCCCATTTTTTAATAGTGAGAGAACATTTACCAAAAGACCATGGTCCTCCACAAAGAACCATATTCATGTCTTCCTTACAGCTGAAGATAAATGAGAAGAAACCATTCAACATTGGTGCAATATCTACCTCTCCTCGAATAACCCATTTCCTTTTAACCATTTTTGTAAGAGATTCTAGATCTAGTCTTGCTCCTAAAAATTTACCCACTAGGGTGAAATCCATGGAGGACATAGAAAAATCTATTAAAGGATCTGGAATAAAAACTTGAAACTCACCTTTCTCCCAATAAGACTTAGTAGTCACTGGCAGGAAAAGAGATTTTCTAGTGGGTTTCTTTCCAAACAGAGATGACCACATCCTTCATTTTGAAAACCCTGCCTTCAGCCCTTTTAAGGATTTTTCCTTATTAAAATCAACATTATCTTTCTCCTTTTCAAGCTCCTGCCCCAACACATGAAAAATAGGAGGGGAATCCAATTGGGAGACACGGATCGCACAAAAAGGATCAGATCTGCTCAAAGATTTTCCATTATTCACATCGGCCAAAAATTTTGACCCAACATTCTTCTCAACACCTTTTACAACTCTTCCAGGATCTGTACCTCCTGCTTGATTTATGCATTATTACATAAAGTTGTTCTGATTGTAAATTTGACATGAAAGTGATGAAATTCAAGTTTATACATTTTTTCCCATATTTTAAATGGTATTTAAATACAGTATATGAATTAAAAACTTTTCAAAGAATGAAAAAGTAATTAAAATAATTACATATTGATTGAAGAATGATGTGTTCATGTTTTTTTAATCCTTGTTTAAGTTTTTGAAAATGAGTTCATAGTGATGCCCTAGTAACATTTTGGTATAGCCAAGATGCCCCATAAAGGGAATGGACAAAAAATAATATAATGGAAGGGCCATTGAAAATAATAAAGTGGGACATTCTATGGTAGAAAAGGTTGTTAAGTAGATAAATTATAAGAAAACAAGAGTAAAATTTGACCACATGGCCACCTACAAGACCTTTGAGAAAGAAAAAGGGTGAAATTAGAGGGTGGGAGGGTAAAAAATTGAATTTATAGCTTTAAAATTACCCATGGGTTATGAAAATGGATCATTTTGACCATCCCCTATTGAAAACCTATGCTATGGATTGGGACATGAGAGCTATGAGTGAAATGTCACATATTCCATGATAGAGACACCATTGAGCAAGATGACCGATAGGGAGTAGGGTCCTAGTAAGTACTTTCATTTTTTTTAAATTAAATTCCTTGTAGACGTAATAATGTCAGTGATATCACCATTTTTGAAATAGTGATTTCACACCCATAAAAATAGATATTGATAATAAAATAATGATATTTCCATAAAATCCATGATGTTATGACTAAATTGATGATATTGTAAAAATATATAAGAAACATTGAAATAGAAAAAATTCCTACTTGGGTGAGAAACACCCAAATGGTGGGAAAGTGATAGAAATTACAATAATTCCCTATCAAATAGTAGTATCACCTAAATAAATGATAACATCACCCTGTCAAATGATGATATCATGAAAATGGCCCAAAATCTAGCAAACATCAATAACACCCTATCAAAAAGTGGTATCACCCAAATAGATGACAATTTCACCCTATCAAATGATGATATCATTAAAATAACCCAAAATCTAGGAAACAATAATAACACCCTATATAATGATGAAATTATCTAATGAAATGATAGGAATGCCCTATGAAATGGAGATAATGCTAGAACAACCAAAGAGCTAAGAAATAGAGATAACATCTTGTGATAAAGTGATATCATCATGGGAAATGGTGATAATACCATACTAAATGGATATATTTCCAAAATTTATAGAAAAAGCACAAGTGTCAGAGGGGCTAATTTATAAGAAGTGTTTGGCTTATGTGAATGTTAAATTATATTCCTTAAATAAGTGTAATGAATATTTTATGATGCAAATGCACTATGCTTGATTATAAATTATTTTTTAGTGTCCAAATATATTTATTTTCCCTATGGTGCTAATATGTTTATGATGGGAAGGAATGAGTCTTGATATCGATCAGTTGTGAGTGGTGCTTGTGCATATTATGATGGCTAGGAGTATGGATAGAGGAGATTTTGGAATTTATAGAGGTATTAAAATTGAGAGACATTGCAAAAATGTTGATGATCTAGGTAAACAAAGCCTTCCTTTCAAAATTAGTTGTGTGTTAAAACTCAAAGATGAGTAATTTCTACCTGCTTAATAGAGAGGGGATAATTACTTTTGTGTATGTATGGAAGGTACTCCACCTTCCTATCTAGGGTTATATGATTTATTAGATATAGTAAGGATGATTATAAAAATTGGAGGACCTTATTGGCATTAATTATTTCATGACTAAGGATGGATTTTATTTATTTAGATGCATTGGAAGACCTGGTCTTCCCTATAGATAGAGACCAACCATTGATTAGTAGGGAGGTTGTGATTTTGATGGCTCTTGAAATTGGCATATTAATACTTAATAATGGTAGATAATTATTTCATGTTGTCCTGATAAGAATGATATGAGATATAATAAACTTGATGACATGATTTTCTTAGGTCCTAGTAGTATTGGCCCAACTATATAAATATTTACATATGATGGCCTATCATCATATTAAGAGCAATGGGACCTACACATTGATTCAAAAATGGACCTTGGAACACATTTCTATAATGTGACTAGTGGGAGATAAATGATAGTGGTAACCAAAATATTCAATAGTTTATAGCTAGTACTTGACATGAGGGGGTTTACAGGGGCACTGAGGAGGTGTGTATTTATATATACTAGATATTAATGATATGGTTGATGAATACTTTATCTAGCACCCATATATGCATATTCACTTTGGTTGGTGAGATGATGAAATTATAACATAGTATATGACCACCCTATGTTATATTATATGGAGTTATGACTTAACGATTAAGAAATATCAGTAGGATCACATGTAGAGGTAGTTTAGGTGGTAAAAAGATATACCTAATGGGCCTCAATATGTTTCCCACATAACCTAAGAAATTAGTGAGTCAGGTACCCCCATCCCTATAGGAAAAATAATTAGTAGTCTATTCAAATTATATTTAGTGGCATGGGAATACAATGGATGGGTGTAATATGCAAGGGTGATGGGAACATACATGTTTTGGTGGGAACAATTGAGATTAGTGCAGCTTATGATACATATATTTCTATAGGGTGAGTATTTGAGGTTATGATAGCAAATATAGGCTAATTTAGTGCCTAAACATGTATTGGGGAAGTGGGTGAGGCTAGTGGAGGAGGCCATACATATACAAGTACCATTACATAAGTTACCTTTATAATAGGTTATACATATTATTGTAGACTTTGGATCTAAGAGTATTACTAGTAGCAATATCAATAGTAGTGGGGGAAGTGTTTAGATTGGGATATGGATATGGGAGAGGGTCTAGTCCAAATGGAGAGTAAGGACAAAATATGTTTAGGACACTAAGGTGACCCTTACTATCACATGAGGGTTAGTATATGATAAATGATAGTCATCAATCTAGTTAGGTCCATCTTAAATAGTAGATGAGATGTTGACTATGCCACCATAGATAATATAGTGAGGGAGATAGAATCCATGATCATAAATATATCAAGGCTAAAGGAGGAGAAGGTTGGGTTATAGATAGAACCGATAAGGGATTAGAGAGAGACTACTAGGCCATACGATGAGACCATCAAATTAAAGGGTCTCATCTCAGACTGAGACATGGAGATAGCCACACTGAGGGAGTAGGTAGCTTAAATTATTGTAATTCAAGGACATCTCACCCTAAGGGATATAAAGTTATTCATAACTATTATAGAGTAGGACATGGTAATGGTTGATGTATAGAAGATCTATTAATGTTGTGATATAATAAGAGAGATTGTTATTAGAGCAATTAATTTCTAAGTGGTAATTATTAAATCTTATCTTACACTGATAATTTATTAAATAAATAATAATATTTTATTTATTGAAATGAGGTGGAAACTTCATGAAAATAAATAATAGTATTATTGTTATTTAATACTTACAAAGTATTGTAATTAATTAGATTTATTAGAATGGATGGATCCATTATTTTTACAATGGTCGCCTCCCTTGGTATTTCACTATGAATAGGGTTTTACCCTATTATGAAATTAACCATTCGAATATGAAATGATTTTTTCACATTCAACCTCTAATTTTTGTGAAAGCAATTAACAAAGGGAAGTGATGAGAAGAAGAATTTGTATTATGTCCATAGTTTCTCTATATATTTAAGAATCATTATTGGTGGGGTTATTACCTCTTTGAGGTTTTCACATAATAATTTATGGTATTGTCTCAATTGATCTATGTACCTATGCTTTGATATTCATTTACACTTATAGATCCATCCTTTGTATACATATTACATGTGTTTGAGTTATTTTAACATGGTACATGTGTTGATTATCTTTTAGTGCTAAGGATGAATTACTCCTCCACATTGGTAATCATGAGTCTCCTAATGATTCTTGGAAACTCCTTGAGTATATTCACAAGGATACTTATCTCTCTAATATTATTAAATTGATTCATGAATTTATAACTACACCTATGAAAGGTGATGAAAAGGTTGATAATTTTCTTTCTAAAATTAATAATATTAAATCTTAATTAAATAGTTGTAATTTTAATTTGATTCAATATTACTTGATTTATTTATTATTCATCTTAGCATTCATGAAAAAAAAAATATTTCTATTATGAATTCTACATACCAAATAGATAAAGATATACCATACCTCACTACATTGTCAGATCTTATGATTCAATATAAGTAAGCGATGTCTAATTTTGATTCTAAATATAATGCCACTCAAACACTTCTCACTCTTAACCATGTTTGTGAGAACAATAAAAACTATAAGCCTAACCCTAATTCTACTAAAGGCAAAAATGGGAACAAGATATCTAGTAATAATTATCATAAACCTAACTTTAATTAGAATTACAATCCATGTGATAAATTTGGTCATAGAAGGGAAACATGTTATAAAAACAAGGATAGAGTTAAAAATCAATATTCTAAAAATTAAAAAGGGAATAATTCTAATCAAAATAAGCATAATAAGCAAAACCCTAATCAAAATAATATTTACGATCAAAATTCAAATGTTATTTCTTTATATGCTACTTTATTTATTTTAAATGAAAATGAGTAGATTTTAGATACTAGTTCATTACATCATATGATTTGCTTATCTAATATTTTATGTGATTCTAGAGAGATTTCTAAAAATATGTACTTAAGATATAATTCATTTTTAGAAGCAACTAAGCAAGGAAAGGCAAAATTTTCAAATGTTGTTATTAATGATGTTTTCTATGTACTTAAGCTTAAAAATAAATTGTTATCTTATTCAAAACTTACTAATGATTATTTAAATGTAACATTGATTGAATATAAGTAGTCCATTATAAACTAATATGGGTCTCTAATTTTTGAAGAGGTTCAAAATAATGGTTTATACATTTTTTCTCCTTTTTTTCATATTTTCTTTCATTGTATATTAAAAATGAATCTTAATTATGACATGAAATATTAGGACAAGTTAATTTTATTAGTTTACATGATATGTATACTTAGAATCTTGTTGTTGTACTTCCTTATATACCTTCTCATCATGAAACCTAGGAGGGTTGCTTTCATGGTAAGCAACATACTAACCCCTTTCATAAGAATTATGATGAGAATTCCTCCCATCCTTTATAATTAATTCATAGTGATGTTGTAATACCTATTGAAGTGTTATATATTAATGGTTATTTGTATGTTGTTAATTTTATATATGATTATACTATAATGATTTGGTCATATTTCATTAAAAAAAATCTTAAGTGTTTTCTAAATTCAAATAATTTAAAGCTATTATTGAGAATGATTATAGTTTTTACATTAAGAGAATAAGATTTGATAATGGTGGTTAATACAATAATAAAGTGTTTGGTTATTTTTGCATTAGTTGCGGTATTCAAATGAAACTAACAACTCCCTATTTCACTTGGTAAAATGGTATTACTAAAAGTAAAAACTGCACCATTATATAATGGCTAGAATAATGTTGCAATCTACAAATGTTTCTAACTTTTTATGGGCCAAAGACATGAATACTACTATGCATATTCTAAATAGAGTCCTTGTCAAATATTTACATCTTTATACTCCCTTATAAATGTGTCCTAAAAAGAAACCATATTTGGCTCATCTTAGGATCTTTAGTATCCATTCTTCCATCTTGTTATTAAAGTAAAAATAAATATGCTTGATCTTGCCTCCTACTCTTGCATTCTCATAGGTTATAGAGATAAGACTAAAGTTATAAGAGTGTATTATCCAACTAAAATATGTATCATTAATAATATGAATTCAATTATTATTGAAAAATATTTTTTTGAGCCTTTTATAGATCCTCCTCAATGTTCTTCTTTTAATGAACTCAACTTTCATGTTTCTCTGTATGAAGAAAAAGATGCCCTAGAGGAATTTGATCCATATTTTGATAACTTAGAGTCTAAGGAACCCCCTGAGTTTCATATTCAATTTAAAATACCTAACTGGGTATAATCCCTAATATAATATTCTAATGTTGATAACCTTAAAAAACAACTAGAAGTCAACATTCTTATCAGGCATTAATGTCTATGTATGAATGTAAATCTCAATTTTTTGAGGAAGCCACACAATATGATAGATGGAGTGTTGATATAAAAGTTGAATATAATGTATTAAATAAAAATTACACTTTGGATATCATCCATCCTTTTCTTAAAAGGTAAATTATTAATTGTAGATGGATTTATAAGACTAGATATAATTCAGTTGATAATATCGATAAGTTTAAATCTAGATTAGTTACTTGTGGGTTTACTCAAAAACTTAAGATTGACTATGTTGAAACATTTTATCCTATATAAAAAATGAGTATTGTTAGACTACTTATAACTCTTTTAGTTTAAAATGGTTAGATTATCCACCGAATGGATATCAATAATGATTTTCTAAATGGTGATTTAGAAGAGGAAATAAACATGACTCAACCTAATAGATAACATTATGTATGCAAGTTAAATAAATATTTGAATGGTATAAAACAAGCTCCTTAGCCTTGGTATTATAAAATTAATTATTTTTTCAAAGAACTGTGTTTCTCTTATTGATATTCTGATAATGATCTCTTTTTTGAAGTTTAAAATGGTCATTTAATCTTAATTGTTTAATATTTTAATGATATTTTGATTACTATCGATATAACTAGTTTAATTTATAAATATAAGGATAAACTAAGTCAAACGTTGGAAATGATCGATTTAGGCATTTTGCATCATTTTTTTAGGAATGGATATATTTTAGAATAAAAATTCAATTATTAAATCAAAATCTCAGTATGTAAATTATATTATTATCAATTTTAAAATGTTTTATTTTAAATCTACTTCTAATCCAATTGAATTTGGTATTAAAATTGATCTAAAACTTGTAGGTTAAAAATCTAACCTTACTTTCTATATAAAACTTGTTGGTAGTTTGATTTATCAAACCATTAATAGGAAAAATATTTTATATGTTGTTAGTGTTGATTCTATATTTATGTAAGATCCATATTTGGATCATTATAAATTATCTAAATGTATTCTTTGTTATATCAAAGAAATAATTAACTTTAATTTATTTTATTCTTCTATTGATAATGCTAAATTATATGGTTATCATGATTTTGATCATGTAGGTGATACAATAGATCATAAATATACTTATATATATGTGTTTAAGTTTGGTGTATACATTATCACTTGGAATAATAAAAATCAACCTACTATCTCTATCCTTTTTATTTAAACATAGTACATAAGTGTTATGAACGCTGTCAAGGAAGCCATGGGGCTACAAAGGTTATTGAGATAAATTAATTTAGATGTTTTTCATAGTACCATATTTAAGTTTGATAATAAAAGTTGTATATCTCTAGGAAAAAATCTAATGCAACATAAAAAAATGAAACATATTAAAGTTCATATATATATTATTCAAGATAAAGTCCTCAATAGTGATATACATCTAAAATTATATCCTATAGATGAAAAGTGAAAGATACATTCATAAAACCATTTGTTGTTACCAAGTTTTATCAGTTTCATGTAATGTTTGGCCTCTTAGAGTTGCCATTGATGTGGAGTGTGCATGGCAATGCAACTTCCTAATGGCCATGTGTTTCTTATTCTTTTCTATACTTCATCTCAATTTTAAAACATTGTAAGATTCATGTATAAGTTAGGTAATTGTAAGATCTTTTGTGGAAGTTTCAACCTTGTACCTAATACATAAAAGTATACCTTTAAATCAAAGTCCTTATGTTATAAAAGGCTCCAAATAGGCTTAGATTATTATTGAAGAGAAATTGTGAGATATAGTCTCATGATCATGCTATCATAAACTTAATTTCAAGTAATTTATGGATTATAATTCATTTTGTTTCAAAAGGTGATTTTTGACATGATGAAGATTTTTAAATCCTTTAATTATGTAGATAGTATAATTCATTCTTTTTGTAGGTGAATATGGAATTTATTCCCACTTAGAATTAAGGGGGAGTGTTAGAGTAATTAATGTGTAAGTGGTAATTGTTTTTAATTTGATGGGGTAAAATTAATAGGTTTTACAAGGACCTACAACCTAAGTATAGAAAAAATTATGATAAAATAGAGCAAACCCTGAGCAATGAGAAACAAAGTATAGAAGGATAGAAACAAATAGTTATTAACCCAAGCAAAAAACAAAATGAGGAAAGCAAAATAAATAAATAAATTAATTAGGGAGGAAGGAATCCTCTGTGAGTGCCTTAGTATCATCGATGTCCTTCACCTTATCCATCAACCTATTCTTGGTGATGTTTTTTTGAGTTCTGTTACTCAAACCTTCTACAATGTCCTTTGACATGATCCTCCTTAGCTTATTTTAAGGAAGCTCCTTCTTTGGTGCCTTTTTAAGGTGTGATTTGAGAGATCTTTTTGGATAATGTACCTTTGTCACCTTGATATCCTATTTTCAAGGAGTGACCTCAGCCCTAGTGTGTTTTGAAAAGGATTGTATCATTTTGGTAGCTTCCCTATTAATGGAATCCCACTCTTTTATCAATCTATCTAGGCCAATTCTAGATTCATGTAGTTTATTGTTCAAACCTTCTAGCTTTTTTTTTTCATCTTGATTAGCTTAGAGAGGGGGGCATTACCTTTTCTATAATACTCCATAGTATTCCCCTCCTTAAATGCAATAGGTTTGAGTTTGGTTATAGTGAGTTGGAGAGGGAGTTCCCTAACAGTGCTCTTGGAGAAGGGGCTTGTGGGAGAGGGTCTAAGTAGAGGATGGTGGGAATCCATGGTTGTGTCTTCCTTGGTGCAATCCTCATCTATATAATACCTTTTCAATGAGACTTCATCATCGTGCAGGGTCATTCCATGATTGACCATCAAGAAGATAAGGCCTTGGTAAATGATAGTATTCACCTCATTTATTTAGAAGGTGAGGGCCATACATTCTAGGGATTTAAGTAGAAAGTAGGGAAATATATTATTAAAACCTTATAAGTGATTAAATAGTAGAAAATGGTGTGAAAATATAAGCATAAGCTTACCTTATAGGGTAATATATTTCATGATTTACTGGCACACCTTTGGCTAGTACCTTGGTAGGTCAATATGAAAGAATCCCTTCTTATAGGTTTTTATGGTATCATTAGTCCTAAATAACATATGCATCAGATCCATTTTATTATACTTGTCTTTAAATTCTTTCTCCCCCTTACAAGACATACCAATAACCTCATCTATGAGTTCCTCATCAACATATATTTTAATCCCCCTTATCTCCATGATTATCTTATTCCAAGGAACCAAAAACTCATTTTAGAGATATTCATCATGTCCTATAACCCTCTACATGTATTTATTTAGTCCACCTTTATGTAATTTTTTCAAAACTTTCTTATTGGTTTAATCCTTTGAGCATAAGGTCAACTCGAGTCTCTCCCTATCACCCCCCATACTATGATTATCTATGAGGAGGATGCTTGGGTGGTGTTTAGGTTTTGTTGTGCCCTAGTAGTGATATATATTTATGGTGTCAAGGTGCCTTAATGTTTGATATTTCCCCTAGCTTGTAATATTAAATCACCATGCAGGATTATGATGAAAAATCATGATTTTTAAGTCCTTATGTCTTTAATGTGAATTTTTTGCATGTGTCTACCAATCCTACACCCTTTGAAATGATAAATTAATTTTTAATTGCCTTGATGACATGTGATTGGATGTGGCTACCATCATGTCAGATAGATAATAAGGGATGGTTGATTCTAATTTTAGCAAGTAAATCAACCACCCCATTTAATTCATAGTATGTATGAGTGATGGGTGAGTTTGTCATCTCGTTTGAAAGACTCTAAGAATAATCGATGAAAGATTTAATGGTGTGAGAAGGTGTTTTTTACCATCCAAGGCATTGAGGATGTTAAGATAATCTCCTTTGATGATTACTCTTCTCATCTTGAGTTAGGAAGCAATCTAAATACCCCAGGGTGCTGCCTTGGCTTTGGCCACATGATTGTTTTGAATTCCCATAGGACCAACATAGATTTAATAAACATCCTCAGTAAATTTATGATGAACACTCCACCTATAGGACTAGGGTTCCCCTTTTAAGCACCATCAAAATTAAGTTTTAACCAATCTAGGTGTACCTAGCGTAAGTGGTAATTATTAACCCTTAGATTAAACTGGTAATTGATTAAATAAATAATAATATATTATTTATTAACATAAGTGGAAACCTAATGAAAATAAATAATATTATTATGATTATTTAATACTTACAAATTTTTTTCAATTATTGGGCTTTATCAGGATGGATGGACCTGTTATTTTTACAATGGTCATCTTCCTTGGTATTTCACTATAATTAGAGTTTTAACCTATTGTGTAATTAACCATTAGAATATGAAATTATTATGTAATATTAAACCTACAAGTTTTTTGAAATAAATTAATAGAGGGAAGTGATGAGAACAAGAATTTGTATTAGGCGCAAAGTTTTTTTTAATATTGAATAATCATCATTGGTGGGTTTTTTAACTCTTTGAAGTTTTCACATGGTAATTTTTAATGACGTATAAATTAATCTATGTAATTGTGATTTTATATTCATTTAAACTTATAGATTCATATTGTGTATACACATTACATATGTTTGAGCTATTTTAACAATTGTGGTAGAGTATGGGTTGGTCAGAGCACTAGCCAATGTGGTGTAGGATAAGGATCATGAGTTGTGGGCCAAGGGTGAGGTCATATATTATTAAAGTTTATATGAGTTTATAAAACTAATTGGTACCAAGTAACTAAGATTTTGGTATTACATTCAGAGCTAAAGGTATAGACACACATCTAGGTCACACCATACTATAACATCAGAGAGATTAGTGGTATAACCTCCCCCACAGTAGGGAGTGATGGGACCACCATAAAAAACCACCACCACATGGTACAAGGAATATTTTTAAATAGAATACTTCCAAGAAGATATCTCTTAGGGATGATCATATTTAGAGTTGATTTGTGATTATAGAACTATATTTTGTATTTTGTGAGGTATATATATCTTGATGTATAGTCATGTTTTTGAGATGTACACAAATATTATTTTTGATCACATGAGGTATATGGATTCTTATATTATTTTGATATATATATGATGATGTTTATGATTTCATGGATGTCATCTCATTTTTAAAATTATATCCTTGATATTGATGTGGATGTATATTTATTTTCCATGATTCTATTATATTTAAGTTCCATGATGATGTTGCACTTGACCTATATAGAAAATGTGATTGATGTTTATGATGTTTTAAATTTTTATCATGATGAAAAATGTTTATGAATATATTTATATACTAATTTTTATAAGTGAATCATGATTAGCATGTGTGTGTGTGTTGTTTAGCTGCTTTGTTTTTTATTCTAGAAAATGTGATGATATTATGATGTGCATAGGAGAACATGTAGTCATGGTGCATGGGAATTATTTATTTTCATGAGATAATGTATATAAGTTTCTCATTATCTTTATTTATAATTTTTTGTTTGAAAATATGCATCATAATTATAAAATGATTCATTAAATCATTGGTTTCCACTTGTTTAGGGACTAGTTCATATACAAATACTTAATAATTTAGGATCAAGAAATGAAAAATCAAGAGATAAGTGTAAATAATAATGTAATTAAAAATACAAAAAAATTAGTTTAAATACAAATTTTAAAATCAATACCTAAGATCAAAAATGTAATGTAATGTAATAAACAAACACAAATAATGCAATGGAATAAAAAAAATGAACAAGCAATGAAATAATCGATTTAAAATTAAAAAACACAACTAAAATTAATAAAAAATAAATAAACATTAGTGTGTGAATGTGATAATAATATGTTACTTTTGTGTTAGTGCCCCTATGGGGGAATGGAAGAAAAACAAACACGTGGTTAAGATAACCCCATATCCCCATTTAAATGGACATTGCCGATATAGTCCATTGGGGACCTTAAACTGATGTATTTATTATATAAATTATAGTAAATAAAAGTGATAAAAATCATTAGGATGAAACCATTATAAAATATAGAGAGAAAAAATACGTAAAAAATGGTGAGAGCATAATATGAGTGGCTCAAAAAATGTCAAGAGCATTGGAGAAGAGTAACTCACAAAATGGTGAAATTGTAAAATAAAAATAACTAACAAAGTAGTAAAATCATAAGATAATAATGAAGGGGTAATGATAATTGGAATGGGAATGATAGTGGTTGAGATAACCTAAGCTAGCCCATGTATCTAAGGAATTCCTATGTAGACTATGTGGACCTCAATCAAATGTAGTTGTCCCAGAAATTGAAATGTAATGATTGAAAATATTAAGTCAAAATGATCATGTAGGACCAAAATATACCCAACTAAAAGATATGAAAACTGATATGGGAATGGGATAACCAAAACTATAAATAAATGATCATATGTGATTGAATAAACTAGAGAAATGATGGTTTTATATAATATTGTGCCCACCTATGAGATGTTAAATGAAAAGGGGAAGCATATCCAAATGATATTCAGAGAGTCACTCATAACATAACCAAGAGAAATATCCAATGATAAAAATGATGATAAATTGTATAAATATTTTGTGTATTTATATCTCATGAGGAGACATAAGGCCTTTTTTGAATGTTTTGATTTTTATAAGTTTGTAAACTTGTCATGCTTTAGGTTTTTGGAATAAGATATATATAGGAGTATTCAACAAGTAAAATGTATAGGAAATTATAAACAAATTTACAAGGAACAATCTAGAAAAAAAAACTCGATGAGGGGCTCAAATAATAGCTAAATCAGATGTAATAGGCCTCAAAATGTGGAAGGACCACTAATCCATAACAAATAGAGATGTGAAATAACCATCTTTAAGTATAAAAGTAGGATGAAATGGAAATTATATGGAATGGGGAATAGGATAATCAAGGAGATAAAATAAGTTACATCAAGGATTAACAAGCAAGGAAACCATGTCAAAATCATGCTAATATTCTAAAATTCTACTTAAAATTATGTGTAGATGATGAACCAAATTTAAATAATTGCTAACCTTTCTTCTAAAAATACCTATAGTACTAATAGGTCATAATCAAATATCAAGATGGTAACAGGAGATGGGATAAATACAAAGCTTGACACAAGAATGGAAAAATAAAGGAAGGAGAATAGGAAAGGATTTAAAGGAAATTACCTCAAAAAATAACTCTCATAGACCATGTTTAATCAAGTGGCATAAAAATACTTGAGATGTGTAGACACCTATAACTAGCCACAACTGGCCTTGAACCAGGCTTCAAACTGATTCTTACCAACCATTACAAATTAAGGATATGAATCACTAAACGTCCCAAATTTATTTGTGCATCATTTATCAAAGCTTAGAATCACATTGAGTCATTACTAATTTGGGTATTCTATTGTATGAAATAATAACCTCTCATGGATTCATCTCTAATCACCTTGTGGAATCATAACTATCAATTTGGCCTATAGACCTATTAAGTGGGGAACTTACACACTTAAATTAAATCTTTAAAGAGATAAAATGCTAATAAAAGTTAATTAAAAAAATAAACAAGATTAAATTCCTATTTGAATTATCCATTTTAAATTAATATCTAAAAAAAAAAATTCAAAAATTCAAAATATCCCAGCTTTTCATCATTGCCCTTATGAGTTATCAAGCTCTTTGAAAATATCTTCAAATATCTAATTTGAGAGACATTCCCAGTAATTGTAAATCATCATTACTTGAAAAATATTAACTCTACTAGAGTTAGTTTTAACTCACCTAGGTTTAGTTTGAACCAATTCCAAGCCTAAACTCAACCATAACTCACCTTGGGTGAGATTTAATTTCTAAGGCTATAAATACAAGGCCTTGCCTGTTGAACACAAATATATTTTGATACAAAGTTATTATGCACAAATGGCTTCAAATATTTGATAATTTTAGAGTTATAATGCCTAAATTCCATGAAAATAAGGTTACCATACCCAAATCTTAAGCCAAGCAATCATAAGCCAAGGTACCAAGGAGAGAAGGAGCCAAACAACCTCCATTGATGAAGACCTCTTGATGCACAAGCTAAGCAAGCCATTCAATAAAGTCACTTGGAGATCCCAAGGAAAGTAAAAGAGTTATGTCTTCTAAGGAAAGTAAAAGAGTTATGTCTTCTATGTTTTTGTTGTGCTTTCATTTAATTTTTGTTACCTAAGCTCTCCCTAGTGTTTAGGATAGAGGTGTTATGATTTTAGTGTGTTTATTTTTTTTTATGAGACTAACACAAGACTAACCTCTCATCTATTTCAAATTCCTATCTACACATGTTGGCATACTCAGTGGGACCCAAAGTATCCCATATAGGCAAGGGGATTAATATGATACTCTTAGTTTTTCTAATGTAATATTAAAAATCTATAAAATTCAAGTTTTAAATTTGTTTTTCATGTATTTATATGATACAGGTTGCATAGAGATTAACATCGATTCTCCCATACTGATGTCAATTTTCCCAAACCAATGTCAATTAATTTAATCAACCATGGTCACTATGTGAAAAGTTGATCATGATGTAAATATGATTAATGAGGGTTTTCTTGATTATTTTTTATTTTTATTATGTGTATAGAGCTTGAATATTGTTTATCTATCTAATTTACTGCAAGATCTAAAAGGATATTTTATTTTTAGGATTGTTTTGCTAATCATCCTCTCTATCAAATCATATTATGTTTTTTTGCATATTTTTCAAAACTAACACTGATCTTGTTGACTGACATTGATCCCTACATATATCAACTAACATCAATCTCTATAGAACTACATCAATCCCTACATAAATTGACATTGATTTCTATGAGACAAAAAATAGGAAACCCATGAGCTAATTTTGAAAAAATATTTTCTCACTCACTTTTGGGATTCTAAGCAAGAAAAATTGCTAAAAATTGTAGGTCTTAAGGTGGAAAAGCAACGTTTGAACATGGTTAAATCTTACACAATTTGTCTTTGGTGTTTATAACAAAATTAGTTCTTTTTATGCCTTAGTTGTTTTTGAAGTTTTGTAAAGTTTATTAAATAACAAACATCGAGGGGATCAAATTTCACAACATAATTTGTTTTGGTGAACTAAAATAAACGTTCACATTTATTTATATACTCTTAAGAGTTGTTCATCTTATGTTTGTTTGATTTAAAGTTGTTTGTTTTGAAAAAATGAGTGATGTGCATATGCTCTTCCCCCCGTCCCCTTTAGGGAACTCAGATGACCAAAAGTGATCATTATTTTCCTTTGTCACTTTAGTCCAAAAGGATGAAAATCAATTTGCTAAGGCCCTCCCCAACTTTGTATCATTTGGGTGACCCTTAAGTGAACCTAAAGTCTTTTCACTTGTCTTTATTTTTATACGTTTTGACTTATAAGTGGGAGTTCATCACCTCCTCATAGGTTCTCTAGGGAAAGTTTGACCTAAGAATTCATATCCTAGCATCATTATAACCCTAGTCTATACTAGGTTATATAAATTGAGTTGATGAATTTATATGATGGTAGTTTGAGTGGTTAAATACTTTATTAATGACTACTAGCCTTGGAACGTATGATCAACTCAGACATTGCACTACATTGAACAAGACATAGATGTAATGGTTGTGAAAAGGATAAGACATTTTTACAATAATTTATTTGATTTAGATCTAATTGATGTGAGTATATATTATGTTATCCATACTTAGTACCATCTAGAAATGAGCAACAATTGATAGTTATAATATCCCCACTTGCTACAAACATACTATTGATGCTGGGCGAGTAGCCCAAAGTTCCATGTCATAGCATAAACTCTTGAGATAAGAGGGGGCCTAAAAACCCTAATTTTTATGCACTTTTACTTTTTGGATTGACAATTAAAATACTCTCAAGATCAAATATATTTATGGAATTTTACAATATTATGTAACCTTGTTAGTTTTAGGATTTAGGATGTTACACTTCGGTGTTTGTGTCATTTTATCCTTTCTTGCATGGTTTTAAGTCAAATTATCTATTTTGTTTATTTTACCACATAAAAATGAGTTTTGTTAATACATCACTCCTTTATTTTAAGAGGTGTTAATCCATCCATTTGACACCATACCTTTTCCTTAGTATTTTGACAAATCTTGTTTGTATGTGTCATTTTATTGAAAGGGGTATTGTTATGGTGTGTAACTCATTTTAAATCTTGTGCCTTTAAGTCTTGAAACGAACCATTGATCACATCTTTAGAGTGTGATAACATCATTATGTTTCTATAATAATTTCAAAGACTTTTTTTTCCTTTTGGCCAAATTCTATTTTTAAAATTGTAACCACGTGTGCCTTTTGGATCTATACCTAGTGTTATTATGCCATTCAGTTTTGTCTAGCTTGTTATTTGTTCAAAGAATCTTAGTTTTTAAAATTGAGTCAAATATTAGACTTAACAATTTAAAATCCTAACATTTATTTATTTCTACCTTTGCCTTTTGTAATTTAGGCTTAGACATTGATCTTTCTCTTTTAGGTTGTGTAACTTAGACTAATTTCTTATTCAATTTGAAAACTATTTTTTTGTGCCTAGATTTTGGGGAAGTAACCTATATTCTATGTACCTAAAGGTTCATGCCTTATACCAACTGACCAATTTCATGTTTAAATCTGAATTCCATGTTTATGCCAAAGTGTTTCAAAAAATTTAGATTAAATATCATACCTTATTTTGTTTAAAGTCTAACTTTTGTGCCTTTTCCAAAAGACCTAACACATGCCTATTTTGAGCCTAGCTTTTGTGCCTTGTATGAAAGACCTAGAAAATTTTATTTTCTTTAGATTAGGATTTTTTAAAACACTTTGTGCCTAGAATTTGGCATGCCAATTTTTATTCTTCCACTTGACCTTTTTGTGTAAGACATTTGACATTTGACATTTATTGTTAGATTGTTTTGTACCAAGTTTTAACATAGACCTTTTTGGAAATACAACTCCATTTTTTGAACAAGTTAGAACAATTTCAAACCATTTTTCCTTTGTAAATTATTTTAAGAGTTTATATAACTCTAATCCTTTTCATGAAACATTCATCATTGATTTGAATATGTCTCACTATACTCATAATAAAGCCATGTAAAATTTAGGATATGATAATATGGTTACATAAGAAGACTTTGTTTAAGATCCTTATGTTGATGATGTAGTTTTTGAGATGGATATATATCCTCTTTAAAACACTCAATCTAGGAAATAAATCCAAGAGCATTTATCTCACTATTTGGTTAACACACCTCCATACTTAGAGTAGGACAAAGAATAAATTACATAGTATCTAGCTAGTGTACCATCATCTTTAGAACAAGTTTAAGAACAATCATACTATGTTACAATGCCATAAACATATTATCCCTATTTCTTTTATCTTTACTTGATTTTGAACAAGGATAAAGTTTTAATCAGAGATGCAAAGGTAGGGGTTGAGTTTCCAGTATACTTACCCCATGAAAAATTGCCTAGTCTAGTTAGAGTGCCTTACAACATTATTTATAACCAAACCAATGAATAGGCTTCTTAAAATAATATTCAAGCTCTAGTTCCAATGTCATACCATTATCCATGCATGTTTTTCATAGGAAAATTCCTTAGGGAGGGCCCTTCTATATAGATGCAGACAACATACCAGACCTATTTAAACTTAGGACATAATTTAAATAACATGGCTATGTCAAACACCCCTCTCATCAAGTCATCTCCTTTAATAGGGGTATTAATAAAATTGATAGGCCAAGACAATCTAGGTATAGACCCATTCACATAAGTCACTTCCATTAGAGACATGTTCAATGCCCCAACTATTAAAGAAGTGTTTATTACTTCTATGCAAACAAGTGTGCCAAACATAGTGGATAATATGCAAGTGTCATCCAATCTAGGCTAAATTCATTTAAATACACAAATAACTAGTCAATAATAAGTACCTTTAATGAACACCATGAGTGGTTTACACTAATAGGGTGTAGAAGCTTCTACCTCCCAGCAATAGTTAGCCACCTATAATCCTCAACATGTTGCTTCTTCAAGCATACAACCATAATGATTAAGTATTTAAATGAAAAATGATGCCTTGCCTCAAAAAAATGTGACAAATGTTATTCCACCATAATAGGTGATGACTAAAATTCCAAAATAATAGGCACAATCCAATATGCCAACATAATAGAGATTAACATTCTACTACTTCAACAAGGGGAAACTGATGATTCAACTCATCAAGTCATAATAAATATACCTCAACAATTATAGATCAATGTACCTTTATAATCACAAAATTTGTCTAATCAATAATTTAAGTTTATTGATAAAAAAATAAATGTCAAAAACTATACAAGCACATAATTCATAACAAGTGTTTGCATAACCAATAGGTACTATGGTCTAAAAAGTACCAATCAGGCATTAGTTTCCTTTTATTTCAAACATGCCATAAATTCAACATTAGGGTCTTATTTCAAAACAAGTTGCCCTTATTTATCTAGGTTTGACTAGTCAACAATAAGTCTCTATTCAACCTCAGCAAGCACACTACTTCACTTAGAGCCACATCCTTTCATCTTAGCCATAATTATCCCAAAACTAGGCCTATATACTAAATCCAAACCAAAATATTACAATGTAATGTGTGAAATTCCAACAATCACATCCTAATCCATAAATGCATATTCTTGGTCAATTATTTAACTAACCCAACATTCTATAACAAACCATTTTTGGACTATACCCTGGTTAAAATAATCCACTTTTGACCACACATCCTCCACCTTAGGCCAATGTTCCATCCAATTTCTTGGCACAAGAACTACAACAAATAAAGGATGAAATTACTACCATTCAAGATGGGAAGAAGATCAAAAATTTTAAATTGGATGATGTGTGTTATTACCCATTTAACATGGAGTATGTGTAAATACCATTTCCTCTAAGGTATGAACCACCAAAATTTGACAAGTACAAGGGTAAAGGAGACCCTAAGGCCCAATTATCAAAATTATTTATTACTTGTCAGCTAGTGGCTTATAGTGACATAAACCTCTTACTTTTATTTCTTTAGAGTCTAGTAGGATAGGCCTTAGAGTGGTTTTTAAATTTTTGAAGAACTTAGTATTTGATTTTGATGACAGTTTAGACAAGTTTGTGTAACATTTCTCTTACAATCTCAAACATGAGATTTCATTGGTAGATCTGACTCAAGCCAAATAGAAGGCTGGTGAAAGTTTTGTCATTTATCTAAAGTAATAGAGAGCACTTTATATCCACTTCACCCATAATTTACTAGATAAACAAATAGCCATTGTATTTATGAGAAAATTACATAGTGAGGTATCTTACCATCTAGAGCTGCAATATTCACATACCTTCAAGGAAGTCATTGACAAATATTTGATAATAGAAAAGGACCTTATATTAGGATTTTGAGAAAATATGAATTAAACTACCGAATTCAAACCCAAAAATCAAACTACCTATTAATAAAGATTATGGAAATAAATTAGAATGAGAGGATAAATCTTACCAATCCTTATTTCTACTAGCCTCCTTCTAGGATGTTCAAATGGATAATTGACTACATGTAGACTTAGATTTTGACATTATGATATCATGATGATATATTATTGATGATTGATTCATGGAGATGGATTAAATAATTGGTTTATAGTTAAATCCAATAGAGGATTGAGTTGTTTAAATAGAAAGATGAGGGAGAGTTTAATGGTTGAGATTCAAAGTTGGATGAGGGAGATCAAGGGTAGAGAATTAAAAGGAATTTAAAATTCCTTAGAATCCTCTATATTTAGAGGATTCTAGAGAGGATGGGTGAGAATAGAGAAGTTTATATATTTAGAGGGTTCAATAATCCTTCCTAAGATTAATGATGAATATATGTGGGATAAGATAGGTATTATGTGGGTGATTAGGGACTAGGTGTATAGGAGAGCCTAGGCATAGGATAGTAGGTGGGACACTAAAAATTTAAAATTCCCAAATAATAGGTAAGTGGTATTAGGATGGGATAATTTGGATTTATGATAGATTAATGATGATGTGTTATATAATAAGGTTAGTATATGAAGAAAGGAATATTATATAAATGATTAGGAAGGGGGATAAATTAGTGGGATAAATTAGATTAGATAGAATTAGTGTTGACTAATAATAATATTAGTGATGATAATGTAGGTGATAAAATTTAGGTGCATACATTTTCCCCCTCTTGTAAAGGGAATTAAAATTGAAAAAAAGTGGAAGGAGTAATGGTCTTTCAAATAAAAATCATTTCATAGTTGAATGTTAATACTTGATGTTAGTGGATATGATTCCCCCTCGAGGGGACATACGATGAAGAATGAGATGGATGGCTAGTCGAAAGAAGAAATTATGGGTGAGATACAATGGATAGATAATGGGATGGGATGATAAATCTAAGATAGAAGATGAAGAAGATGAATTCAAATTTTAGCAATGAGCTACATAGTGATGATGCCCCTGATTAAAACACATGCATAGGGACTAGATGACTATGTCATGGTTGTTGACACATCCCAAGGGGGAATCAACTGTAACATGATGATGATAAGATTAAAATGATACAAAATTTAGACATATCCCAAGTAAGTATGCATGCAAGGGATAGCTATTGGCTAGGATAAGATTGATTTGATGAGAATAAATATGGGTTTAGATTAAAGCTAAATCAATCAATATGATGTAAGTGATGATAGAGGAGAAATAATATGATCAAGTGACTGAAAGATGGGGGAGAAGATATGGTTGAGAAATTGATGATAAATTATGGGGAGAAATTAGATAGTGCATGAGCTATCCTTGATCAATAAAAAAGCGACCAAGTACTACCTATATAGTCTATAAAGACCTCAGGCCAATGTAGTTCTGACTTGATACTTGATGGATTAGAAGATGACGATGACAATGATGTCTAATATTAGTAATTATAGGATATGATATAGATGATGAGATGAGGATCAAAGAATTGGATGTTAGTCTAATGGATTGATATGATTAGATTAATGATGGGATTAAATATTATTAGATGATTAGATACATGATAAGGGTGTAGATGATCAAGCCATCACAACTATAATAATGATCATCATAGTCTAATGAATCCATTAAATATAGAAATTGGTAGTATGCACCATGATATAAGCATCACTAAGGGGATATTGTGTCAAAGTGAATGGGCAAATGGAAAACTCTACATTATTGAGGGCAATTATAAGCCTTATCATATCTTTGATAACCTCATTACATACTCACTTATTTCATAATAGATAAAAAGATATGGCATGAGACAAACAATGTATACATAATGAAATACATATAAACAAGTCAAACAATAGACAAATAAACCACACAAATATCTACATGTAATGTTACAATGTCTTGTCAAAGGATGGGATGAATGATTGGGTGATAGAGTAGACTAGGATGATCAGGATGTGATTATGATAGACTTAGATTGGGGATATACTAGCGATGATGATGAGGATTAACTAGTGATTTGGATAAATATATGGAATTGGATGTGAGACTAGGATTAGGATAAGGGTGTGGATGAGGATATGTATGTGAAGATAACCAAGGATTACTGAAAGATAAAACCTTGTAAGAGTATAATCTAGAAAAATATTAGGAGATGATGGGATCAAATACCTTCCACACTAGAAAAATAGTGATTGGATGGGTGCTAGTTATGGAGAGCCATTGATACAGAGGTGATGGGATCATATACCTTTCATACTATAAAATAGGAACTAGATGGTTGTTAGATATGAAAATGAAATGATAAATATGTGATGGGTGCTAGAATAAATTCTTTGACAAGGTTGTGTATGTTGATAATACATGTGTTAAAAAGGATGAGGATGAAATTATGGATGGGTGACCACTAGGAATGGGTTCCAAAATGGAATAAGAGATGAATATCAGATGATTATTTGGGATGGTGATAAGGATAATGGGATTTATGGGATGAGTATTGGATGTGGTGTAGGATGGTAAATTATATGGTATAATGTGACTACGGGTTTATGCGTAAGATAAGACATCATGCACTATTTTTAGCATTTTTCAAAATTTTATGGTTTTTAAGGTTTTTGACATTTTTTAGTTTTTAAAGATTTTTGAAATATGTTTATACACTATATAAATGGGGGTTACTATTAAAGGGAATACCAAACCTAGAAACTAGGATGAGGATGGATGGAATGATGGATGGGATGATAAAAGGATAAAGGTGATTTAGAAAAAGGGATGAGAAGCAAGAAAAAATGGACTAAGGATCACCAATGGCCACATTGTGAAGGAACCAGATGTTTAGTTTCTTGAGTGTCTATTAGGAGATATGCATGGGTTGAGAATATTTATCAAGACACCATCCACTTGTTTATGAAGGGTCAATATGGGAAGGAATGATAGATATGATGAATGATATGATGCCAGATGATGGGTAGGAGTAATGGATCAAACTATAAGATATATAAGGATGGGTGATATAGATAAGGGGGACAAGGGATGTGACAATTAGGATGGATTATACCCCAAAGTGTTGAGGTATGATGTAGATAACAAATGATTTTACCATGATGCCATAAACTAGATTTCATCATGGTACTTACCCAAGGTGTCAGAAGACTAGTTTTCACCATTATAAAAATGATTTTTATTTCAATTTTTTTCTTTTTTTTTGACTTTTGGGTGGCATCTTGATTTATCAGAGAAGGGAAAGATGCCAGATGCATACATTATTATGATATTTAGCTAACACCTATTTTGGAGATGTGTAATGTTGGGATCATGTTGTCATTTATAGATGCATTAATGTCCTTGTGACCTTTTTTGACTCTTTATTCAACATCATCCAAACATTTTACCTACGTGTCTTTATAACCCCTACCTAGGACAATGCTTCTTATGGATTGGTTATATTTTATGGAGGTGAGCATGTCATGATTGTGATGATGGGATATAGGATGCGAGGGAGGGATATGATCATGATGGATGATATGATGGGATGGGGAGCTGAAATGGGGTTTAATATTTGTATACATCATTAGATATGGTGGAGGGAATTCTATATATTGGTGCCATGAGATTAAGGGATCCAAGACCTTTTTATTTGTTTATTTTTAGATCTAAATATTAATAGGATGGTTGGCCATGTGATTATTACTTGAGCCACTCTTTTGATTTACAGAGTGGGTTTGACTTTGACTTGCCCTTGATTCCATATTTTAGGCTTCACTGGAGGGATTGAATTTTTATTTGATATATAATGATTGTTTTGAATTTGATGGTCATGTAGTGTCTGATATTAGGCTTTACTAGAGGAAGATATGTTTATATTGGGTAAATGATTTAAATTTTATCAACTTATAATTATGGGATTAAAGATAATTTGATTATGATTTATGACTTTTGGAATATAGTCTTAGACTTTGGTATTTTTGGCACATGATGTTGAATGCATTGGGGAATCCAATTATGCATGTTCCTATTTATTCCCTTCATGGAGTGGGATATAGGGATTATGGAGACAAGGTGGATGATTAATGTTATGTGATGGATTAAGGGAATAATGGGTAGCATATTCCTTGTAAAGGTCACTAGGAGCCCTAGCTATAACATCAAATAAAGTATCCTCAAAAATCTTATAAGGATCACTAAGACTAGATATAGTATGTGCATTCAAAGTAGAATTATATCCATTCTAATAATATTTTATAGATAGATATTTTAAAAAGTTAGTTATGACTTCATCATCTTGATTAGAATCAAGAGATATACCTGGTGATTGATTGTCATCCAAATTGGAGTAATTTTCAAAATGGTAGGCATAGTGATCATCTATTGCAATATTGATTAAAGATGATGTTTCTGATGAGAAATATGACACAAAGATTGGTTCTACACATGACCTTGATGTAGATGGATCTAATGCTAACTATGGTGTACATAACTTTATGTTGATTATAGAAAGATGATTGTCTACAAGTGTCCTCTTGACAGGAGGTATTTTATGTTATGGGTGAGAGGGAGAGGATGGAGGAATAATGGATTGAGAAAAAAAAGGTCATTGAAAGTGACTATGAGATGTTGGAGGATTGGGATTATGAGACTTGGACTTGTGTTTGATAAAGGATTGGTTAATGATGGAGGGATCATGGAAGATGAGTATGGTGTCTTAACCTTGGATTAGAAAAGAAAGGGCTTGATCATGATCAGGAATGGAATCTTGGCATCCCTTGTCTTATTCACCTAGGGAGATAGACTCATTTGATTCATCCTCAATTATTATGTCACCATGGTCAATAATATCTTAGACATAATCACAAAATTTTTGACATTATTTAATGGAATTTATCTAAGTTAGATAATTCATAGTATCAATTTGATTTATACCATGATGGTTTAGGCTTGGTGGGGTCAAGATGTTGTATGGGTGTATAGACTATCATGTTGGCAATAATTAGTTGTTATAAAAGGTCTTCTAAAGACATATTAAGGGGAGTGTAAGGACCCACTTAACTTTGTGACTTTGATGTGTAAGAATTGGAATTTATATTAGATGGTGTTTGACATGACTAGGAGGATTGACTGGTGGTTAGGATTGGACTACCTTTACTAGTATAGTAAGGGTGGATGATAAAGGGTTATGAATAGGGGATGGAGGATGTACACAAGACTCAAATGAATGGGTTTTTGTTGGAGGTGAAATGATTTGAAGTGGGTCTACTCATTCAAGAAGTAGAACACCCATTATAAATAACTATAAGAGGATCTCATCCTTGTTGGTAGCTATGTATTGGTCTATGAAAGTGGGGTTGAGTTTCATGGTGGTGGGTGATAATATATGGGGCACTTTTTAGGATAGAGTGGTGGTTTTGGAAGGATGTGATAGGGATGTCATGTCATTTTGGAATGAGGTTGAAAATATAGACTTTCTTTTGCTATTAAAATGAGGGAGTGATGATGTATTATCATAGGTAAATGGAAGATTTAACTATGGACAAGTATGAATTAAGGATAATGGGGTTTGGATAGGTCTAGTGGATGGTAGAAGGGAATGGGATGAGGGTATGGGTTGATGGTGGACTTGTTTGGGAGGTGAATTTAGGATTATGGGGTCAAAATAATAAGGAAAGTAAGCACCCATCTTCCATATTTGTAAGAGGAATTAATCTTTATTTTTTATGATGTATTGGTTGATGAGGGTGACTACATCAAGGAATGTTGATACTAGTTTTGATAGGTTAAGGGGTTATGAATGGGGTGTTGGTTAGGGTCTAATGGGATCAAGGTTATAAGATAAGCAAGCACCTATTTCTAATGCTCACAAAAGGACTTCATCCTTATTATCCAAGATGTATCAGTCTATAATAATTGGGTCCAAATCTATGGGGATAAAGGATGGATGATGAAGGGGGTTAGTATTGTAGACTAAGGATTAGGAATGATTTCTTGAAAAAAGTAGGTCCAAATGATCGAGATAATATGAAAGGTAATGATGAGGATGAGGTGGATGAATTGTGATTGGGATGATGTATGAATAAGATCAAATTTTAGACTAATAGACAATAAGTGCTAACAATCTATCAATAATGAATAGTTTTAATCTATTAAAAGGATTGGGGATTTGATGGGTGCCTAGATTCAAACTATCAATATGATAATATGGTGGGTACTAGTTATGAATAGGTAATATGATTAGACTAGAGATAATTAGATTGATGATTGATGAATTTTCTAGACTAATACTGATAAAGTGATAAGATGCTAGCGGGATATTGACTAGGTACAAGATTTGACAAAATTATAAATGATAGTGGTGCTAGGTTATGGAGCTAAAAGCTTCACTATTGCAGACATGGAGGAGGTTGTTGAGAGGTTGCTAAGGTACAGGGAAATTGACGTCAGTCTGATCAGCTGATGTTGGTCATATATAGTGGGAAAGGCAACTGACATCGGTCAGGTATCGGCTGACGTCGGTCATCTCCAGCCTGACAGGGACTGACGTCAGTTGTCTGTGCAGTTCTAAAACTGCCAGTTCACAGATAGCTAGTTAATGAATCGGGTGTTTGCATGTTGAGAGGCTAATTATAGTCTTGAGTTGTGGATCTAATTATTGTAATTAGATGTCTAATTATTGTTTGCATGAGATCTATATAATAGACTCATGGGTTGTATTGTAAATTGTTCTAGTTTGAGTTGAGCAAAGTTAGCTCCTTCTATGTGTGAAGTGACCAAGGGTGTTCCTCCTAGTTCCATAGTAGTGCCAAGTGTGGGTGCTAGTTTTGGAGAATCAGAAGGGTTTTTTTATGTATGTAGGATCTTGGTCAGCAGGTGTGCAAGGCCACATTTAGAGATCTGCATGGTAAGTAAGATCATTGATCTACAAGTGTATGTGTGTGCATGATCTAGGTTTGTAAGTGTGTAGAACCAGATTGATTTGTAGGGGTGCAAGATCAGGGAGGACAACAACACAATAGGGAGCAAGATCAGGCAGGATCTACTTGGAGTACGGTGTGTACTCGATCATAGAGCAAAGAGGAAGGTAAGGTAGTTCCTTCCATAAGTAAGATCATTTGGGTTGTAGGTTGTTGCAGTTTAGGGGAGATCTACTTGAAGTATGATTGTGTACTTGGAGTGTGTGGAGCACTTGTGGAGTGCATGGAGCACTTGGGTACTGGTAGTAGTGGATAATGGAATAATGGGATTAACATGGAATAATGGGATTAACATGAGGGCAAGTATATGATGATGATGATGATGATGATGATGATGAAATGGTAAGGGGTAATGATGTGGATGGTTTGGACATGGGTGTGACCAAAAGAACTAATTAGGATAAGATAGGATGAGTTTAGACTAGATGGGTGATGAAATAAAAGAAAAGACAAATGTTGGATTATAGATTAAGGAGATATTGGGTATGATTAGGACTATGGGAGAGGTGGTAGATAAAACAAGGTCAAGACTAGTTTGGACTAGGTGATTAAGTCAAGGTGAGATGGGGTGTACTTATAATATGATGTAATGGAGAAATGATAAGGCTTGATTATGTAATAAGGATATACTAGAGAATAAAGATATGAATAAGAAGGTGAATTAACAATACACAAGATGATGATTAGGATATGAAAGTGATGGAGTGATGATCAATGATGGGTAGATATGATTAGAATAAGATAGGATGAAGACAAGGTGGTGATGGGAGATGGTATGATATAGGTACAAGGAGATGATGAAAAGGATATACAAGATGCAAGGATATATATTATATGTATAAGAAGATAATGGGATAAAGATGTAAAAAATGATAGAAAGATGAGGCAAGGATATATAATATGGGTTGTGCAATGACCTAGATAGGTATGTATAGTTTTGGGTGAAGGTTGACTCAGCTCACAAATAGTATGGGTTATCACAACACAAACCCAAGCAAGAAAACCACAAAACCTATGATTAGTAAACTCAAGGGTGTGTAAATCAATGCTCGCACCATCAAAAGGCTTCATGGGTGAGGTTGTAGGTAAGTTACCCATTATAAAATCAACCAAATCCAATTGACCTAGTCTACACATGATGGTCACTTGGGAGCTAATATTGACTCCAATAATGGATCACTTGTTACAATCAAAAGGTCCTATGCTAGGTATTGTTGACCAAATTTAAATTTTAGTCAAATTTAGACCCCTATAGGTAAAAAACATTGTTTTTTAGATTTTCTAGGGGTCTGAGTCTTTTTCATAGGCTATATTATGGTTAAATTAATGTTATCTAATGTATTTATAGTCGTAGTCATGGTTTCATCAGCTAATTTGTCATTTTGGGTCATTTAATGTGCTTTTAAGGGTCATAAATGCAAGTGACACATTTATTAATGTGTTTAGATGTCCATTTTTTCCTTCTAAGCATCCAAGAATTCATTTTAACTATAAATGATGCTAGTTACATCAGAATATTGTAGGTTCCTTAACTAAAATCTAAGAAACAACTAATAAAGGGAGAAAATGGCACTTATACAACCCATGGGGAAGTGTGATAAATGGTATAATATCTTGGAGGGCCTCTTCACATTAATAAAACTCATTTATATGTTTGTTTTGCTATATAAGTGTCATTTTAAATCCAAAACCATTCTATTTATTTCTTGGTTTTCTAGACATGCAGAAGTGACCTTCAAGGTTTTGCTCAGTATGGATAGCTGAAGAGGTTTTATAAATGACTTTGGGAAGTTGTATTAAACTCATATACCTTCATTTAAATATAAATATTTTGAAGAATGGTGGCATATGCTTCATGAATCATCCTCATGAAGTTGACTATACTTTTATGGTAGTTATTTCATGCACCCTATAGGTTTTGCTCCATTTTGGTCAAATACATATGAAAAAATTAATTATGTTGGTTATAAAATATATTTTATACCTCCTTAGATGGTATCAATTCTTATTTTCATGTTTCATAATGTTTTGATGAGCAAATTAGTCCATGATACAAGAAGGTGTCACATGTACAGTCTTAGTTAAATTTATTCTTTTTTGTAGAGTGTTTTTCTCCTATAGGGGCATATTTTTGTTATGAAATGATGTTTCATAGGTTTTAGTTTCATATTAATACCTCATTCTATGTTTTGGTTTCATAGTATCATCTTTTGGGTAGCTTGTAGCCTTGTCATATCTCATAGTCAACTACATGCCTAGCTTCACTTTCAGTCACATGTATGATCTTGTACATATTTTTCATGGAGTTTTAATTATGTTTTATGAATTATCAAAACCATCAGGAGTTGAGAGGAGTTCATTGATATGTTTGGAAAAGGTGCAACTGTGTTCACAAGCCCATTCACCATGTTAAAATAGTCATGAGATGCATATGCCTACTTTATTCTAGATGTGTGAAAGTGGTTTCACATTGTAAAAGAGGTGTTGGAACTTTTTTCAAGGTGTTTCTAGTGAAAATATTGCATTTGAAGAGTCTAACATTAAGTTTGAGCTTCCCATGAGGCCTTTTATCCACCTTGTTTTATTCCACATTCATTGTCTACACACAACCCAATACATACCTACAAGAGCCATTGCTAACATCATGTTGAAAGGAGTAAAGCCTGATATGGTTCCAATATTTTAGTATTACTAAAAATGTATTGGCATTTTTTACGAAAGCATATAAATTTCATAGTCATGGATAGTTTCCATACTACTCATTCAATTCATTATTTGTGCACCAAATTATCCACCTATAGGTGATTGAGTAGGGTATTAAATGCTTCTAAAGAGAGTTTAAAAAAATTGACACCTAATTAGGGTCTTGGTGTGATAATAAAGCCTTGAAAGACCTATACAAAGTGTAAAATGGGCAAAAGAAGTGTAATCATGTTGAGGAGACAAGGAACTGAGTTTAGGGAAGATTTCCTTAAAATATCAAAATAGAGCTCCAAAGGGTTTTTGTGGACCCCTTATGAAATATTTTCAAAAGTATTAAAGGAATAAAATGAGGTGAATATTTTATCCTCCACTTTAGATAAGATCTCTACCAAAGGTGGGAATAAAAAAGTCAATGCAAAGTGGAATTTGAATACCTCAAAGTTTCCCTAAAAGACATTGAAATCCTACAATAATGTCTATAATTTGAAAACTTGAATGATATATTACATACTATAATAAACTATGACAAAAATTAATGGTGAGGATGGTTAAAATAGTTAAATTATGTGAAAATGTCATGAATACCATCAGTATAGAGTTGATGCATGATTTTCAAGCTTCATGAGTGCCTACAAGTATCTCTTGTACAGAAAATTCACACCTACAATAGGGTATAGGATAGTGACTTAATTTTGATGATCAAGTGGTATTTTAGGACTCTTAAGTTGATTGAAATTTCAAGCATTAATGTTTGTGATCAAATGGGCTTCAAGATAATTCTTTTAAGCTCATGAACAAACTCATTTGAAGCAAAAGACACCTACAAGAATCAATAGAAAAGCAGGTGTCTCAGTCAGGTAAGAAGAGACTTAGTTTTGAGACTCAAATTCATATGAGGAATATAATAATTATGTGAATGATATATATATTATTTAAATCATCCAAATATCAATAAGGTCTTTTATATTATTTTCTAGACCTAAACTATACAAGTGCACCTATAGGTGCCTCTTCCAAATAAGGAACATAGTCAACAGTCCAACAAGTTGAAAATTAAAGCCTATTTGAGGTGTTTTTTAGAGTTTTAAGTTGTTTAATTATGGTATTAATAGTTTCATTCAATCCTTAATGCATCATAAGTAAGGCTCAAATGAGATAATATGCACCTAAAGGGGTAAAAGGGTAGGGTGTGTCAGTCAGAGGATAATAGGGACCTAGTTATGACCAAAGGTGCATAATAAGGGATAATGGGAGGTTAATATGATGAATTAAACATATAAACACCTTCTCCATAGTTATTATGAGATTTAAAAGGTCTAAGTGATATCATGTAACCTGCTAGCAGGCTCTAAAAGGCATGCATCCTAGTCTAGAAGAGAAAGACTAAATTGAGAATCCTAGGTGCATATAAAAGTTAAAAAAGAATTTGAATGATAATAAAAATAGGTGATAATATAAATGAAGATAATTTAGACTTCATAAGATAAAAATAGAAGAAAAATAAACTTACATAGGCCCCCAAAACCCTTGTATTGCACTTACAACAGGGTATAGTCATATGAGGGTAAGGTAAGACACGAGCTTGTCTATGCAGAAGAAGAGGATAATAAGCAATTAAAATTAGTTTATAACTAGTAAAAAATATGATTTCAAAAATCCAAGACTATTCCAAGGTGATCATCTACATTCTTTACTTGGTTAAAGGGTAACAGTTTGTATTATGGGTTAGGAAACCTCTTTGCTCAATAGTCAAGTATGAGGAATCCAAGGAAAAGGAGTGTTTTTGGATGAATCGAAAGATTAATAATCATTAATTGAGAATTAATAACATGTTTAAATAACCTATAATCATTTTTTTTATCTTGGGTAGGTCACTCTTAGGAGGATTTGAGGAAAAATCAAGAAAACATGCTTTTTAGAGGCCTTTTTGGGCATTTTGAGATGGTTAGGCACCTAAATAAAAGAATCCAGATAAAACCTATGGTAAAAATAATAAAAAATACTTGGAAAAAATCAAAAAATACTCACTTTTCCTTTGGGATGAGACTCACTATTTTATCTTAGAGGTCAGTTAGTCTAGGAAAATCAAGGTTTAACAAAGCAAGCTAGTGAGTACAAAATGGGAAAAGGGATTGATATGGAGATTTGAGAAACTAAATAAAAATATAATGAGGTTTATGGAAGGAAATTATATTATAATGAACACTAAGTTAGGCTCAAACCCCCCAAATACCCCCTACACATAGTTTAACGAGGCAAGCTTTCACTAGGCCTAGTTAGTGAATGAGAGAAAAGGAAGAAGAGGAATGCTTAGGAGGTTATGTTGTGATCCTAAATTTTTAAATGAAGAATTAATAATAATTGTATACCAGCATAAAAATTAAATATTAACTCAATTATCTCAAACTTGCAAAGTACATGCTAAATCCTTTAGGCCTTCAAGGGACCAAGAACCGATTGGGGGTCCATATTCACTTCTAAATCTTGGAGGGATATCTAGTTTATTGAGACATGTTTAGGAGATGTAAATAGAAGTGTTTGAAATTTTATTATGAAAATGAACCTCTAGGAAAGCCAATTCTAACTCTAAGATAGTCTAAACATGTAATGAAGGTAGAAACAAGCTCGATGAGGTGTCTTCAAGTGCTCATATATTTTATAAGTCTTTGAAATGGAACCAAAGGAATTGGGAAAGATTATCAAGGTCACTTCACATAAAATTTGTGTCATTTAGTGGTAGGTCCAATGTCAAAGCTTTATGAACAAAGCTTAATACCAAAAATAGCCTAAAACCCTACTAAACCCTCTATCATGACCTGATGGAGAAAACAAGCTTAGAAAGATATCATAATGACATATTTTGGAAATTAAAGATATTGTAACATGTATATTACTCCCTCAATATATCTCCCACCAAGATGAGTTTTATGAAATTATAAAAATGGGGTACAAAATGGGGTGTTTCTCTAACTATTTTGTGTATTATGTAGGGTACAAGAGGTTCTAAAAGATAAAATCAAGTTTGGGATAAAAATTTAGACTTTTTATAACTCCTTATGGTAATTTAATGTTTGTAAAATCTTATAAGGGTTTAAACAATAGCTTTCATTTTAGGCAATCAAAACTGGCATAATGGACACAAGGGTGAGAAGGGTGAAAACTCCAAGTGTGACCCTTTTTAAGATGTACCTAAGTATTATAAGACCATGGATAGTATTTAAAAGTTTTATTCACTCCATAACATGGTTTTTTATGGAAAACTAAAGATAATTTTGAAGACAAGTGTGAGGGGTGATTGTAAAATGAGTTTTTTAGACTATAGGTAGTGATGGCTTCCTTATAGGAGTTTTCAAATGAGTAAGAAAGAAAAAAATGAATGGAGAGGAATTTATGAAGGCATTACCTCTCATTCCAATCATTATATATATCCATAGTTAGTTATGTGATGTTCAAATAGGTTCAAATTATGAAGGCAATTTTCTGAGCCAAGACTAGGAGTTTTATGCTTCTTCTCATAAGTTTCATGACTTGTATGGACACTTGGTCATATTGAAATTTCATGGTTTATTCCATACCTATTTATAATGTAATTTTAACCCATTTTATTATATTTAAAAGTGTCAAGTGACCTTTGGAATTCCCTTATCTTACTCTTCTCTCAAAGGCTATAAATATGGACACTTTTGGCTCTTTTTAACAGCCTCTATTGGTTGATGGTGAAACCATAGTCAATTTTGTACTTGAATTTATCTTTAAGTAATAAAAATAATGAATTTTCCTACTTAAATGTTTTATAATTGAGTCTTATTGCAATCTTACTGGTCTTGTCTAGTAGAAGATTATCTTTTTTAGCATGTTATCCTTGATTATTCACCAAATGTGTAGAAGAGTAATTATTGTAAGTCTTTTTTAGTATTATATTTTAAGTGTATGTGTTTTTTATAAGTGGTTAATGGTTTTATTCCTCAAATTAATCATCCATTATGCTCATAAGCATCAAAATACCTCTTGAACGTAGCATATGAAACATTGATGTGACAATCCATCTAGAGTTATGAGTTTTGTGTGAAAGAAGATTTGTTTAGCTCTACGTAGTATAAGTTTAGTAAATAGGAAGAAATTAAATATTGGTGAATCACTTTTAGTTTTCTTAGTTTCTCTTCTTAACCCTTTTCATGTAAAGTTGATAGGTAAAAGAGTGTTTTAAAGAGTGCATCAAGGGAACTAGCCCTTCTAGAGATTCATCTCAATAAATTCCAATAGAAAGAGAGATGCTTAAATTATGTCATTTGAATGAGGAGAGATATGTATCTACTTAAGGGGCGAAAATCCAAATGACAAGAGATATATACAAGTTTTATAAGTGTATCCCCTACATACATGAAGGTATAATGGGGCTCAAATTTGTATAGGATGCTATCTAATCACCTTGTATATTGGAGCTTAAATGCTCCTCACTCCATGGAACCCTTTATGGGGAATTACATTTAGGAACCTAATGGAATCTCCCCTAATTTTTATACTCCACTAGAACATAGAGTTTGGACTAGTGCATGGTGTTGAAATCCACAACACTGACCCCTAGAAAATGAAAAAGGGAAGGAGTTTATAGGTGGTTTTTGATCCTTCAGGAATCACCACAAAGATGTAAGAAAGAGAGCATACACCATTGTATCCTTTAGGATATAATTAGGCAAATAGAATATTAATTAATAGATTAATATTAGGTGTGAGATATTTATAAGATGTAATAATATATGAGAAAAAAATATATATAAGACAAACTAATGAAAATGATTGTTAAAAAATTACCAAAAGTGGTCTTTGATAGACATCATGTAAGACAAGGTCAGTATTGTTGATTTGGTGTGAGATATTTACAAGATGTAATAATATATGAGGAAAATATATATACAAGACAAACTGATGAAAATGATTTTTAAAAAATTGCCAAAAGTGGTCTTTGATAGATGTCATGTAAGACAAGGTTAGTACTTTTGATTTGGAAATTTTAAATATGCAACCTAAAAGAGAATTATTATTAGTTTTCAATAGAAAATACTGAGGGGAAACCTACAATATAATGATGTTAGACCAAAATATGACATGCAAATACTATGTTAGAAAGCCAAAATAGCCTCTTTATTTTACCCTAAAAGAAATAATAAGTTAGTCCAATATTCCTTAACAAAGCACCCTAAAAAATCATAATTTGGATCTATAATTCCTTTGGGGTGAGTGGAACACGACATGGGGGTTTGGGGGTGATATCCCCCAATAGGGTTAAGGGGTAGAGCCCCTTATGGGGTTTGAGGGCAACACCTCAGATGTGTGTCCTTATTGTGGTATAGGGAAACGTCAAGGGGTGGAGACCTCGATGCTAAATGAAATTTTGGCCTTGTGGGAGGCCTAAATGACTTTAAAAACATACTCAATGACAATTTTTAAGGTGAAAATTGTTACAAAATCACAACTACATAGTGAAAAATCGTAACCAGAGAGTGAAAACCCATAAATTTTGAGTTATGATTTTATAGCAGTGAATTGACTATGATGGTTATTGATAAAACTATGGTTAGCTAAAAAAAACCACAATTGCAAACAAAAAATTGCTATTTGTTACAAATTAATATTATTAATTTTTTTATAAACTACAAAACCTCAAGATTTTGACCTTGGATAGAAACAAATGATTTAGCAGGTGAAAACAAGTTGTCCAAATGTCTAAATATGCCTATTTAAAAATGATCAAGATAAATTTTAAGAATGATTATGATGCATCAAAATTTTAATATAGACACTTAGATTGTTACCAAAACAACCAAAAGTTTGACCAATCTGAAGAAGAAAAAATGTTTTTCAAATATATAATCTATCTTGAATTTATATTATAGGATTTTAAAGATGATTAGTAGACAAAACAAGAGTAAAAATGTTATAATTATAAAATCACCATTATGACTACAGTACCATGATTTTATAGGGAAAATTCATGATTTCCAAAATTCTATAATCTATGGTTTTGTGGGAAAATGGGGAAGGACTAAGGTTAGTGGTGTTTGTTTTGCATGTAGATGATATTATGGCCTTGAATTCCTCTTGATGACTCTATAAACCACATAGGAAAACCATACATGGATAAAATCTAGATACAATAAGTGGTTAGCAAAATAAAAAACTTTTTGGAGGAAAATGCAAAGACAAAATGGGATTATTATTCTTGATTGGGTGATGATGGGTCCCTTGAAAAAATAGAGAATGTTAAAACCCTATAGGTTAGAAGATAAGGATCTTTTTGTTATTGGTTTATCAAAATAGACAAAACCACAACTCTCTTCTTCAAAACCACCTTTACTAAGGTGAGACCATTACTATTGAAGTTATGATTTTGAGACTTGGGGATGATGCCCTCAACTCTAGATTTAATCTCTTTTCTTTCATATAGAGAGTCAAGACTTATATTTCTGACACAACATGTTTGGTACAAACACACAAGGGGTTTGACAAAATTAAGATCAATAGAAAAAATAGGGGATTTTATGTTTATTCATAGAGCTTATAAAATCATGACTATATAGTGAAAATTTACAATTACCAGAGCAAAGTTATGACTTTTGAAGTCATGATTTTATCAAAAGACACAGGCCTGCAAAGTAAATTATTAGTGGTTAGGCCAAATCACAAGTTTATATGCAAAGTCACAACTCTCAAAACAAGATCACAATTTTTGAGTTTCATTATTGTTAAAAGGTCAAAAAAATGCATGATTAAAGGAAATATTTAGTGGTTAATTTAAAAATTTTCACAAATTTGTAACTTACGAGGCAAACCCACAACTGCAAGGTCACACAAAACTAGTGTAATACCATAGATTTCACCTGTGCATAGAAAATTTCAAATTTTCAATATTTTTTGATCCAACCAAACCTGTAAGATAGAAAAACACCACTAACAAGAATTTTTTTTAAATTGGGAGTGATTTCTTCCACTGTGGTTGCCAAAATGTGGTAGGATTTTGAGCAAATATGAATTAAACTACCAAATTCAAATCCAAAAATCAAACTACCTATTAGGAAGGATTATGGAAACAAATCAAAATGATAGGATAAATCTTACCAATCCTTTATTCCATTGGACTCCTTCAAATATTTTTAAATGGATAATTGATTTTATGTAGATTTAGATTTTGACATTATGATGGCATGATGATAGATTGTTGATGATTGATTCATGGACATGGATTCAATACTTGGTTGTTAGTTGACTTCAATGGAGTATTGAGTTATTTAAATATAAACAAGAGGGAGAGATTAATGGATAAGATTCAAAGTTGGATGAGGGAGATTAAGGGTGGAGAATTAAAAGGAATTTAAAATTTCTTGGAAGCCTCTATATTTAGAGGTTTCTAGAGACGAAGGGTGATAATAGAGAAGGTTCTAGATTTTGAGGTTTCTAGAATCCTTATTAGGGTTAATGATGAATATATTGGGGATTAGATAGGGATTAGGTGGATGATTAGGGACTAGGTGTGTAGTAGAGCCTAGACATAGGCTATTAGGTGGCCCATAGGGAATTTAAAATTCTCAACTAATAGGTAAATGGGATTAAGATAGGATAATGGGGATTTATGATAGATTAATGATGGAGTGGGATATAACAAGGCTAGTATATGAAGAAAGTAATATTAGATAAATGATTAGGAAAGGGGAGATAAATTAGTGAGATAAATTAAATTAGACAAAATTAGTGTCAACTAATAAGAATATTAGTGATGATAATATAGGTGAGTGGATTTAGGTGCATATAGACCTTATTAATAAATAGAACATCAATCTTACCTTGTCAAACCAAAATACAAACCAGAACCAAGGAAATGGATAAAATTATAATCACAACCAAGTTCAAGCACAAGCACTAGCTAAGGCCAATACTTATGAAAAATACAAGTAGTTTAACTACAATAAGAATGTTTTTGGAAATGGAGTAACTAAGTTAAATTATGTCTAAATGGTGAAAACACCATTTACTCAACCAATACTAAAAATTCAAATTACTCCTCACCAATAGCCTATTTAACAAGCAAAGCCTTTGCATTATCCTAGACTAGTTCAATAAATATAGAAACCTTTGCCTTTGTAAACCTCTCCTCCAAGGATAAATATGCCTACTCATCGAGTCTTTAGTGACCTTAAAGATCTCATTAAAGCCATGTTTCTCAATCTATCTATTATTAATATGATTAGTTGGATAATTATATCGCATTATCTTAAGGCCATTCCTTAGCTAGATTGGTATAGATAAAATGAATTTTATGAATATCACTAGGTTAATGGACATAAACTACATCATTGTATGCAAATCAAACATCTCATTCAAAATATGGTGGAAATTGGGGAGATAACATTGGATAATAGAACATCTACATCCAATCATAACTTAGGTTCTATCAAAATCTTTTTCCACAACACAAAAATAATAACCAAAAGTAATAAGAAGAAAGACCATAACAATAACAATAATATTAGCATCAATAATAATAATGTCAAACAAATGGATGGAACCAAAGCTAGAATGATTCCAATAAATAAAAGACATACCACATAGTTTCACATGACTACAACAAAGTTGTAGGACATATTATATGAGTTCACATTTCCACCATTACCACCAATCTAAGACCAAATTCTAACTGAATAAGACCATTTTTAATCAACTCCAATCAAACAACATATGTTACTGATCCTTCCTTGACCTGGGACTACATACAAGCATACCATCAAGCATGGATTAATACTTTTGGACCTTTTATTAATAATTTCCATTACCCCATGACCACATAAAAGTTCATCAATAATCAAGACATATCTTATCTATCCCCTCAGCACCATCATTTATTATTAACCATGATCCTATTTCTAATCTCAATTTTTCAATCACAATTTGGTGATCAAAGATTACCCATCCCTAGCCCATATCCAATTGCCACCAAACCCATCCAGCCCACCATTATATCTAGGAACATGCCATATACCATTTTAAAATAAAATAAATTTGATATTTTGGAATAAATTCATAAAATGCTTGCACAAATTTCCATTCTAGATTTGTTGTGAATGTCTACTATTCACAAGAACATCTTGATAGAGTTACTAAGATAATCCCAAATTCTCAATAACATATCCCCAAAGAAATTCCAAGCTTTGGTTGTACATATAGCCTCAGTCCAAAAATTAACCTTTGACCAAAGTGATATGTCATCTCTTGGCCCTCTCCATAACAATCCATTATACATCAAAGTTGTCATCATGTAGCACAAAGTGAAGTATGTCCTCATAGATAATGGATTGGGCCTAAATATTATGTCTCAAAAGGTCATCAAGCATCTTAAATACACAATATCCAATCTCTAGAAAAAAAAGATCACAATCAAGGCCTATAACAATGAAGATCAGGAATCACAAGGCACCATTAGTTTGTTAATTATCATTGGGCCTTTGACCCATGATATACTATGCCATGTGTTATACTAGACCTATTCTATAATTATATCTTAAGGAGACATTGGATACATAAGATTCATGTAATCTATTCAACATTACATCAATGTATCAAGTTCTCCCATTTAGGCATGGAGGTCACCATCCACAAAGATTTTTAGCCCTACAAACATTACACACATTTATAGTCTGAATACAAAAGCTATAACTATCAATTTGGCTTGGATATGGTTCACAAAAAGAACAAGGGGAAATAAATTCTTATTGATTTACCATAGTCCAATTGTATAGACCTATATATCCCTGATTCATCTTCCCATGTGCCACCTCCTTAATTATCCAATCACAACTAATAGCCTAGGAGAATATTTGACCCATAATACATTCCACATTGAAAATCTTCCACAGAACCCCTAATTTTATGGAAGACCTAAATCTAAGCCACCTTGAATGGAATGGAAATTAAAAGGAAAAAGAAAAGGAAAATTTCATAGTCTAGCTCCTACTATTTTCACACTAGCCATTGGCGAAAAATAAGACCCACTTACAAATAATGAATCCTAGTTATATAACAAAAAACTAGTTGATTTCTATAGAAATTCCATGTATCATATTCATAATAATATCATGGAAAAGCATTCCTAATAAGGAGGAGGACTTGGGGCCAATCAACAAGGAACACTTGATCCAATAAAGGAAAATATGGTCTAAGATTTAAACTACCTGGGGGTGACCCCACGTATATTATTCATGTTCCAATGCCAATGAATAATGATGATGAGGATATTGAAGTGGAGGCTAATCATAGCCCTTATGAAGACCTAGCCAATACCAATCAATTAAAAATGCATGCCATTTGTACCCTTAGATCAATTAACTGACACAATCTATTTCCTCTATATCACCCTTAACTTATAGCCTAAGACCAACAATAATCCATAGTGCATGTATATTAGTTTGAGAATAGGTAAACACTCATAGCCACAAATAATTAAATAAAACATTGAGGTCCCCAAGTGAAAACCTTTTTGAGGAACTTTTGAACCAAGGTAATAGTAAAGATAAATTATGCCTAATTATGGTGAAAATCTATTTTAGGTACCATTAGATGGAGCTGTTCACCTTTCCTGAAACATAAATTAGAAAACCACTAATGATGACCCTGATTTTGGGTATGAGTTAAGTTTTGGATAACACTCCTTTGACTAAATCATTCAATAGTTTACAATAGTGTTTGTAACATGGACATAATTACTATTGGGAGACTTATATTCATATTATTTAGGAGAACTTGAAGAGCTAGTCCAAATAGAGGAATTTATTATTATAGGACAATTCAAAACTTTCCCAACCATTATGGAATATGGTCCAAATCTCCTCATATAAGATACTATAGAAGTCAACATCAGGATTCTAGATAACCCAAAATGGATCAAATTAAGTGCATCCCTCATTAAGGAGGAACATGACATCTTTACAACACTTTTGAGGGAATTTGTTGACATATTTGCTTGGGAATATTTTGATATGTTAGGTTTGGACCCCACCTTGTCTATACACCATCTTGATGCCAAACCCATGAAATAGAAACTACACAAAATGCATCTTCATATTGTTTTATTAGTAACTAAAGAGTTTGAAAAACTCTTAAAAGCAAGATGTATTTGACTGATCAGCTATTCAGAGTAAATAAAAAATGTTGTGCTAGTCGATAAAAAGCCAAAAAGAATTAGAATCTACACTAATTTTATAGATATAAACAAGGCCTTCCCCAAGTATGAATTTACTCTGCCAAATATTGACATGATATTTGACTCCACAGTAGGGTATGAAATTATTTCACTGATGGATGAATTTCTAGGGTATAACCAAATTAGGATTGCACTAGAAGACCAACATAAAAAAATGTTCACCACTCCATGGGGAACATTTTGTTATTAGGTTATGCCATTTTATCTCAAAAACATTAGGGAGACATACAAAAGAGCCATAACCAATATAATTCATGATACTATGAATGACATTATTGAAGATTACATTGATGATATACTAGTAAATCAAAGACTAGGATTGATCATCCAATAGTAATTTAATGAATATTTAAGAGAATGCATGAATAAAAGGTTAAACTCAATCCTAAGAAGTGTTTTTTTGGTGATAATTCATGAAAATTACTAGGCTTCATCATCTCCTATTGAGGTATTGAACTTGACCCTACCAAAGAACAAGGCATTATAGAGATTTCACCAATTTCCAATTTAAAGTATCTCCATAGTTTTTAGGGTAAGATTAAATTTATCAGATGTTTCATTTCATAGTTGGCTAAAAAATTCCATCCAATTATACACCTACTAAAGAAAGGTCTCACATTTCATTGGGATAAAGGATGCCAAAAATCCTTCCAACACTTGAAGGAATATCTTGTCAATCTACTTATTTTATTGCCACTTATACCAAGAAAGCTATTCTTACTATATCTATCTACCAAAAAAAAATCCCTTAGAGAAATTATATCTCAACATGATGATAATGTAAAATAACATGCCATGTTCTATCTAATCTGTACACTGGTTATGTATGAACATAATTATACAACCATAAAAAAAGCCTGTTTAGCTATGGTCTTTACAGCTCAAAAACTATGACATTACATGCTAAATAATAAGACCATAGATATTTACAAATTAGATCCACCCAAATATCTACTATCTAAGACAACTTTATAAGGCTTCATGGCTAAATGGATCATGCTTCTCAATGAGTTTGGGATAGAATACATCAACCAGAAGGCTATCAAGGGACAAGTACTTTCATATCAATTTATTAGAGCTCCCCTTACTGATATAGAACCACTAACTTTTCATTTCCTAGATAAGTCCATTATGACCATAATTGAAACACCTTTTGAGGAGCAACACTATAATTTGTATTTTGATAGATCATTCATAGCACATGGATTAGGGGAAGGCATATTGTTTATGAAACCATAGGGGGATATTATCCCTATATAATTTCATATCAAATTTCATTATACTAACAACATGGATAAATATGAATTAATTTTTATAGGGTTTCATCAAGTAGTACAATGGAATATTCAACATATCAAGGTTTATGGTGATTCTCAGTTAATCATTAACCAGGTTATGTACCACTTTCAAACCAAGGATGACAAGATGGTGCCATACAAGGTCATGGTTGACACTCTAAAATAGTAGATTATCAACATACATTTTGAAAACATACCAAGGGATTATTAAAAAATAGTGTATTTTATGTCCACCATTGTCTCTTTTATCTATTATATTGAGAAGGCAAAGGAATACCAATTCATCATTAAAAATCTTCTAGCACCAGCTCATAAACCTTCAACTATCACTCTAATTTGTGATATTTTTGGTCCTAACTCTATATGGTATTTAGACCTTTTTACCTATCTTCATGAACACATTATGCTACTAGACCTATGCCAAAAATAAGAAAATGCATTTACCTACCAATCCACATGATATACATTACTTGGACTAACCCTTTACCATCACAACTTTGATGTATCTTTGATTCCTTGTTTAACTTAGGTAGAATCAACATTAATACTACATGAATTTCATGAAGGGTTATGTGGATCCACACCAATGTGGTTGTCCTATAAAAAAAATCATACATATTGGGTATTATTGGCTAACTATGGATGCAGATGTAGATGCATATGTTCAAAAGTGTGATAAATGTTAATGACATGGCAATCTGATTCATGCCCTACCCAAGACTCAAAAAATAATTCTTATGCCATGGTTTTTTGCTTTATGGGGCCTTGATTTCATTGTGAATATTAACCCCACCTCATCTAACAAACATAAACACATCCTAACTACTAGCAAATATTTTAGTAAGTGGGTTGAAGATATACCCCTCACTTACATGACTAGAAAACAAATTTCCAAATTCATCTTTAACCATCTCATCTACCACTATGGTATCCCATATGACATTATATCTAATAATGGTGGATTGTTTAAAAATAAGGATGCCAAATTGATCTATGTTGAGTATAACATTACTCAAAAAAATTCTATCACTATTACCCACAAGGTAAAGACCAAGTAGAAGCATCCAACAAAACCATTGTCAACATCCTTAAATAGATTGTTAATGGCACTAGTGATGAATAACACCTCTAAATATTTTGATCCCTCTAGGAATATTTCACCAATTACCATACCCCAATAGGATACACTCCCTATTCCCTAGTTTATAGTGCTAAGGCCATTCTTCCCATTGAGATCAAGTTACCTTTTTTGTGCATTTTATTGAAACATGTTCTAGATGATGAAGCTTATTAAGTATCTCACCTATAATATTTAGAGTTACTTGATGAAAAATACATGGCCACTATCAACAACCTTCAATAATGTCATAATAGAATTTGAGGACACTATAACTGATGAATCAAACATAGTAATTTGAGCTTGGTGATCTTGTTCTCAAAGAAAAATAATAGAAGATGATAAATGAGAATAAATATAAAGGTAAGTTCAAGCCCACATAGATAGTCCCCTATATCATTGTTGAAAATTAGAGATCTAGAGCATACAATCTCACTACACTAAATGGGGATGAACTTGATGAGCCCAAGTGTTACTTCACTTGAGAGACATAACATATTATCTATGAGGCCCATTTACATTATACCATAATATCAATAATCTTATTTATACCATATTGTTCTATTGTATACCATTCTACCATACCTTTCCTTTCAACTGTTTTGGTTTTACCCTCCCTACCCAAACCCTTTAACCTTGGTTCCATTCCATTAGTTCTTTGGGCACATTTAGTGATAGGATTTAGATCTAGTTTCAGTAGTTGATTTAGTATTATTTATAGAGGTCATCTTTTAGAACATTATGATATTGGTTTGGTGGTTTCATCCATCATTCCTTGTTTCATTCCATTCATGTACTACTAATTATAATTGACTTTGGGTAAATCAAAGTGTCACTGTCATGCTACTAATTATAACTACCTATGGGAAAATTAGTGTCATTGGCCTATGCCATTATTTCCTAATTATAAGCACCTATGGTAAAATTCAAAACAAAACCTTTTATCATGCCTTAAAGTAACACCTTGTCGTACTATGTCATTTTCCTATTTTGCCTAGTTTATTAATTTGTTGCTACCTAGTCAGATTCATCCATTGTAAAGCAAAATTATAGTGACTTGAGGTCCCATCCTGGGACTGTGTAGGTAGTGCTTGATTCACATTGAGGTTATATAAATCACCCTTTGCTATGCTCTCATAATTTTGAGATAAATTCATGTTTAAAAACTCTTTCCATTTTGTGATTAGAACTATTTATTATCTCATCATTATTTGATTGAATTTAGATAATATAAAAATCTAAAAACATTTATAAAATGATCTAAAACATACTAAACATCGATCAATTCTTTTCCTTAAGGATTATAGGATCACTAGTTATTTCATGAGAAATCACTTGTCATTTAGTTTCCCCATCCTTATTGGACTAATGTCCCATGCTCTCTCCATTTTGAGTCAATTCCGGTATTCCTTTAAAACATCCATCATTTTTTCTTATCATAATTTTTATTCTATCCCATCTTCTGGGAGAACTACATTTGGCTTGAATTTTATGTTGGACCTCACATCCATGAAACTATGTAGGTAACATCTACATGCCTAGTGCATTTGGAGTCAACTCAGCTACCCCTTTCTTTTTCTTCTATTCCCCCATTTTATTTGTTTGTTTCTTTGTTTCCTATAACCTAGGGGAAATGTTCCTCAACTTAGTTTTTATTTATTTGTGCTAACATTGTGATTAACCATTGCTTATGTTTTGGTTCATTTCATTATATTTGTTTTGTTGTGCATTTTATTTATTCATTATTTTTGTTCCTATTTTTTGTGTGTTTGCCTATTTATTTGCTTTCTTGTTGTGCCTTGATTCAGTCTATGTGTGTTTATTGGGTGATTCCTTGTGAATTATTCTTGAATCCATATATTTTCATAAGTTAAAATTGTCATCATGGTATTTATCATTGGTTCATTATTTTAACTTGATTATTGGTTTGTGTGTCAGTCCTTATGCATATTTTAGCTCATTTTTATGGTGTTCTATCATGATGCCTATTACAAACAATGTGACCATGATATTTCCTTGGCACTTGAAAAATTATTGATCTTCCCAAATCATGTAACACATATAGAGTAATTAAATAATGAAATAATTTTAATCCTTGATAGTTAGGATGTGCATCTCTATACTAACAGGTTGCCCATTTTCATATTTCTCTTATGTACCACTTTCCAATCATATTCCCATCGTTTGGTTAATGATTATAACTTCCTCAAGGCACATCCTTATATCTCATCCCACTTACAATGCCAGTGATTTTAATTACCTTTGAGAAACTCATTGTGCATCATCTCATCCATAGAGCTAATGATTATAAATGCTTATGGAAAAAATCATTATGTTCTGATCTATCTAGATGTTATGGATTATAACCACTTCTATGGAAATCCTTATCATTGTTTGCCCAATAGGGTCATGTTTTCATTATGATAATGCTTATAACTACCTTTAGGCAAACCATTATCTTTATCTTCCCAACTAGGGCATTTTTTTTCCAACCAATGATTATAACCATGTGTGGGAAAATCACTGTTTTCCTTTTTAAATATTATAACCACCTTTGGGTAAATAATTCACTTGTTACCCTAATCCTTTTTTCAATGATTATAACCACCTTTGGGAAAATCACTAAATTTTTTATCCTATCTATGCTGATGATTATAAATACACATGGGAAAATAATCATGTTTGTCTATCCAACTTGGGAAGCTTCATATGCCATTAATTATAACTACTTATGAACAAATCAATCTTTTCCACCCCATTTTATCTTTTTGGTCCCATTATTTCCTCCTTTCAAGGACTAATCACCAACCCTTTTTTCCAACCACTCCCTTGAGGGGGAATCCAAAGGTCATACATTATTATTGAATTCATATGCATATAGGACCTTTTCATTCTTTGAGAAGATGTTACTATGCCTATAAATTACAACATCCCAAATATGGGCAAACTATAGACACTTAAAACTAGCCTCTGAGCATACTTCAAACTAATTCATACCAACCATTGTAAATTAGGTCTCAAAATCACTAAACATCAAAAATTTGCTTTTACATCATTCATCAAAGCTTATAATCATGTTGAGGCATCCTTAATTGGGTTATTATATCATATGCAATAATAACCTCTCATGGATTCATCCCTAATCACCTTGTAACATCACATCTATCAATTTGGCCTATATGCCTATTAAGTGGGGAAATTGAATACTTAAATTAAATATTAAAAGATCTAAAAGGCTAATCAAAATAAAATAACAAACTAAAAAAGATTAAGTTCCTAGTTAAATTATCCATTTAAAATTAATGAGTATCTAAAAAAAGGAAATTCAAAAATTAAAATTATCCTAGCCTTTCATCATTACCCTTATGAGTTGTCAAGCTCTTTGAAAATATCCTAAAATATTTAATTTAATATCCATTCCTATTAATTTCAAATGATAATTACTTAAAAATTATTAACTCTATCGAAGTTAGTTTTAACTCACCTAGGTTTCATTTGAACCCATTCCAAGTCTAAACTCAACCTTGACTCACCTTGGGTGAGAGTTAATTCTTAAACATATAAAAACAAGGCCTTTCCTATTGAACAAAAATCTATTTTGGTGAAAATTTATTATGCATAAATGAATTGAAATATTTGATCATTATAGATTAATAATGCCTAAATATTTGATCAAAGCTTAGAATCATATTGAGGCATCCTTAATTGGGTTATTCTATCATATGCAATAATAACCTCTCATGGATTCATCCCTAATCACCTTGTAACATCACATCTATCAATTTGGCCTATAGGCCTATTAAGTGGGGAAATTGAATACTTAAATTAAATATTAAAATATGTAAAAGGCTAATCAAAATAAAATAACAAACTAAACAAGATTAAGTTCCTAGTTAAATTATCCATTTGAAATTAATGAATATCTAAAAAAAGAAAATTCAAAAATTAAAATTATCCTAGCCTTTCATCATTACCCTTATGATTTGTCAAGCTCTTTGAAAATATCCTAAAATATTTAATTTAATATCCATTCCTATTAATTTCAAATCATAATTACTTAAAAATTATTAACTCTATCGAAGTTAGTTTTAACTCACCTAGGTTTTATTTGAACCCATTCCAAGTCTAAACTCAACCTTGACTCACCTTGGGTGAGAGTTAATTCTTAAATATATAAAAAAAGGCCTTTCATATTGAATAAAAATCTATTTTGGTGAAAATTTATTATGCATAAATGAATTGAAATATTTTATCATTATAGATTTATAATGCCTAAATGCCATGCAAGTATAGTTACCATGCCCAAATCTTAAGCCAAGCAATCACAAGCCAAGGTGCCAAAGAGAGAAGGAACCAAGTAAAATTAATTAAGGAAGAATTTTTTATGCACAAGCCAAGTAATCCATTCAAAAAATCCACTTGAAGCTCCTAAATAAGGTAAAAGAGTTGTCTTTTATTTTATTATTGTGTTTTCATTTAATTTTCATACCTAAGCTCTCCCTAGTGTCTACGCTAGAGGTGTTAAGATTTTAGTTTGTTAATTTAATTTATTTTATGATACTAACACAAGACTAACCTCCCCTCTATGTCAAATTCCTATCTACACAAGATGCATAGTGTTCATGGGGCTCATCTAACTTGTACCCTTCTAGTGTAGATAACATGTATGAACCCAAACAATAGTTTCTTGTAATAGTGAAAGGAACTAACCAATTTGACTCAAATTTACCTTTATTTTCACATTGTATATTAGTAATTTTCTAATTATCCTTCAATACAATATCTCCCAATTCAAATTTTCTTATAATGATGTGCCTATTATAACTATGATGTAGCTGTTTTTTCTATGCTTTGAGATGACTCAATGCAATTTACTATTTCTCATCCAAGAGTTATAGATATTTTACCCTAGATACTCTATAGTCTTCATTATCAATTATACCATGTAAATTAATATACAAATATGGAGACTCGATCTCAATAGGAAGGATAGCCTTAAATACAAAAACTAAAATTTAGGGTGTTATACCTTTAGGTGTGTAGATATTAGTATGATAAGCCCATAGGGAAAGGAATAACTATAGGTGTAAATCATGACCAACTTTGTTGAAAATATTATTAATAATTTTTCTAACTATTTTATTTATGCCTCAACTTGGCCTTTAACTTGAGGGTAATAGGGCATTAACTATCTGTGTTTAATATGGAATTTTGTACAAAGGGTTTTCACATCTTTATTCTTAAGTGACTTTTCATTATTAGATATAATGGAAGACCATAATATAAAATGTGGTGGTTTATAATTATTGGAGATCTATTTATTGGTCATGTGAGTGTAATTTCCTTAACCCAATTATTAAAATAATTATTTGTAATTAGGATATCATTGTGGCCATCAAAAGAAGTGGATTTTATGTTTTATATGATATCAAGTCCCCATGTGGAAAATGACTAAGGAAAATTGATAGGTTGAAGTGATCATGAAGGAGCATGAATTAAATGACCATGCTTTTAGAAATCAAGACAATTTTTAACATGAGAAAATGCATCTACTTCTATTATGTGATAATAATATCTCATTCTAAGGAGTTTCTTGGCAAGGACCATTCTACTTATATAGGCCCCACAAATCCCTTCATGCATGTATTTAAGTGATAAGTCAAATTCACCTGAGTTTACACAACAAATTATCGTCCCATCATAACCTCTATTAAAGAGTGTACTATTAAAAAATTATAACAATATGTGTTCTAAATAAATGACTTATGTTGGTTGCATGATAGGTCAATGAGAATAATTTGGTCTTAGATGTAGGTACAAACATCTTGGTACCAAGTAGAATTAGAACTAGAAATATAACATACCATTTCAATGTCTAGATTTATAAGTTTCCATAAGAATATTTTAAATAAAAACTTGGTATTCATGAACATTGCAATAAATCTTGATTAATTATTCGATGGTTTTTATGGAATAAACTAATATATTGTTGGCCCTTGGTATTTTATCAAACTAAATATATTCAAAATGTTGTTTGAGGATATCAAACATGCCTTTGTAGGGCATGGTCTTATCATTATTTATTTTGTACTAGTTTGTAACTTGATTGATGATCAATTTTGAATCTCCATAGACAACCAAATTTTAAATGTTCTATTTTATTTTAAGGAGAAACCTTGCCACTAGTGCCTCATATTAAGATATATTGTTGTTTCACAAAAAATCAATTTGAAATGCCTTGGGAATGAGATCCCCCTATAGTTTAATGAATAAAATTCCAGCTCGTGAACCATGGGTTGAAAAGGAACCATAAAAGTGTATCTTCCATTGATATGATTCTTCAAGATTGAAATATATTAATCTAGAAAATGCATGTGTAATGGATGGGTATCTAAAAAAGGTGCTTTATCAAATTGATCTATAAGTACTTGATTTTTTATGGCCTTATGATTAGTGTATTTAATGTCGAGCTCACTAAGGAGCATAATCCATTTGGTCATATGACCTATTTATGATGATTTAGAAAGGAGATATTTGAGGGGATCAAACTTTTTAATTATGATGGTCTTATTGTTTAACATATAGTGACATAACTTTTGTGATGCAAAGATAAATGTTAAGCATGCCCTTTTAATAGATGTATAATTGTGCTAATAAATGACCAATGTTTGGATCAAATAATATATTTCACATTATTTTCCTTGGTCATCATATTTGGCCAAAAGTTTCCCCAAGGTATGTTTAGTTTTTGAAATATAGGGTAATATGCGCTTTTCTTGCATTGGTGGGAACAACACTAGTGGGTTCACCAAATAGGTGTTTAATTGATTAAATGCTTCTTAACATTTGGTATTCCATTTAAAGATGGTTACCTTATCTAAAATACGAGTGAATGTATGGAAATTATAAACAAGCTAAAAAATGAAGTGATGAATAGACTAGAGATTTTACCTTTTAAATTATGAAGTTATTTCAAATTAGGAGGAATTTTTGTGATGGAATTTACCTTAGATGGATCAACTTCAATTCTACAGTGGGAAAAATGAATCTTAAAAATGTTCCTAAAGTGACTCCAAATACATTTATTTGGGTTGAGTTACACCTTGTATTCATAAAGTCTCTCAAAGATTATTCATAGAACTTTTGGGTGTCTTACCCCTGTTCTCAACTTGTTTGGAATGTCATCAACATAATAGTCAATAATGTCATGCATATGTCATGGCAGATTATAGTCATGTCACATTGGTATGTGTCACCAACATTTTTAAATCCAAATGGCATTACTTGATAACTAAATGTTCCCCATAGAGTGGTATACATTTTTGTGTTGATATTTTGGTACAATTTTGATCTGGTTGTATCCTAAAAAGCCATATATGAGGAAGAAAATTTCATAACTTGCTATAGAATATACAATAATTTCAATGTTAGGTAATGCAATATCATCTTTGGGGACATGTTTTGTTGATATTCCTGAAGTATATGCATAGGAAAATACCTTATAGTTTCTTAATAACTAGAACAATATTAGATTTTTATTATGAGTAATTAATTGGTAGAATAAATCTAGCCCTCAATAGTTTCTATAGTTCTTTCTTGACTAGTATAATAATTTTTGGATGCATTTTCCACAATTATTTTTAATGGGATTGGCATATATGCACACAACAAGATGGTTTATGACTAGAGATGGATCCAACCCAGGAATATCTACATAATACCATGTGAATATATCAATGAACTCTTAAATAACGGTAATGATGCATTCATCTTCCTTTGCAGTAAGTTATGCACCAAGTTTAACCATTTTTGGATCATATGTTATATAAATATTGACCTTTATGGTGTCTTATATTAACAATGTAGATCCATCCTCTAAAAAATTTAGTACCAAGGGAAATTGATCTTCACCATCTGATTGTGGGCAATCAGGTCTACCCATGTACTAGGAATCTAAATCACCTAGTTTAGGTAATGTCTATTCAATGAATATGTCTATAAAATATTTAATTAACTAAGAAAAAACCCATTGAAGGACTATTTCAAATAATTTGGACTTATACCCACTAAAGTGGAGTGGAAAAAAAATTCTCCATTTTTTTTTTTTTTTTAAATAATATATTTCAAATAAATTGGATTGTTTCAAACCATTTGGGCATCGATCATTTCAAATGAATTGGGCTATTTCACATAATTTGGACTTATACCCACTAAAGTGGATTCAAGAAAATTTTCTCCAAAAATAATTTTTCTATATTCTAAATAAATTGTACTATTTCAAATCATTTAGGTATAGATCATTTCGAATAAATTGGGCTATTTCAAATAATGTGGAATTATACCCACTAAAGTGGAGTGGTGCAAATTTTCTCAAAAAATAAATTTTTTATATTCAAAATAAATTAGACTATTTCAAAGCATTTGGGCATAGATAATTTTTAATAACTTGAGCTATTTAAAATAATTTAGACTTATACCCACTAAAGTGGAATGGAGAATTTTTTTTTCCAAAAATAAATTTTCTATATTCTAAATAAATTAGACCTTTTCAAACCATTTGGGCATAGATAATTTCAATTAAATTGGGATATTTTGAAGAATTTGGACTTATATCCACTAAAGTGAAGTGGATAATATTTTCTCCATAGATATTTTTTGTATATTCCAAATAAATTAGACTATTTTGAACCATTTGGTCACAAATCACTTTGAACATGTGGCACCCTATTGGGCTTTCAGTCTTGTTGATCCTTTGATGTAGCTTATATTATTGGGACACATAGAATCATTTGCCTAGCCCTCCACACATACATTAATGAGAAAGTCTCATAGACTTAAAGTCTTAAAGTCTAATAATAAGTGGACTAATGCATGAAGTATTTAATCAACCAGTTTCATCTTTGGCCCTCGCCACTAGACATAGCCCCGACCCTAAGCACTCAGAAAATAGTAACTTAAAGGTATTGTAAAGCCCCTCAAGGTATCTATAATATGAGGATGAGTAATATAACTCATGAATAGTAATTTAGTGCATTTAAATATGAGTAATAACACTCATGTATAGGTATTCAACCCATTTAAAGAGGTTGGCAAAATTTCCAATATCAATTGAATATAGTTTTATTGTTATGATTCACACAACAAAACTCCCCACTAAGACCATTGAATTTTTTTACTATGGAATTTTATCATATTAATTCCCTTGAAGGTATCACATAGACAAAGACAAGGCAATATTATGAGCAACTAGGGAAATTTAACACATGGTGGCTTGAAGCTCTAGCTTTGATCGAGTCTCACCCTCAAATTCCATAGGATGTCATGCAATATTTGGGGTAGCATGAATTAATAACTAAGTTTTAAAATGGTATTAAAATTAAGTGATTGAGAATAATATGTGAAACAAAAGTAAATAGAATAAGAGGCATGGGAGAAAGTTTCCAAATATTAGTGATATAAGGAGGAAGCCAAGTATGAACTATAGGTGCAAGGTGATAAGGAAAAAGTTGAGGCTGACACCAAATCTAAAGTAGAGGATGATGATAAAGCTATGGTTGAGGTATATGTAAAGGCCTAAATTGAGGCTAGAGCTAAGGCTGAGGAGTAATTTTGAATTTAAATTGAGGCCACAACCATGGCTCAAGTTGAGGCTGAGGCACATATTATGAAAGAAAAGGAAGCTAAGGAAAAGGAACAAGTATAACATATATCATCCCATAAGGATGTGACCCAATCAGGTGCATTAGATGAGAATTCACTATCAAATTTTGATCCATCTACCCAATAGTTATGGTATGTCCCTACCACATCATCTCATTATACCACTTTCTTGATTTCATTAGCTTAATTTATGCCAGATCCTACCATAGTCAGATCCACATCCACTATGCTTGTTCTCACTTCCATGGAGACATATTTGGATGTTTCATAGCTACCATTGTCAATTCAAATTGAAGGAATATCTTTATTCAAATAATGCATTGAGAAAAAGGATTCGAACTTGGAATGAATTTTTTTTAGCTACACAAGGAGCAAATGAAAGCAAAAAATCAAATGGCTAAGGCTAGGCACCTTATAAATAATACTTGTCCTACTATATTTATTAAATTCATTAGTGATTAGGTAATTTTTAAGGACAAACAACTCAATCCATTCTTCAATTAACTAACAAAATATTGGGTGAACACATGGAAACTACTCACACTGCGCACCTAAGGCTAGGCTATTCATACAAAAATTAAAGCCATTTATGAAGTATTAGTTGAATATGTATAGGTCCTCGGAGATACCTTGAAGGGCCTTTTAATACCTTAAAGGGTACCTTTATTCATCTTTAAAATGTATCTCCTAAGAGATACCTTCAAGATACCCTCAATTGTCCTTCAAATTATCTTATAGGTTATTCCTTGATAGGTCTTGTTGTACCTTCAAGGTTTCTCCTAGTAGATACCTTTAACATTCCCATGATTTGGATTATATATATATATATATATATATATATATATATATATATATATATATATATATATATATATATATGATTTTTTATTAATTTTTCATCTTAGAACCTTATTATTATAATGAAATAGAATAACAAATAGGCCTAAAGGGAAAATTATGGATGAAAACATAATAAACAATTAGTTCATCTACTAATATAATCCCATTTTATTTTTCTTAGGGTTGCTTAGTCATAAAAAAATATGTTAGGTTTGATGGATAACCATTAAAATTTATAACCAAGGCAACATATGGACTACAACTAAATTATTATTAGGTTGTTAAGGTTTTCATGAGCCCAAGGTAACTGACTTGGCATTGGCAGACAAATTTAATGAGAGAGAGAGACTTGAGAATTGTTTATTGTTTATTGGGAAGATCTTCATGAGTAGGTTTCAATATACTAATGGATAAACTAGGGAAATTTCAAGGTAAACCAATGGAGTACCTACTTGCAAGGGGATTACCTTTGAAACTTGGCCCTGATTCAATACTTTCAAGGTATCTCCAACTATAAATTAAATTGCACTTAATGAGATCAAAGCATTACTAAATTAAAATTGATAAATTTGAAATAAATTAGACTACATTTAAAATTATTTATAATTTATTTGTATAAAATTGATGATAAATTTTACTAGAACTATAGTTTATAATCAATAAATACAATTAAAAGAATCATATGGCAAAGTTACATCTTTCTAAACAATGGTTCACAACTGATGCCATGGACTTTATGCTTTCTCCCAAGAATGTGATGATAGAAATAATTTTGATTCTCCAATACTTTTCATCTTTTTGACTACCATTTCCAGTATATCTACTTGAAGTAACATAACTCATTTTTATTTTTTGATTTGTAACATAATTTTGATAATTACAATCAGTGAGCACCATGTTGGAAATTTTAAAATCATCTCCAAAGGTCCCTTTAAAATTAACTTCATCCAATTTAGGTATATTTATATTGAAGGGATTATAATATATTTTCCCCTAAAAAAACATTAAATTTTAACTTGTGTAACCAGTGGCTCGAAGGAATAGTCTCAAATGATTATCCTCTATCATTGACCAAATGACAACGTGAGAAAAAGATTGTAGTTCCACCTTGAAAATTTATTTGAAATGAAATCAAATGTAGTATGACATATTTCCTATTTTATAATCTTAATTTTTTTCCCATATCATTCATTTGCATATATTTTATTCTATGTAAAATAAATAATAAGTCATCCAACCCCAAAATCAATAGTTTTTTAGAAGTTAGTTTTAAATTCTTTGAAATGTTTGTAATTTGTTAAAAAATAAAGTAATCATTTATTAAAAATAGTATATTCTAATAAATATAACATGGAATTTTTATAAGAAAATGTTTTACATGTTAGATTGATAATTGATGCACTTTTGATTTGCATTTCATATTGTGACATATAAGCTTAATGTATTTCATTTGATGCATTTTTTATTTGAATTTCCCTAAATCTTATAAAGATTCATATAAACATATATATATATATATATATATATATATATATATATATATATATATATATATATATATATATATATATATATATATATATATATATGCTCAGGGACATGTAACTATACTCATTATACATAATTGTACCATTTTTATTGCCATATTTGTAACATACATATGCATATACATGATTATAATGAATCCTTATAACTTGACCATAAATTGATCATATTCTGAAACAATCTAGTTTTGCCATATTCTTATTAAATCTAAATATTTATGTATCTATCTTGGGAAGCTGACCTCTATCACTATCTATATATTTTCTCAATATTCTTATTAAATCTAGAGATAATGCTTACCATCTTTTTTTTATTTTTTTAAATACCTTCATTCAGAACACACAAATCATCAAACCTTTTTGCAAAATTTGTATAATGCTCCATTACCTCTTTAGGTGTGATTGTTTTTTCTATTGGTAGTGTCAAATCATGGTTGGTGAAATAATATACAATTTTTAATAATATGTTATCTTACAGATTCACAGTTTTGCATCAAGTATCCATGCTATTGTACCCAAGGGTTTTCAAGAAGGAAATAGACCCTCTTTATAATAAATCTGCTAGTTCCATTTTTTGTTTGCCTAAAAGTCCTTGAATATTCTAAGTACTATTGTACCAATTAGATTTAAATCTTGTTTATCTAAACCAGGTAAAGTACCACTTTCAAATAAATGAAACATCTTATCAAAATAATCCCAAATGGGTTAATCCATGAAAATAAGGCATTTTCTCTCCTGTAATTGTTGTGTTGAATAGTTTATTTGTGTGAATAAGTTTTTATCTTGTTCATGTATTTATTTTATCTTTTTTCCCCATTTCAAGATTCTTCCAACCTCTTAGTTGGATAAGGTCACATTAAAATAGAACTCTTTCTACAAATGAAGCCTTATAAATTGTTTCATTGGCTTCATTATATTGGTTACATATTTTGTGAATAATATGAAATAGAGTAAAATTTTTCAAAAATCTTGCCCTTCTAACAATTTCTTTTTTCTAAATGATAGTGTATTGTATTAATCCTCTAAAATAATTCCCTATTGTGCTATAATTATGTGTTGGCCATCTGCAATTTTAAACCTTAATTTTTTTTATCCAACATATCTTCAAGGACTTCTTTTGATTCAATAATAAATTTAGGTTTATTTGGATCAAAAGGAATTAAAAAAGCATCCTTCATTAGAGCCTCATTATGTTTTACAAATGAATTAATTATAACATTCATTCAGATTTCTAATTTTTATATTATTATTCCCCAATTCATAGAGTTATATGAGAATATTCGAGTAATTACTAGAGGAAATATACCATGTAGAGAATTTATTGTGTGTCTGATCAGAACTTTGTGTCAACAAAAGTGTATCAATATTTTATTCAATCTTATATCACTGTTGTGAGTAATTATGTAACCTTTTTCAAATCTACATACAAATATGATGCCCTTGGTTGTCTTATTTTCTTTAATGTTTTTTCTATCATGATTACAAGGTATCTTAAATAAATGTTTATATGGTGTCAAGTTGAATAAAGTTGTTGCCCCTTGTTCACATTTTTATTTCAACATATTTTATATTCTAATGACCATATTATCTCTATCTATCAACCTAGATATTTTAAGGTGTTCATAGCTATTCAAATGAAACCCAAATGTTTCACAAGAATGAGAAAAATATTTTTTTGTCAATTCCATTTTACTAGGTGTAAGTTTATCAAAATTGGTTGTAGCATGATGGATAATTCCCTCTTCTCCATTCTATTCTTCTAATTAGAATTGAAGGGCATCTTTAATTTAATCTTTATCATAGGCAAGGATTATTTCAATATGAGAATATTCTTTTCTAGATATAGTGATAAATAAATAAATATATACATGCATATTTGGCAGACTAAACAACTCAAAATACCAATCAATAAGATGAATTTTATCAATGGAAGATGGTGATGTGGATTTAATTTTAGTTTTGGTAGTTTAAATATTACTATATCCAACTTCTCTTGGATAAAGGCCTTATTTTGCCTTTTAAGTGTGAGAATTACTTTCTCACCTGAAGATATTTTGCAAATCAATTGAAATTAATTTTAAACTAAAATACAAAATACATATTAAATATTTGTAATATATACACTAAATCACACTTAAAATAATAATTTAGGACCAAACCAAATATAAAGTATATGTAGAGAAATGTAAAAATCATTCAAAGGGGATGGCCTAAAAATTGATTATACAATTCTAACATATCAAACACTAGCCAATATAATCTGATGGGCAAAGGAATCCATAAACATTTATTTTAAAAGAGTAATATGAGGGGGAAGTATGTTTCTAATATGTTTCAAAATGCCCATCATTAGGTACCTTCAAGATATCTCTTAGGAAATATCTTTCAAACATACACAAGAGTGAATTTTTCCTTCAAGGTATCCCCTAGGAGATACCTTCAAATTAACCATCATAACATTACAAGTGTATTTCAAGGCCCTTGAAGGAATCTCTTAGGAGACACCTCGAATGAAGTTATCATCTGTTTAAAGCATTTTTGAGTGTATCTCCTAGTAGATACCTTCAACATGCACATGAGTAAAATTTTCCTTCACCTTGAAAGCACTACTAGGTGATAAATTAAAGGGCCTTGTAATACTTTCAAGGGTACCTTTAAGGTATCTCCCATTAGATAGATTCAAATTACCCATGAAGGTATTTCAAGGCATTTGAAGGAATCTCTTAGGAGATATCTCGAAGGGCATTGTCATACATTAAAGGGGACATTGAAGGTATCACTTAGGAGATAAAGGGCCTTATAATACCTTCAAGGGTACCTTGAAGGCATCTCCTAGGAGATATCTAGAATGGTATTGTCGTACATTCAAGGGGATGTTAAAGGTATCTCCTAAGAGATGAAGGTATTTGTAATACCTTCAAGGTATATCCTAGGAGATAACTTTAAAACATGCACAATAATGGATGATTTCTTCATGGTATCTCCTAGGAGATACCTTCAAGTTACCCATGAAAGTGGTAAGGGAGAGTTTTTGAGTCCTTATGTGAAGTAATTTTATAAGTAATAACATCTCTCATGTTTATGTAAGGTAGTTTAGAAGTAATAAAGTTTCTCATGACTAATAGACCTATGTGCAGTCATATGTCAGACAACAAGGCTATTTGAGGTGTATAAGGGATTCAATGAGTAAATAGGTGTTTAAATAAAATAAGTTAGTTATCAATATAATGATTATTGTGTATATAGTCTCATTTAGATTTTATCAAGGTGTCAAGGTGTCTTAATTTATAGATTCAATGTGAAACCCATCAAAATTATAGACCTCATAATAAATAGCATCAACATAGTTACATGACAATCAAAACTAATTTCTTCCTATATACTGATGAATTTTTTTGACCCTTTGGAATGAGGTATTTACATGTATAAGTAGGCTTGGGGAAGGGTTGCTTCATCCTCCAAGTTCATGTAAACTCATAGTTTCATCGTGTAATTAGAACTTTAGTTTTAATTTGTCTCAAAGTTGTATGTATGCATGATCGTAATTAACTACCGCTACATCTAAAAATAAGTTAGCCTATATAATGATATTCAACATGTGAAGGATCACAAATTGCCTAAGAGAATTTTAAATTCAAGTGCTAAATATAAGTAAACTATGAATACAATAATTAGTATTTTATCATGTATACACAATTAGACTTCAACTCAAGGTTGAATAGGTGTTTTCATGGTTTTGTTGTTTGTTATAAGTGTTGAAGTGGGTGCTTTAACTTAACTAGATGTTGAAGCATTAACATTATTTTTTGCTACCAAATCTCGATAATGCTTGTGCCCAATGTCATTACTTTTGAATAATATCCAAATTTATCAATGAAGGACTAAATACCCTGTTTACTTGATTTAAGATCCTTACATTCTCAATTTTTAAATTTATAAAGTTTATTCTAAATAAATCCATCTCTATCACCTTTTTCCTTGAAAAATTCAACTCATATTCTATCTCCTCCAATGAAATTCCCTAAAGACTCTACTTGAAGTTGGTGTTAATCTACTAAAGAAGTTGATGAAAATTGATCCTACTTATTAGCCTACCCTTTGAGTCTCTTGTCTCTAAAATATTTAATTATTATAGGATCTAAAAATAAGAGTTTAATGATCTATATATTGAGGCAATAATACCTAAAATATCATGATCCATTTCCTAGCCTCTTGGGTCCTAATAACCACCAAGTTGAGTGCATTTGAAGCCTCTAATGGAACCATCAAATAAATGTGGTTATAAGCATTATTGGTGACATAAATAATGATAAAATTTAACTTATTTTCATCATATTTAAAATATTTAAACAATTTATGAATCTCAATCATTTGATGGGCCAACTCCACCCTCATTGCATCAATAGCCTCAATAATATTGTACAACCTTGATGTAGTGCTTTGGACCTAGGTTTTAATTTCTAGGGGAGTAAGAAATATTTTATATTATTCATTCATTTTCTACAATTTTTTCTCAAGTTATTTCATATCCATTTCATTCCCCCCATGCAGTGTCAGTAAGGCATCCTTCTATGTATCAAAATAGGACTTGAAGTCTTCTATGTATGGGGATTGCCTTGATTTTCCATTTTTTTCTTAGACAAGGTAAAAACATCTTGTCTCTCTTCAAAAATGACCCCTCTTCAAGCCTCATATTCTAATTTCCTCTTCCTTTCCCTTTGGAAACTCCTTATATATTTATCAAATATATAAATTACTATGGGAAGTTTAGTGATTGTGAGATTTGGATTCTGAGAATCCCTTGACCCTAAAATAGTTTCCCACTATGGGATAACCAATTAGGATAGTTTAATTGGTTAAATTCCCTTGAATATAATCTCAACCTATGTATATTTTGATTATTTGAATGATGGCTCAGGAAGGTAAGGTCATATTATCTTAGACTAATTCACACATATATATTAAGGCAATGGGTGGACTATGTATACTTATTTCTTCTTTCCATATTTATCTAAATATGTCACAATGGTGCATCAAGAGGATTTGAGGGTAGGCATTATTTATTCTATATAAATTGATGATACATGAAGTTGGGAAATTTAAAATTCTCCTATGACCTTCTTGGAAGCATTTTTCTTGGTTTTAGGGGTCTTGAGGTAGTGGCAGAAGTAACCATAGAAGTGGTGGAGGGAATTGAGGATACAAAAGTAACTAATAGAATTGAAATAGTTGGGAAAGTGGAGACAATAGGTATAGATGAGACATCCTCTACCTGGGGAGTAACCAGGGATGGTTTGGCACTAAAATTAAGAGGAAAAGAATCAAATGAACAAAATCTAGTAAGGGAAATAAAAGAGAAAATTGGAGTAGAAAATTCAAAAGAAGTTGCCTCATAATTTGATTATTTGCCACTTAGAGGTTTATTCCCTTTATTTTCTTGAAGGATAAATTTTATTCTCTCTAAAAATCATCTTGGTCATCCAAATCCCTCTCTTCATGCATATAATTCCCTCCAGTAACCTATTAATGAGCTGAAGATACTTTTGCTAGTTGTTACTCAATAGTTAGGTTCCTCAGAGGGGATGAGATTATAGTTTCCCCTTGTAATATATTGTGGAATTTTTATCCATAAGGGAAGCCTCTTGAGTTGGGATATTTTATACCTCCACACTTGAAAATTATTACATGGGTATAGCAGCTAGGTGAGAAAGGTCCTTTGAATCTAAAGAGTCAAGGTAAATTAGATCCCCTTGAGATCTTCCAAGCTCAGTTTTAGCCACACTAGGCTCCCTTTTGATGGTTTTCAATACTAAGGGAGGTTCCAAATAAGGATCCCCTTATTTTTATGGTGGTGGTGAAAGCCTTCTATACTACAAATTTAATGTAGTCCACCTACCTAGATGCAGAATCCTAAGCTGTGCATCTATAATATAGATTATGGGCTCTTCTTTAATGACCTTTAAAGTGTTCTTCAAACAGTCCTTTCATTTTTACCCTTTCCAAGACTTAGGAATCATCCTTAGCATTCATGATCATAAATCTCATGTTGATATGGAATATTGAGGCCCGTGATATGATTTTGAATTATGCCATGAGGATCCCAATTCTTATGAGGCAAGGTGGTCAATGAATAGCACCCACTCATCTTCCCTACTTTTCTAAAGTGTCTCCTAATTATATAGCACATTTGGCATATAATTATGTGAGAACCATAAAACATACTCTTCTTCTTCTTCATCAAATCCTCGTCTATACTCCACCATAACTAAAATTCTATTTCTTGCTTTACCAACTTATTAGGCATGTACTTACGAAGATGTAAGGGGTTGATCCAATTGATAGTGACCATAATCATTGTATAATATAGATATAGCTAGTAGTCACCCTATGTTACTAATATTTATGTAATGGCTTTGGATACCTTTGGTAATGGGGCCTCATGAATGGCCTTTCATAACTAGGGATATACATCCTCTGTAATGCATGTGGTGAATTGGGTAAATACATATATATGAGAGAATTAATAATAATTATAAATGAATTTTTTTTGTGTAATCTTAAATTGGGATCCAAGGTGACCCATAGTTAATGTATATAGTTCCCATTATCGTATCCAAGAGATATGACATCATATAAAAGTGGCCACCAGAAGTCCACTTATCCTTATATCAACCCTGTTGTTGTATCCTGATACTTGGTAAACCATAAAGTATATTTAGGAGGTCCATCCTAATGCAAACCCACATCTTAAACTTAGTCATAAGTATAGGGTTCTTCTCCTTTGGGACAATAATTTTGTTGGTGATAAGCCACTTGCTTAGTGTTTTGTTGATTAAATTACTTTTCTTCCATCCTACCACCCTATGCAAATCATAACTATAACATGAAAATGGTAATGATAAGTACCATGGAATGCATCTCCTACGATGTAAGCCACAATAGTCTTGTGATTAAAATGGTGCAAGAAGGCATCCCCCTTCACCTTGTTAGTGAAGAAGAGATCCCATAATAGGTCTATGCATGACATCAATTAAGGTTTGTCTATCATGAAGTGTATCCCTTATCTCTTGAAAGGAAGTAGGTAGGAAACCAATTGCCTTTTGTGCTAGTGTTAAGTTCTCCTCATGGGAGTGGGAATAAACTATGTCAATGGTGTCCCATAGATTCAAATATTTTAGCATATTTATTGTTGAAAATAGTGGAATCAAACATAGTATCAGTGTACTTGGTGGAGTCTTTGATTAAAAACTAGGATGGTGGCAAGACTCAGTAATGGCCTAAAGACTCTAAAGTATAGAATGCCTTTTGAAAGGATTTGCTCTTGAAGTTTCTAAAATAAAAGTTCTTGAAAGGAATTTTTTTCTATTGTAAGTCTTAAAAATAAAAGATTCTTATGTAAAGTTTCCAACATGTAAATTCTTAACATAAAATCCTCCAAAGATACAACTCAAAGAGAATGTTTTTGAATCAAAATTTCTCAATACAAAATATCCTAAAGACTAAGACTATGAATAATGATGCCATTTTTAAAATCTAAGTATTATTTCCACCATAAAATTTCTAAAATGAAGTTTTTGAAGTAAAGTTTCCACATGCCAAACTTTTATTAGTAATTCCTCCAATATGAAAGTCACCGATGAGAAACCTTCCACAATAAAAGTTGTTGATATAAATCCCTTGAAATGAAAGTTCCTAGAGTGAAATTTTTTGAAATAAAACTTTTCAAAATAGAATTTCCTAATATAAATATGTGGGTGAGAAACCTTTCGTAAAGAATCTTTTCGATGCAAAATTTTTTGAAGCAAAAGTTTCTAATGTGAAATTATTCAATGTAAAAATTTTGAAGTGAAAGTTTTTAAAGGTCATTGCTAATTGACTGGTATGCTCAAACTCAAGTTCTTGGATTTTGATAGCTTGAATTTATTGGATATGTCTTTATGATTAACATGGAGGTTGTTAGGGCTTGTTTACAAGGAGTAAATTAAGCTCAAAGTTTTTTTATGATTAATGGGTATGTCATTGGTCTATAAAATTTCTTTAATTTTTTAATGTGAGGTTTGATACTTTATTTGGTAGGTATACTATGTCTATATATTTTAACATTCAATTTTAGTTTGTACACCATTAATGCCCAATGCCTATAAAATTTATTTACTTGTGCAATTAGATGTTTGATAACTTTATTTAGTGGGTTAGTTTGTCAATGTATTTTGACAAATGTTGTTAAGTTTTCTTCTCTTGCTTTATTAACTATGCCAAAGAGGCTTTTTGTAGTTGAGAGTCAAGTTTTGTGTTGGTATCAAACCAACCAATTCTTAAAAATAATTTATTTTAAACCCAAATCCCTAGCATAAATTTTGAAGACCAAATTCATTTGTATAAAAAGGCCATATGAAGGTATGAACAATAAAGACCATGTAATTTTGCCTAAGGCAAAAAATATCGAAGATCAAACTACCACATAATAGTTTTTATGAGCAAATTTCTACACTATTTTATAAAGGGAAAACTCTAGAATGCAAATCCTAAACACAAAATTCTAAGACAAAATAGTGAAAGGTAAAATCTACTAAGTAAATTCTAAAGTACCATATTTCTAAGGAGGGATAAGGAATTACCAAATTGAACCTAAAAAAAAATTTGAAGACTAAATACTTAAGATCAATTTGACAAAGAACCTCATAAGATCATCTAAGAGAGTTGAATAAGGTATATTACCCATTCATCATTTTGTATGGAATGAAGTTATTTTAATAGTTTCTGATATGAATAATTACCTTGACAAGAATTACATTCAAAGGCATTGTCATACCTTTAAGAAATTACAAGGCCCTTGAAAGAATATCCTAAGAGATACCTAAAATGGAATTGTCATACATTGAAGGGTATGTTGAATTTATCTCCTAGTAGATAACTTCAACATGCAAACAAGTGGAATTTTCCTTCAGCTTGAAGGTCCTTGTAATATCTTCAAGGTATCTCCTAGGAGATACCTTCAAGTTACCCATGAAGGTATTATAAGGCCCCTAAATAAATCTCCTAATAGATACCTTGAGGTTGAACTTTCCTAGTGTTATTGAGGTGTAAAAAGTATTCAATGAGTAAATAGGTGTTTTAATCAAATAAAGTAGTTATGAATACATTGAATGTTGTGTATAAGGTCTCCTAAGAGATACCTTCAACATCCCATTGAATTTATAACAATTCCCTTCAAGGTATCTATTATATATTCCTTTAAGGGCCTTATAATAACTTCATGGGTAAATTGAAGGAATTACAAGGCCCTTGAAAGAATCTCCTAGGAGATAACTTTAATATGCACACAAGTTGAATTTTCATTCAGCTTTAAGGCCCTTGTAATATCTTCCTAGGAGATACCTTTCAAACATGCACAAGAGTGGATTTCTCCTTAAAGTTATCTCCTTGGAGATACCTTCAAGTTACCCTCAAGGAGATACATTCAAGTTACCCATGAAGGTATTATAAGCCCCTTGAAGTAATTTCCTAGTAGATACCTCAAGATTAAACTTTCCCAACCTTATTATGGTGTATAAATGATTTAATGAGTAAATAGGTGTTTTAATCAAAGAACGTAGTTATCAATACATTTATTATTATATATAAGGTCTTTTGTAGATCTTATCAAGGTGTCAATTTGTCTCAATTCAAAGATTCAATTTGAAACCCATCAAAATTTTAGACCTCATAAGATCATCAAAAGAAAGTTGAATAAGGTAGATATTTTATTACATCATTTTGTATGGAACAAAAATTACACTCAAGGGAATTGCCATACCTTCAAGGAATTACAAGGCCATTGAAGGAATCTCCTAGGAGATACTTTAAAATGCATTGTCATACATTGAAGGGAATGTTGAAGGCATCTCCTAGGAGATACCTTCAACATGCACATGAGTATAATTTTCTTTCATCTTGAAGGCACTATTGGGTGATAACTTGAAGTACCTTGTAATACCTTCAAGGTATATTCTAGGAGAAGCTTTCAAACATGAACAAGAGTGGATTTTTCCTTCAAGGTATCTCTTAAGAGATACATTCAAGTTACCTAAGAGGGTATTCTAAGGCCTTTCAAAGAATATCCTATTAGATACCTTGAGGTTTAACTTGCCCAACCTTATTAAGGTGTATAAAGGATCCAATGAGTAAATATGTGTTTCGATCAAACAATGTAGTTATCAATACATTGACTGTTGTGTATAAGGTCTCCTAAAATATACTTTTAACATCTCCTTGAATGTATTAAAATTCCATTTGAGGTGTCTACTATAGATTCATTCAAGGGCCTTGTGTTGGAAATATTGTCAACGATGTCAAAGGTCTAACATTATTAGTGATAAAGGCCCCATTGCATTTAATGTTGTTTGTAATTGTTATATCTTGGCTAATGTGAGTTAATATTTATTTAATATTAATGAATATATTTTTGGTTTCATATGAGACAAAAAAAGGGCCCATGGAGAAGTCAAAGAGTCACGAGGTAAAGACAAAAGAAGGATGGGATGCATTTTCCCATGAAGAGTCATCTTGGGGAATTCCAAGAGTCACCAAGTGAAGACAAAAGAGGAAGGGCACAATTTCTCATGGACACTTTGAGGAATACAAAAAGTCACCAAGATAAGGACAAAAGAGGGAAGGATGTTTTTGGTCATGAAGGGTCACCACATGACTTTTCAAAGGCAAGAATATGAAGGGACATACAAGTTTGGTGCCATTTTCCATGAAGATTGAAGGGTCACAAAGGGGGAAGGCCAAAGATCATTTGGAAAGCTATAAATAAAGGCTTGAGAAGCCATTTGTAATGTGAAAGAAAGAGGTTGATTTGATATAGTAATATCTGGCTTAGAAGAGCAATTATGAGAGATGAATATGATTTGTATTTGTTATATCTAGCTTAGAAGAGAAAAGGTGAGAGAGAGGAAAGAGATGTTGTATTGAACTATCATTTATTAAGATAGGAACATTGAGAGATAGGTGTGTGGTATACACAAAGGGGTTGGTGCTCTTATGGGTTGGTGCTCCTGTGGGTTGGTGCTCATGAATTGTTGTTGGGTTGGTGCTCGGCAAAGGGGTTGGTGCTCTTGTGGGTTATTGCTCATGAATTGTTGTTGGGTTGGTGCTCATGAATAGTTGTTGGGTTGGTGCTCAGAAAAGGGGTTGGTGCTCCTGTAGGTTGGTGCTTGTGAATATTTTTTGGGTTGGTGCTCATTCATATACTTGAGATTGTTCTCCATGGTTTTTCCCACATTGGGTTTCCATGTTATATCTGGTGCCTCTCTCTATCTTGTGTGGTGTTTATTGTTTGAGTTTTATTGCATATCTTGAATGTTTGATTAAGTGGAATTTGGTTAAGGGAAAGTTTTATAAGATATACTGATTCACCCCCCCCTCTCAGTATATCCCATGCTTAACAATTGGTATCAGAGCAGGTTTCTTCAGAAAGGGTTTAACAACTTAAAGATAGATCAAGGAAAAGCACAAGATGGCCAAGTAGCTAAAGAAGGAGAATGAAGATTTGAAATTTGTGGTTGAGGATCTTAAGGAACAGGTGTGTATCTTTGATTCTAAGTTGGCTATAGAAGTAAAAGAAAATAAGATATTTATTTAGGATCTTAAGAATTAGTTAGAGGTTGTAAATTCAAGTTTGAAATCAAGAGAAGAAGAGTGTAATTAGTTGAAGGTTTAGTTAGGTTCTTTAAAGGATAATCATGAGAAGCTTATAATCAAGGTTGAGAAATATCATGAAATATTAGTCCAAGGAAAGAAGGATGCGGGTTTTGAAGGCAAATCAAAAAAGCCAGATCTGGCAACCCAATGCTTTTAAGTTTTTAAATTCTTTTCATGGCCATTATTTTATTTGTCATCATGTTGTTCATAGGGCAAGAGACTATATGAGGAGAAGCAATCAGTCAAAGGAAGATCTCAGTCACATTCAAGAAAAAGGTATGAGGAATATTGTTTGCTTTTGTTGTTATAAGGTTGGCCATATTTCTAAACTATGTAAAAATAAAGTAAAGAGATATTCAAAGTATGTCAAAGGTTATAGAGCCCCTAGAAAATATGAGAAAATACAAATTCAAGTTTAGAGACCTAAAATAGTAAAGGTTGATCAGGTTGAGTTTAAAAGTGAAAATGAATTACTTGCTATAGTAGATAAAGAATCAGATAGGAAGGATTATGCAGAATCTCTTGTTACATTTGATCATGAGCTTTGTCAAGATAAGATAGTTGAAAAAGTTGAGAAGATGAAAAACATCATAAATGATAAGGTTAGTAAGTCAAAAAGGCTAGACATGCTTAAATAGATTCTAAAATAAAAACACAAGAAGATCAAGGAAGAAACAGAGGAGATGTGGGATTCTCCTGAGATTTGTTTCTAGGACTCTTTTGTGTGGGGTGTCTCTTTTAGGCTTCAAGGAGACACTTTTAAGAAAAATTGAAGCATGGTGGATGCTATTGGGTCTTGGCTATGTTGCATGACAAGAAGGTGAGTTGGCAGATTAATTTGTATATCTTTTGAGGGAATATATTTTTTGAAGAAAATTTTGCATCAGTATTATGGTTTGAGGCTATTAGAATGATTCTTGCATATGCAGTGTTTCAAATTATTATGGTCATAAGAAATTAGAATGTTGAAAAATATCTAATAGTTTCAAAAATAAGGAAAAGAATACTCATGTAGATTTAATGAAGAAGGATCAGAGTTTCAAAGCTCCATTCATCAAGAAGAAGGTTCAGACATGTTCATGCCGGAAGAAACAACCTGAAGTTTCTATGTTGGTGCAAATAGCTTTGCATGTAATAAATAAAGATCAGCCATGGTTCATTGATAGCAGATGTTTGAGGCATATGATAGGAGATAAGATTAAATTAGATCAATGGTGGCACAGTGAGATTCAAAGATAAAACCACTGCCAGGATAGTCAAAAAAGGTACTTTGAGTTTGGATTATGATAGAACCAAGACTAAGAATGTTTTGTATGAAAAAGGTATTAAGAATAATCTATTGAGTGTTAGTCAAATATGTGATCAGGGATATACATTAAATTTTCATGCAAAAGGTTGTGAGGTTAGAAGAAAATATTCAAATGAGTTGATTGTAGATTCTCAAAGGACAGGGAACAATATGTATGTATTTTTAGATATCTTCTCAAAGGCACGATCAAAGGACACATTCAAAGATCTGTGAGAGGAGTTGGGAGTAATTTCTATTACTTCCTACCATTGATGTTCAACATCAATTGAGGGGGAGCTAAGTGTTAGCTCCAGGTAGGCCCTTTTCCATTGATGTCAAAGGGGAAGAATAATAGGTATAGGTACAAGTGTAGAAATAGGTACAAGGAATAGGTACAGGTTTCTACAATAAGGGGGAGTTACTGTATGTTTTCAGATGATAGTATGTGTAGGTGACAGGATGTGGCAGTTTCAAGATTGAGGTTGTCATCAATGACAAAGGGGGAGATTATTGGAAATATTGTCATTGATGTCAAAGGTCTAGCATTATTGGTGATAAAAGCCCCATTACATTTAATGTTGTTTGTAATTGTTATATCTTGGCTAATGTGAGTTAATATTTATTTCATATTAATGGATATATTTTTGGTTGTATATGAGATAAAAGAAGGGCCCATGGAGAAGTCAAAGAGCCATGGGGTAAAGACAAAAGAAGGATGGGATGCATTTTCCCATGAAGAGTCATCTTGGGGAATTCCAAGAGTCACCAAGTGAAGATAAAAGAGGAAGGGTGCACTTTCTCATGAAAAGACACTTTGAGGAATATGAAAAGTCACCAAGATAAGGACAAAAGAGTGAAGAATGTTTTTGGTCATGAAGGGTCACCACATTACTTTTCAAAGGCAAGAATATGAAAGGACATACAAATTTGGTGCCATTTTCCATGAGGATTGATGGGTCACAAAGGGGGAAGGCCAAAGGTCATTTGGAAAGATATAAATAAAGGCTTGAGAAGCCATTTGTAATGTGAAAGAAAGAGGTTGATTTGATATAGTAATATCTAGCTTAGAAGAGCAATTGTGAGAGATGAATATGATTTGTATTTGTTATATCTAGCTTAGAAGAGCAAAGGTGAGAGAGAGGAAAGAGATGTATTGAATTATCATTTGTTGAGATAACAACATTGAGAGATAGGTGTGTGGTATACACAAAGGGGTTGGTGCTCCTGTGGGTTGGTGATCACTAATCGTTGTTGGGTTGGTGCTCGACAAAGGGGTTGGTGCTCCTGTGGGTTGGTGCTCATGAATTGTTGTTGGGTTGGTGCTCGGCAAAGGGGTTGGTGCTTTTGTGGGTTGGTGCTCGGTAAAGGGGTTGGTGCTCTTATGGGTTGGTGCTCACAAATAGTTGCTAGGTTGGTGCTCAGTAAAGGGGTTGGTGGTCCTACAAGTTGGTGCTTACGAATATTGTTTGGGTTGATGCTCATTCATATACTTGAGATTGTTCTCTGTGGTTTTTCCCACATTAGGTTTCCATGTTATATCTGGTGTCTCTCTCTATATTTTGTGGTGTTTATTGTTTGAGTATTATTGCATATCTTGCATGTTTGGTTAAGTGGAATTTGGTTAAGGGAAAGTTTTATAAGATATACTGATTCACCCCCCTCTTAGTATATCATGTGCTTAAAACCTTTTAATACCTTCATGGGTAATTTTAAGGAATTACAAGGCCCTTGAATGAATTACAAGTCCCTTGAAGGAATCTCCTAGTAGATACCTAAAAGGGCATTACCAAACATTTAAGGGGACATTAAAGGTATCTCATAAGAAATACCTTAAGCATGCATCAATGGAATTTTCCTTTACCTAGAAGGCACTAATGGGTGATATTTTGAAGGCCCTTGTAATACCTTTAAGGTATCTCTTAGGAGATACTTTTCAAAAATGTATAAGAGTGGATTTATCCTTCAAGTTATCTCCTAGGAGATACCTTCAAATTACCCATGAAGGTATTGCAAGGCCCTTGAATGAATCTCCTAGTAGATACCTCAAGGTTGAACTTACCCATACTTATTAAATAGTATAATGTATTCAATGAGTAAATAGGTGTTTCAATAAAATAAGGTATTTATCAATACATTGATTATTATGTATAAGGTTTCTTGTAGATCTTATCGAGGTGTCAAGGTGTCTTAATTCCAAGATTCAATGCGAAACCCGTAAAAATTATAGACCTCACAAGTTCACCAAGATATTTGAATAAGGTATATCCTTCATTGCATCATTTTGTATGGAATGAGGATTTTTTTATGCTTGCCACAATAGGTAGCATTCACATAGAATCACTAAATTACATAGAATGTTAGCATATCATCCCATATTTTAGAAATAAATATGTAGTTGATTAAAATGATGAGTAAGAATACATATAAATTAGTAAGATCCCTTCACTAATAATCCATTATTAATGGGCATCCGTGCCATCAAATTAACCCATGGCATGATCTCTATAAAAAACCTATCAAAGTCTATAGCAAACCTGTTGAAGTCCATAGATTGCCTGATGAAGTCCATAGCTAACATGATGAAGTTTTTATCTTTCCTAATGAAGTTTATAACTTGACTATGGAATTCTATAGCTCATCAAAATTCTATATTTTTAACTATAATATTCCTTTAAAACTATGGAATCTTGACAAAACTCTACCATCACTATTGCTTCATATTATAATACATATATATACAAAAATAGAGGACTAAAAGATGCAAATGGGTAAAATAAATTATAAATAATAATGATTGAGACTCATATAAATTGACATAAAAGTACCTATCTTATACCTCAGACTAGTTATAAGTCCTAAATACGCATGCAATTCTCAATCTAAATGGTAGACTAGCCAATAGGAAGGAGATAATAGGTGGATATAATGAGTCATATTTTGTACTCATCATTTCCCCCATAGCTACCTTTTGCAAGTCCCATTGAAAACTATCTTCTTCTATCCTCATCATTATGGATCCTTTAATCCAAAATTTGATTGAGATCATAAAAATAATAGACTCCTTCTAGCACCACTTTAGATGGGTATATAAAAACCATATATGTCTTAATAAATTAGATTCATTGTTCATATGGTTTAGGGCTCTATAGTGTTGTATTTTTCCAAGGAGACATAGGATTAAGTAAGATAAGTGGACAAAATCTTATTCCAACCCAAAAAATTTGTCCTCCTACATTGAATACATTGGTGATAATCCTAATGATAGGCTCAACCCTTTGGAGAGTCTATATGATGTTTGTATGGGAGATGACCTCCCTTCTTTTCAAATAAATAGACAATAGACTCCATCTATGACTACTTGATGAAACTAATTCTTCAAAGTGATTCTAAGTAAACAAGTTAAAAGTCATGATATTATCATGAAAGTCATGCAAGTAATGATCATGAACCTCTGGTCTTTGAAAGGAATAGCTCCTAAACTAGTTTAAAGTCTCTTTAGCACTATGAAATTGAGGCTTGATGCCTAGGCCTACTTATTTTTTCATATTCAAATGATCATTAGTTCTCTCATACCATGAAATTTTATGTCTATAAGTGGAAAGGAGTGATCTCAACTAAATTTCTCCAATAAAAAGATTTACCAAAAATCCGTTGGTATTCCCCATGATAATACCATAAAGATAAAATTCATAGAGCAAATCTTGATTATCTGGGGTACTGATATTACGTATTTTTAAAAATTATTTAAGATTAGTAATTTCAAGAGTCAATCCAAAATGTATCCTAAAGAGTTTCCATCTATAGAATTGGTCATGAAAAAACAAATTGTAATAAGGAAAAGGGCTTCTGTATCCTAAAAGCTTCTCTCCCAATTAATAGGTAAATTGGAGGGTCTATTTAACTTGATCAGTTTGTTGTTGTGTATGTGTGATGTCTTCTTATAATTTATGATTCTCTTTTTTAAGGATTCTATTTTTTTATTTCACTTCCCTAAACTATAAATAGGTTCGATCCCAATGACTCTTGACATCAAAATAAGACACAAGGGTTTGATAGGCTTGGTCTACTATGGATCTAATAGGGACTATTTGAGACACTAAAACTATTTCTCTCACCAAGGATATTTGTTGTTGTTAAACCTAATGATATGTCTCCTAATTGACATTTTTAATTCTTATATCTATTTTTTGTAACTCCATAACATTACAATCTCACCCTTAAATTCATTCAATTTCATTTTAAGTACTTCTATTTCATCATTCTTTGCCAAGGAGTGATCCTTATAACTTTATATACTTTAAAGTAAGAATGAGTTAGTAGTATCCTTACTTTGTAATGAAGATACCATAAAAGCATTATTTTTTTCTTGTTTCTTGACTGTAGCTTCAAGTTTTGATAGGGTGAGAGCATGCTATAATATTTCCTCCTTAGGTAAACTAGATGGTTGTGTTTCCTCATTGATATAAAATTTAGCTTTGTCAATATGTGGCTATATTGGAGAATGTGGATAGATTGAAGTGAATGATGGAACAAATTCATAAAAGGCATCTTATTGGAGAGGATTTTCTTGTTATTATCTATTAGGTATAAGAGTAGAAGGAGGCTCTTGATGTAGACTATCAAACACTTCTACAACATCCCTTTCATCATCAACAACTGCAAGAATCATCTTCCATATTTTCCTATTAGGATAAATTAGAGGAGTGAATTCCTTTTGTGGGGTTCCTCTCTTCTTCATGTAGGACCTTTGTGCAGAGTGTAATTGGACCTATTATAATGAAGGATATTCATCTATGATAGTGATGGGTTCTTGACACCCTACATGATCTTGAAAAAGTCTGGAGCTAATGTGAGAAGATCTAGGATTCAATATGCTTTTAGGTTGTGGCTACTCAATCAAAATAAGAGGAAATTTAGGGATATGTGTAATAACCATTAAGGTTGATTTTATGCTCCTTGTTGATTTTAGAGTGACTATCTTAGAAGGAGAAGCCTTCTTTTGAGCCCTAGGGTTAGAAGTGGAGGCTTCTTGCAATGATCCTTTGATATCCTGCGATTACTTTTTCTCTATGGTTTACAAAAAATCAATCTATGTAATTTTTACATTCTCATTATTGAGGAAATGGTGTTGAATATAAAGTGTATCAAACTATGGTTGTGGATGGAGGCTGAACTGCTGACATATTTCATAACCATAATATGAATAGATCCTACCAAATATGATGCTAAATTGATTCTATGTTTGGGTTTGTGCAGACCATGCCTCAAATAAATTAGTATTTTAATGGTATCAAAACCCAACACACTAAATTTACCATCACATGTCAAGTACTTAATTATCTAATAGGCTATATATTTCCATGGTTCTGATAGGGTTTCTCTATTTATCCCCATGGATTTCTTGGTGTGATCCTAAACACACTCTATTAGAGGCTCCCCTTCTTCATGAAAAATATTGATGATATCATTGGAGGAAGACCTTCCTACTATCCTAGATTATTCATTTGAAATGCTTGATATTTCAATAATCACTTGAGTATTGACTACAAGTTAAATAACCTTCATTTTGGTGGAATTCTCTTTCAAATGGAGGAGAAAATTCTTGACAAAGGTTTCATCAAACCCTTGGAACTTATGAAATAATTCCATCCATCCATCAACATCAAAAATATTCATAACTTTGTCATCTCTCATGAATTCATCCACAGACTCTATCTTTAACTTCTTGTTCTACCCCATAGCTAAATTTCCAATTGTACATAGGTTACAATGGCATTGTGCAAGTTTGAAGGTTTTTTTAAGGGAAATATGAACAATGTGATATGATTAATTTAAAATTATCAAAATCCATGCCATAAGGGACAAATAATCCTCAAATTAAAAGGATGCACTATCTCCATCTAACATTTAGATGATTATCTATGCCCCATGTGTACAGGGAAAGAAATAAAGGGACTGATCATATGGCAAACATAGGGGTCAAGGGTGATTCACATAAATATTAGATGAGTAATTATACATAATTAAAAATATCTAAAGGGATAAATCTTATTATACATAATTAAAAACCCCTCTCACATGTGTGATATGACTAATTTATAATTCTCAAAATCCATATCACGAGGGAAAAATCATGACACTAGGTGTTATTTAAGGATTCACTAATTTCAGACTCTCCTCTTCATATGCATAGGATTCATTATTTCTCACATGTATAGGGACGGAAATAAAGGGCTTGATCACATGGAAAGCATAAAGGTTAGGGGATAGTCACATCAACAGTAAATGATTGATGTACATATCCAAAAATGGGTCAGTCTTACTATACAAAATCAAAAACCCATCTCACACATGTGATATGACTAATTTAAAATGTTTAAAATCCATGCCACGAGGGAATAATCCCAATGCTAGGTTTTATTCAATCATTAATTCATTAAATTTTATGAGGGAAAATATCACCACTCCAAATAATAATAACTTAGAACAAGACAAAAAATGAATTTTCAACTTAGTCTAAAAAGGAAAAACATTGTAGCATCCTGAATAGAGCCAATAGGTGAACGATGCAAGGAGATAGAGACAAGGTGGAACCGTTGAAACCCTCTCACATCATGATACTTGTATACTATGATTATTTTATTATATTTAATAAAAAAATTCCACTTTACCCTCATATTCACCATTTGGGTCCATATTGATACAAATAAGCACTAAACAATCCTAATCTTTGTTATTTCATTATCTCGGCCATTTCATAACAAAAATCTAGGTATATTTAAATCTTAATGATTTCATAAATTAAAGTGGTAAAAAATGAATAAAAGGGCCATTTCAAGCCAAACAAATCACACATTTTAGATATAGTAAAATAATGCATTAAATGAATTAAATATCTGACAAAAATAACCTAGAAATGATAGTAAAAAATGGGGACTAATTCTAATGCTAAGTTTTATTCAATCATTAATTCATTAAAGTTTATGAGGTAGTACGAGGGAAAATTTTCCACCCTAAATAATAATAACTTGGAATAGGCCAAAAATTAACTTTTCAACTTAGTCTAAAATGGAAAAAAAAATATAGTATCTTGAATACAGCCAATAAACAAACGATGTGAGATAGAGACAAGGTAGAACCATTGAACCCTCTCATATCACATCAGTTGTCTACTATGATTATTTGATTATAGTTAATAAAAAATGTCTACTTTTCCCTCACATTCACCATTTAGGTCCCTATTGAATACAAGTAAGCATTGAACAATCCTGATCTCTATCATTTCATTATCTCAACCATTTCATAACAAAAATCCAAGTCTATCTCAATATCAACAATTTCATAACTTAAAGTGGTAAACAATGAATAAAATTTCCATGTCAATCCATTCAATTCACATATTTCAAATATAGTAAAACAATACATTAAATAGACTAAATACTTGACAAGAAGGACCAACAAAAATGATAGTAAAAAATGGGGTCAACGCTTCCACCACTGACACCATAGAAAACCTAACAATTCATAAAATAACTTTTTTTGGCCTTATAAAGAGATAGAAAAACTAAAATAAAATAATAGAAAGAGTAAAAAGATAAACTTAAACCTAATTTTGAAGTGTACAAGAATTTTTAATTATATAATAATTTAAAATTCTATATAAAAAGTTACATATAAAATTATTTTAAAAAAATATTTATATATTTAAACATACATTATTTAATAAAAATATTTAAATATTTTTTTATTTGATAGGGTAAAATCTAGGTTTTACATGGACCTGAAACCATGAGAGTGCATTACAATAGTTTTAATAGGTTAACCAGGGCCAAGAGGACAAAAATAGAAAAACTAGTACTTAGAACAAAAATAGGAAACAAAAAACTAAAATTGGTCTAGGAGGAAGGTCCCTCATGAGTATATTTAGAATTATTAGTGTCCTTTTATAGGATGATGTGTTTGTCTTTTGAGACCTTGGCATGAGTATGATTCTTGGGGCATTTAGCCACTTCTCCAGGGAAGATTATTCTAGGTCACTTCCTACCTTTAACCTATAGAGAAGTCTATTTAAGGGGACCCCCCTAGGGGGTATTTTAGGACCTTAGGATATTTAATGATAGGGGATTAGGGGGATAATTAGAGTGGATAAAAGTTTGGATAGTATCCTCAGCTACCCGATGAAGTTCATTCCTATCTTGGATTAGCTTAGCTAGACCAAACCTTACTTGCTGAACCCTTGAGTTGAACTTTTACAACAATTATTTATTTTTTTCCAATTCCTTCATCACTATGGCCTTACCTTTCCAAGATAAATTCTTATGAGTCCCAATTTCAATGGGTTTAGGATTGGAGATAAATAATAGTTTGAGAGGTAGATCATTATGGGGGAATGAGATAAACTATTTTGGGGGGAGTGTTCAAGGGGTAAGTGGGATCCCTCGATAGGGTCTTCTACCAAGGAGTCCACCTAGGAGTCCTCATAAGAGGATCCTTGGGAGGTGACCTTTCAACCTAAAAGGGCTTGACCATGTTTAACAATAAGGAGGATTAGACCTTGATAGAGGATGGGATTTGTATCATTTACTTGGTGGAGCAGAACAATACTTTCTAGGGACTTGAGTAGGAAATATGAAAGATTGATTTAAAACCTAATGAAGTGATTTAGGAGAAAGAAATGGTGTGAGAAGATTAAAGTATACTTACCTTCTAGATTCATATACCTCATGATCTAAAGGTAAGTATTAGGCTAGTAACATGGGAGGTTGGCATGAGGGAGTTCTTTCTTATCTATTTGCATGAAGTCATTCATTCTGAATAATCGCTATAGGGGTTATTTCTTTTTTGACTAGTCTTTAAATTCCTTAGCAATTGCAAAGGACACACCCTTGGTGTCACCAATGAATTCCTTTGAGATGTTTATGGTGATACCTCACATGATGACCTTTTTTTTTGTCCATACCATGATGAAGTCTCAGGAAACCATGGTATTATGTTCAGTAATGCATTTAAAAAAATCCATAAGGCTCCCCTTCTTGATTTCCTTGCAAACCTTATTTTAATTTACATAGATAAATAAAAATAAATAATCAACATAGTTTTTAAATATAAAAATATTTTAACAAATTTTTATCATTTATTATAATTATTCTTATTAAAAAAACTTATTTATATTTGTTAATTTACATGATTAAATTGTCTAATAGGGATTTGACTACTTATTTTTTATCCCCCTAGAATACCTCTGAGATAATTTAATTCACTAATTCAAATCCCTATGAGAGTGAGTCACCTTTCTTGAATTTACAAACTAATATTTGGAGATGAATTCGATCTCAAATGATAATTAGAATTAGTGATACAAAATCATACCTAGTAGCGTAAAGACCTCTTGGGAAATAATTTTGTGTGCTTATCTAAATTATGGTTATGTGAGGGTATAATCAGTCTACACCATACCAGTCTATAAATATTAACTTTTCATTCATGACAACAAGGTGTGATATCTCAGTCCAGAGTCAAGGTTAAACATTTTGGCTAACAAATAAGTACTTCAACTTCAAAACCCAATAATGGGGTTAAAAATACATGGCCAAATCACATCCATGTAAAATCAATTAACTTTAAATAGGAAAGTAAGCGAAGCAACTTTACTCCTCTTGAAAAAATATTTCAATACAAGAATCACAAAAGATTCATTTATCAAGATTATAGAAGTATAGATGAAAAATAAGATTTAATTATATCTCTAGGGAAGCCTTGAAAAGGAATTTTGATAATTAATTGATACATCCCAAGATGATCAATGTCATGTTTAGCTACCTCAGAAAACTTACTATATATAGTATTTCTATATAAAATTTTCATTTATAGATTTATCTAAATGTAGATTTGTATAATTTGGGGAAATTCATTCCAATAAAATAGAAATATACTCATTTGAGAAGCTTTTTAAGGGAAATTTAATGATGAACTGGTACATTCCAAGATGATCAATTCCATTTTCAACTATGAAGTCATTTGGAAAACATTTTGAAGGCATTATAATGATTAATTGGCCTACTCTATGATGACCAAGATCATTTACAGCTATCATAAGAACACTTTCTATTTATAGTATGTCTATAAATATATTTCCATATATATATGTATACTTACCTTTTATAGATGTATTTAGATATAGATTTGTATTTGAGACAAAATCTTGTAAATAAAGTTAAAGGAACCAAGTTGGGAATTTTTCAAAATCTTCATTACAAATTATTAAAGCATTAAAGGAAAAAAATTCTCTCATTGAGAAGAACACCTAAAATGCATCCAAATTATGTGCTTGATTCACAATACATCTATTGAGGTGAACATACCCCCATTTTTAAAAATTGGGACCCTTGAGATATTTTGAATCTTAACCCTAAAAGCATGGCCTGTTTTGAACATTATTAGAATTTGAAGATCATCCACCTTCATCAGATTGGTTTACTGAGTTATGATTTTCTTTAAGCTTGCCTAACATTTATAATAGTTTATCTTCATGTCTTTAAGATGCAGGTTTCATGGAGTCCTTGCTTGTAGATTCATATTCTAAAACCCTAGCATAAACCCTTGGTTTAAATTTGAATTTGGTAGGAACAAATTGGTGGGAATATTTTAAATATATTTTGGACTTAAGTCCAATTTTTATGTTGAGGCTTGGTTGTATTTTTTAACACAACCAAACCTTAGCCTAAAAATTATGCCTTAGTCCCCTTTTATTTTTCCCCTTTTGTTTCCTTTATTTCCTAATGTAATCCAAGTTTATGTCTAGTAAGATCTTATTTTAAGAATAATCCCCTTTGATAAAATCCTAACCTAAAGTTTTGATTGTAAGGTCCCATTCACATTTATCAGTGCAAACAAGACCTTAGCCTCAAAGATTTAGCCTAAGTTTTATCTCCCGAGTCTAACATTTGAGATTGTTAGGGTCCTATTTATTTTTTAGCATGGTCTAATTTTAAGTTAAGCATCCCTTTTAATTTTCCTTACAGGATCCATTTATATTTTTTAGTAAGGTCACTTTCTTTTCTATTTAGCCTAAAGTTTTAATTCTAATGCCCCATTCATGTTTATTAACATGAATGAGACCTTATACTTAATGCCTTATCCTAAGTCTTATTTCTAACCTAATCTTTGACTTAAATACCTTGCATCTTGTAGGATACAATGATCCACACTTCCTCACTGACTTTTAATTAAAGGACACAAAGAAATCCTGATAGAACTTAGCGATTAGTGCTCTGGATTAGTCATGCTTAAGCACTCAAGTCATGGTCAATGGTTCTCACTTCATCATGGACTGAAAATCAAATGGAGTTAGGATAGCATTGAAAATTGAAAATCCTAAGGAGTCCTGTAGAGTCACCACACAAGACTCTCACATTCAAGACTTAAAAGTAAAGGGTCCCATGCATTAAAAGGAACAAATGGTGTGAAAGGTCTCAGATCATGATTAGATAGCCCTCATTTTTTCATGATTTTTTAATTAGATAGAGTGAATTGAGTCCAAGATCTTAAGAAGCCCCATAGAGCTACCATGTGGCACTCTCACATTGGGACAAGAATTTGATAATCCTAAATTTGATGTTCATATAACCATCATTCGATGTCTATGAGGACGTATTTGATGTATGTGTGACCATTAACTTTAAGAACATCAAAACCAATAACTTCATGATCTTAAATTTGACAACTATATAACTATTATTTAACATCTATGAAGACATATTTGATGTCTATAGGATCATCAAATTTAAGCTAATGAATTATTTTTATCAAAACCAAGATATGCTCCAAAATGATATTTAAAAAGCTCATAAATTACATAGCAGACAAATGGAATCCCTCATAGGATGTTCAAGTACTTGAAATCTTTAAATTGTAAATAATGAAATGGTCTCATAGTCTAAATATATGCATAAATGGATTTAGTTTAAGTCTATATCCTAAGGTCCTCATTGCACTTGTTTGAATACCATAAACCTTAGGCTAGAGACTTATACTAATACTTATTTTAAAAGGGTATTTTTGACATAAAACTTATCCCAAATTATTTTAACGAAAGATTTTATTGCGTTTATTAATATAATAAAGTTTTATGTAAAAATATAGTATTGGGTCCTTATATATCAATCTGACCCATTTGGGCATATTCTCAAGAACTTAACATAAATATTTTAGCCCAATGTATGAATTGTGTCTTTAAACACAACTTAAACTTTGGTTTAAAATATTTAGCCTCAGTCCCCTTTTATATAAATCTTGAAAAAACTTAGGCATAAACACTTTAGCATAGATTTTATTTCATGTTTAGTAAACACTTAATAATGCATTAAATTAAAGATCATGCATGTTGCAGGATTTGAAGGCTCATGCTACATTGTGAATGATGATCCAATGACACAAAATTGCTAATAAATTTTTAAGGAAGCTTCAAGAGCCTATAGGTTTGACAAGTGGTAGATGCGCATTCAACATGTGACTAACAAAGGTGATAGAGCTAAAAAATCTAACAAAGGTACCAAGCGGCACAACTAAAAGTCTTGGGACTAAAAGGAACCAATGAAAATCAAGGGCTTGGATCAAAATCAATAGCTTGCATTGATCTAAGGATCTTGATCCAATGGTGTGAAATAAAAAGGCATTTTTAAATTCCAAATAGTGCTTCAAAGGAATTTATGAAAAATGCCATGAAAGGTTCTATAATGATTCCATATAAGTACCACACAAGTAGAAAATGATAAAATAAGATATCTTATGTGCCTAAGAATTCAAACATATAAAGGTAAAGCTCCAAATCAAATCTAAAGCACATATGAGCCAAACTCCAAATGAGCTACCAACATTAAAGCTTTGAATCCCTAAACCTTATCTAAAAGTGACCCTAAAAAAACCTAGTTGATTACAATAAATCTTAAAGAAGCTTAATTGTGATTTAAGAACAAAAGAGTTAGTATAGAGACCATTTAAAATCTAGTTGTGAAAAAATTTTAAGTGAAAAATCCATGGCAACTCAAAGGCAACAATTAAGAGATGAGATAGAGTTATATTTATCTAGAGAAAATTAAAAAAGTGTTTTCAAGATACTGAATTGGACACTGTAGCCCTGAACAATGGCAATAAGAATTGGTTTGAGCTCTTTTGGACCATAAAGGAGATGCAAGCCATTACCAAGGAAGATTAGAGGATTTTTGTTGTTATCAAGAGGTACTATGATTTGATTATAATTCAAATGGCCAGCCTCCATCTTGTTGATACCAAACTAGAGGCACTCCATTATATTAACATACTTGCTCCTACTTTTGTACATTATAGAATAGAGCATGATTGGATTATCCATGAGGGAAGCTCTAGTAATATGGCACATATTTACCGATTGTCCTTTGAGAGGTACTATAATCTCCCCAAACCCCATGTGGACCTACCCATAATAAAGGATTGGACCAGTAAGAATGACCTAGATACCGTCCTTAGGCATTGGTTGCTCCAAGGGAACCATTTATTTTGGGACTTTGAGGGAAGAATCCCATTTTTATAGTTTAGATAAGGATTTATGGTAATCAAGACCCTATTAAACAAAATATCTAAAGCCCCTACAACCACATATGTTAAAAAAATTGGGTGTCTTATATCTACTTTATGGTAGAGAAAGTGCTCACTCCTCTAATTAAGGATATGATTAGCATCCATCTACGGTGACGATTTTCATCCATTAACAAGAAGACCAAAACATAGTTCTTCATGATGTTTTATTAGTTATATTCCTTGCTAGCTTCCACCAAGATCCCCAACATTAAAAACTAGTCTCCTAAGGGTAGAACCACCATCTCCCACCACTACTCTACACATTTTCAAGTATCTACAGCACATTCAATTCATTTATGACTATGTCTATCTTGCTTTGGTATAAGCCATTATAAGGTTTCTTATGTGTAAGTTTCCCCCTTTTATTAATAAATATGTAGAGATGATGTAAGACATCTATTTTTACCTAGATTACACTGTAATTAGAATTGAGGGAATTCTAAATCAACCTTAAAAGTTGCTTATCTATGTTTATTCCAAATTGGTAGAGTAGGAAATTACATCTCAACTCCTTCATAGTGTTGATGGAGTCTGAAAGGAGAAAAGGAAGGGCCTTCTCCATCCCTTTAATTTGATAATTAGAAGAAAATTTTTGTAGGATTGGAAGTAGGTGGATACCATGGCCAGACATAGAGATTCATTTAGGTTTCAATTAGATGACCTCGGGCATTGGGATCCCAATGACATAGTGGAAAAGTATTTGAAGAGAAAAAACTACCCAAGCCAATCTATGATCATTATCGTGGTCCTTATGACACTCCCCACATCAAGGCTATAAATTTTGAAGAAGTACTAGCCATATTCAAAAATCACAATATTAAACTTGTGCATAGATTTACTAGTGATGAAAAGTCACCAAGAGACATATGGAAAATGCATCCTCTACCATATCATTTACTTCTTGGATAAATTGTACAAGGCACTAGTAATGATAAGTTGGAGGACAAACCTATTGAGGAACATTCATCCTCAACTCTCCCTCAAAGACCAATATCCCCTATTGAACACTTGGGCATGATTGTCTCTGAGCCATATTAAATAGTGGAGGATGCCCTAAAGGTCCTCACTAAATCATATGGCTCTGAAGGAGAAGAAGATCAAGATAAAGAACCATAGGCTCAAGTAGAATAGGTTGATTAGGAAGATAAAGGAAAGTAAGTTTCCCTAAATCTAGTCTCAGTAGCCCAAACAAAGAAGAGGAAATCAGAATTGGAAATTATCCCTATACGACAAAAGAGGCCAAAGTTGACTCTCAATCATCCTACAAGTGAGATCAACTTTTTCAGTGAGGAGTAATCCATTCATAGACCAATCATCCTTGATTGGTTCATTTATGGAAATATGCATAAGATTAATTCCTTATCCCATTCATGGACTTTGACCCAATCTATCAATGTGGATGTGTATAAAGACATCAAACCATGGATAAGGGCCCTCATGAAAGAGAAAGAGGAAAGAAGAATAGTAACCATTATAGGGTCAAGTGGTAAAAGGATGGCTGATATAGGATCATCAAATAGTGCTCATATGGAAGTCTTATAACCTCTAAAACATACTAAATATACTATTATTATGCAATTCAATCTAGAGACAATTGGATTAGAGTGCGTAACAATAAGAAAGTCCATGGTGGGAATTGAAGAGTTCACTTTCCAAAAGGTTGAGCCTTTTATAGGATTAACTCCAGTTGGAGGGTAGCAACCTGATGAACTACCCATCCATAAATAGGATGTATAAATCCTAGCTAAGGCTCATTCAGCTTAGTTTAGATTTGGAATCAAGGGGATGAAGCAAAGGATATCAATCCTAAAAAAAGAAAATGAAGACTTGAAGACATAGGCCATTTTATCAGTACTAAGAGTAATGATCAAAATTATTTAAGACTCCTTTAATGTGTTTAAGGCTTTAAAATTAGTCAAGCTAAGGTAAAATGCATTGGCATAAGAAAACATAGTGTCCAAGGGTCTAATAACCCAATGGCAAGCCTCAGTGGATAAAATAACAAGGCTGATCAACATCAGAGTTGGAAACCAAATTATTGGATTCAAGTCAATCATTTTAGGGAATTTGAATGCCATTATTGAGGTTATTGTTAAAAAAATCTAGGGTTTTAAGGCATCATAATAGGAATTGGAGAGGCTCCTCAAAGATGATAAGGAGCTGGTAAGGATAATTGAACAAATCCTTGGCATAATGCTCAAATACCCTATATAGCCCACTTTATTGGGCATAATCTAGGATTATGAATTCAAGAATATGGATACTTTCGTAGTCCAAAAAATCATTAAAAAGTCAAGTTTAGTTAGGGAAAGATAAGAGTAGGATCCTTGATATGATAATTAATGTTGGAGAAAGGGTGGCTGAGGCCTAGAAAATCAAAGAAGCCATGATCAAGAATGATAGAGAATTGGAGGCTTTAGCTGATAGTAAAGAAGAGTGTCTTTTAAAACCTCTTGTAGATTTGGATAATATCAAGGAATAACATCAAAGAGATATGGAGCTTATGCAATAGCTAGCAGGTTCTCAAGGCACAAGGCCCAATAATTAGTTGATATTCTATTTTGTATAAACTTTGTAGTATTTTGAAAATAGAATATTCTTTTGTAAGGCATATGCTAGTTTGTTAGCATATTGCCTCTAGGTCACTTAAGCTAAAAAAACCAAATGTATTCTAAAATGTTGTATAAAAATGATAGTCATCCTTACCTTTTGTACATTTGTATTTTAAATATGACTAATATACTTCCTTATCTCTCTATAAAATGAAATATTACCATCTTGTAAAGGGAGATAATTTTGAGCAAATTTGTATACTTTGAGCAATTAATACTAGCAAGAAATTTTGTGAAGATTGTCCATATTTGATATGTCAATTTTTAGTGTGGCTTTATCTCAATTGTTGGTTCTAGAACTTAAATTTGAATAGTTTCATGAATTTTGAATTTGTATTTGTCATACAGGGTTGTTAATTTGTGTTTATGCTAGATTAGTTGAAGGATCTTGATTTTGCTTCACTTTATTTGTTCCATATTTAGATGTACTAATGATATTTGAGTTTGGTAACAAATATTTAAAGTAAAATCTAGTTCTTAATTGTATAATATCATACTATCCTTAGTAATTTGCTTGGTGTATGGTGAGATCTAATCTTATGCTATTTTTCACCATATACTAGTTGAATGTAGGTTCAGTTATAATTAAAACTTTGTCATGATATTTGAGTTAAGGATCAACAATCACTTATTTTCTATTTCCTTGCCCTTATTTTTTGCTTCTTTTTAAACTTAATAATGTTAGTTTAGACTTCATTATAAATATCCATTTGTATTAGTCTTTAGTTTTAACTTTGATCACAATTCACTATTATTAGAAGAGATACAATTTACAAATAATTAGACCATGATGGCTGCCAACCATCAATTAATATAAATTTCATGGAACAAACAAACATTACTCTACCACTATTTCACCATAAATAACATAAGTTTCCAAAACCTACTACTCATGCTCTAAATTCCTAGAATTCTATACTGAGAAGTGTTGTTTAAATGCTGAGGACATCTATGGTATATATAGAGCCATCAACAAGTCCTCATTGGCACTAGAAGGAGGGCCATATTTTTGAATTGCTTGAATCTTTATTAGTATTAGTATGTTTTGATCTAAGACTGGTGTCATCTTTGTAATTTTGAATACATTATTATCAAAAGTGTAAATATCATTGATCTTTATAGTTTGTAACCTATCTTTGTGCTTCCTTTAGATAAGATCAAAGTTCTTTGAGGTTTGATGCTTGATTTTGGTAAATATAGTTTAAGCTTTGAAAATCCATAGTATTTGAGGTTAGGATGGCTTGTTTTGATCAAAGGTTGATAAATATTTCACAAATTTTAGTTTATTTGAGCTTAAAAGTGTAAATATTAATCATATTCACATAATTAGACATGTGTTTGAGCTAGCTTAGCCATTGATTTACGTCCTTTAATGTTATTTACATAATCTTTACAAAATGAGCTTAATGTGCATGTTTAATCCTTATTATTTATAAATATTAACTTGATACATCATATTTTAAACATGATATTTAATTTTCAAGATGGACTTGTGAAGGATTTGAACAAGATCACATTCAGAGACAAGAGAGCCTTTGCTCAAGCTTGAAGTTCATAGGAAAACTAGGTTAGATAAAGGTAAGTGTAGACATTCCAAATATTTTCCAATCTCACCTATTCAAGGTACCTTTTCCTTCAACCTTCATTCAAGTATGTCTTGGTTGGGAGACTCTTCAATTTATGTGCTTGGTGTGGTTCATGATCTCCCACATAACCCTAAAAAGTATTTTCCTAAGTTTATTCCAATTGGTATTATAATTGTTAAAGAGCACATTAAATATTTTAAATCTTCTTTAAGTTTACTAAATGTAACACATGAAGACATAACATGTAGGTTATTTCCCTTTCTTTTAAATATGCTACCTATGAATAGTTTTTGAATCTACCTGACAATTACATTACTAGATGGGATGGTTTCACTTATGTTTTCATAGATCAGTTTGGTAAAATTATTAGCCCATGTGTAATATACCATTAGCTCACCACCATCAAGAGGGATGGAAGTGAACCCATAAGGCTGTTTAATGCTAGATTATAAAAAATGTATAGCAAGACCATAGAAATTTATAAACCTGATGATGTTTAATCTCTATAAATCTACAAGGATGTAATAGACCCCATGACCTCTATATTTTTGAAAAGGTCTATTCAAGTTATAACTTCATTAGCTAGCCCTTTTTTTGAAGTAGTGATTATCAATGATCAAATGCATCTATAGAGACAAAAATCCTATTCTATTCCAAATATCAACCCACATATGCCTATTATACACATCTTCCCCAACAACAACCAGAATGTTCCATCCATGAATCAACTCCCAAATCTCAATAAATTTCCCTTGATTCATGTTGCTCCTAAATAGAACCTAAGATTCTTAAGTCATCCTACCACTAATGGTTTCAATGCAAATGATCAAATAGATTTAGTACTAGCTACTAGGGCTAACAATAACTAGGTGCTTAATTTTGAAACTCCCAAGAATGAGAATGAGTCTATCTTAATAATGGTCTAAAATTTAAGCACTAATTTTATTCAGCTACAAAAATAAGTTGGCAATATTATAGAGAGATCTGGTAGGAACTTCTCATTCCAAAGGTTTAATAGGCCAAACAATAGTTTTTAGAGTTCATTGTATAACCAAGCATGGGGAGATTGATTGCATTGAGTTTTGTAAGGATTTTAAACCTTTCCAAGAAGAATTGGATACATTTGAAGTGATCCTAACAAAAATAGTGGTATAATTACCTTAGGATCCAAATCATCTAATCAAGTTAACATGATGGAAACATTTTATTTCCTTTTTCAAGAGGAGAAGGAACTTGATGATGTCCATGAGGAGCTCCAGTCCTTCCAATAATTATTGAAGAAGACTTATCCCTTAATGAATAGAGAGTAGAGGCAACACTTTACTATCTCAATGCCTCTAAATAACTTTGGAACTCCTCTAGACACTTCTTCAAGCAATGATCCAAAACATCCCAAAGGGAGTACCTCTAAGCCAAAATTTGATGTTTATAGTTCTTCAAACAAGACTAGTTATAATATTTTTGAGGATATGAATAATATAAAGGCTAACATAAAATTACATGAACTAACACAGATCATAGAGAAAAGGGATCTCTTACTAGAATCATTGTAAAAAAAATCCAACAAACCACCTAAGGTTGATCATGCTAATGTGACTATGCACAAATCTAAGGTAGAGTCTCATCCTTTCTTGCTCACAGTCAAGATGTTTGGTAGGAAATTACATAATTATTTATTTGAATCTAGTGCATCCACCAATATCATGCTAGTAAGTATTTGTAAACAACTTGGCCTAACACCTATTAAGTCTGATAGGGTTATTACTTAGTTAAACAAATCTAGGGTCAAGGTAGTTATGGAGTTATTAAATGTTCATATGCAATTGGATTTTGAGCCTAAAGTATAACAATTTATTAATATCCAAGTTGTTGATATTCTTGATGTTTATGAGATCTTGTTAAGTAGGGAATGGAACAAAACCCTAAATTGCTACATGTCCACAAATTGTTCACATTTATGGTTACCTTGGAAGGGAGTTCTAAACTAGATCAGGGTTGAAAGAGAGCTGAAGATGAAGTATATGATCACTAAGTACAATCCAATCAACAAGAGGGTCAACATAATTGACTCAAAATTAGGGGTTTTAACCCTAGAGATTGTAAAGGTATGTGATCCTAAAAACACTCATGTTTTTCCTAAACTATGGAATCTACACTTTGATGGTGCTAGGTGTAAAGTTGGATTTAGGGTTGGTATTATCCTTAATGACCCCATTGGTAAGAAATATCATGATTATTTTAGGATCCATTTCCATTACACTAACATTCTTACTGAATATGAGGCCTTTATTCCAAGTTTGTAATTTTCTATAAAAAATAAGGTCAAAGAAGTACTAGTCTATGGGGATTCAAAACTAGTAGTCAATCAAGTGAGAATCAAATATCAATGTAAACTCTCATACCTTAAGAGGTCTAGGATCTAATATAATCTTTTGGTGTTTTTAGTGTTGTTTCCATTTTAAGAGAATATAACCAAGCCACTGATGAGTTAGCATCAGCTACAACCAACCTCATGCCCAACCAAGACTCCCCTAATTTTAGCATTGAGCTAATACCTTATCTTTCAATGCTTGATAATGTAAATTATTTTCAATTATTTAGTGATGATCAATAGATATTAGATTTCATGACCAATTATATATTATTTTATGCTCATATTATTGATGAGACCAATAAAACTACACTTAGATAAGGCAAGTTTGATGGTAAGGTCATTCAGCTAAATGATAATAAATTTACCAAAGGTATGATTTGTTTAGAGAGGCTATTTGATCAAGACAAGATGATTTAGGTTTTAAAAGTGCCCAAGGTAAATTGGAAGGACTAAAATGCTATTTATCTTGGCCCCCGAGATCAACCCCAACTGATAAACATTGGGAAGGCCTACACTAACATTAAGAATAAAAAGGCTAAGGAGTTGTTAACCTAGTATAAGGATGTCATAGCTTATTCTTATGATGACTTAAATATATTTGATCTAAGAGTCATCACCCACACTATACCCCTTAAATAAAGTTGTAAGCCCTTTAGATAAAATCAAAGACTTGTGAGCCCTATCCTAGAACCAATGATCTTTAAGGAGGCCAAGAGATTACTAGATGTTAGAATTTTGTTTCCCATTTGGTACTCTACCTAGTTGTCTAATTTGGTGTTATTAAAGAATAATAATGGTGATATTATGTTATGCATCAACTCTATAAATTTAAACAAAACATTTGAAAAGGATAACTATCCTCTTCCCTCTCTTGACTATGTGATACAAGTTGTTTTAGGTTCAACTATGATGTCTTTCCTTGATGTATTTTTAGGTATAACTAGGTGTTGGTTGATAAAGAAGACAAGATGAATACAAATTTCACAACCAAATGGGGGACCTTTTCTTACAAGAGAATTCCCTTTGGACTAATAAATGTAGGATCTACATTGCAAAGGGCCATGGACCATGCCTTCCAAGGTCTAATAGGTAAGTGCATCATTATATATATGGACAATCTAATAGTTTTTAATAAAAATAGGGAAGATCACTTTATGCATTGACATCAAGTCTTTGAGAGATGAAGAAGGTATGGAATGTCCTTAAACCCTTTAAAAAGTATCTTTTATGTTACCGAGGGAATTTTTTTGGGTCATATCATAACTAAAGATGGGATCTCTATAGATCATGAAAGGGTGGAGGTTATATCTAGGATAGAACCTCCAAATAATAAGAAAGAGCTAAAATCATTTTTTAGTAAGATAAACTTTGTAAGAAAGTCCATTTATGGCTTTGTAAAGATTGTCAAGCCATTAAATAGCATGTTGAAGAAGGATGCCAAGGTCTCATGGAAAGAAGAATCTAGGAAGGCATTCAATAACATTAAAGAAGTAATTATTCAAGCTCCAAAACTAATATGTCCTAACTTTTTAAAGGACTTTTATCTCTATTATTTTATATTTGACCACATTATAGCTATAGTTTTAACTCATAAAGTTGATGGATGTGATCACCTAATAGCATTTATGAGTACTAACTTTAAGAATGCTAAATTGAAATATTCATTGATTGATAAGTAAACATATGTATTACTTAAGGTAGTAAAGAAATATAGGCATTGTATCCTTAGAAATAAGGTGCATGCTATTCTACTTGAACCTACCACAAAACTTATGTTGAGATAGAATGAGCTTGGAGAGCATAGAGGTAAATGGATGTCATTTTTCTAGGAACATGACATAGAAATGAAAATATCAAAAGCGGTAAGGTGCTAAGGCTTGATCCAAATGATTACTAATACCAGCCCTAAGTTAATTATTATGTAGGTTGATTAGTAAAACTTTAAAACTAGTGAGTGGTATGATTCCATCATAAATTTACTAATTAATGCTACCTATCTTGTAGGACTGACAAGGGAGAAAAAGAGGGCCTTGAGTCTCAAGTCAACACATTATTTGATCAAATATTGGGTTCTATATAAGAAAAAATTTGAGTAAGTCTACCTAAGGTGTGTCTCAAAAGAGGATGTTGCCCAGATCATGAGCACTTTCCATGAGAAGTTCGGCAATGGACACCCATTTGGGAAGACTATAACCCATAAGATTCTTAAAGTTGGCTTTTATTGGCCAAACATTTTCAAAGATGCTCACAAACATGTAAGGAATGGCACTACTAGTATATCTTTAGCACCAAGGAACCTAAGGTAGTAATGCCTTTACAACTAGTCATGGTTGATAAACCCTTTGCACAATGGGGGTTATATTTTACTGGGATGATCAACCCAAACTCATTTGAAGGTCAAAAATTCATCTTGATTACCATTGATTATTGCAAAAGGTGGACTGGAGTGGTAGCCACCAAATAGTGCAAGACTAAGGAAGTGATCAACTTCTTAGAGGAGAACATTTGTACTAGATTTGTAACTCAAGTATTTTTAGTGTGTGATAATGGATCTACATTTACATCCATAGAGATGACTAAATGGACATATGATAATGGCATTTGTCTAATGTTTTCATCCAACCATTACCCCTAAGGAAATGGAATCTTTGAGTTTAAAAATAAAAAATTAATGAAGGAAATCAAGAAGTCTATTGAAAACAAGCCCATGACTTGGTACAATCTTCTTAAATATGCACTATGGGATGATAGGATAAGGATCAAATAAGCCTTGAAAGTATCACCATTCATGTTGGTGTATGGCCAAGAACCTATCCCCCCTATCACTCTCAAGTTTCCCACATACAAATTCATGCAAGAATATATAGAAGAAGACCAGGAGATTATAGAGTCAAGATTGTTAGACATCATTAAAAAGGAAGATGCAAAGGAGAAAGCCTTTGATAATTTTAGAAGGCATCAGACCATAGTGAAAAGGTGTTCTGATAAAAGTTCAAATATTAAGTTGTTTATATAAGGAGACCTGGTTCTCCTTTTGGACAAAGTATTTGAGCCTAAAGGCAAGCATATAAAGTTCACACCTTTATGGATTGGCCCATATCAGATTATAGACACATTGGAAAATAACACCTTCAATCTCAAAGATCTACATGAAGTAGATTTCACACTACCCACCAATGGGATGTACCTCAAACATTATTTCTGTATTGCTCCTCTTGAGGTCTTTATGGAGTAACTTGTAAGATGGTTAGACTTAGTGTAGGTAGGCTAGCTATTTTCTTTCAACTCTTTCCTTCCTATCCCTTCTTTGTATATAAGCGTGTACATACATACATACATACATACATACATACATACATATATATATATACATATATATATATATACATATATATATATATGTATATATATGTATATGTATATATATATATATATGTATATATATATATGTATATATATATATGTATATATATATATGTATACGTATGTATGTATATATATATATATATGTATATATATATGTATATATATATGTATGTATATATATACATGTATATATATATGTATATATATATGTATATATATACATATATATATATATACATATATATATATATATATACATACATATATATATATACATATACATACATATATATACATGTGTATATATATGTGTGTGTGTGTGTGTAGTTTCTTGCTTTGTTGTTATTGCTATGTGTTTGCTTCTATTGCCTTGTTCTTTGTTTCTAATGAGTCCTTTTCTTGAACTTCCAAAGTTTATGAATGTGGGTATGAACCTAATAACATATGCTGACCATGGTTCTAAAATATAAGCCTAATGTTGTGATTTGAAGAAATTGGTAAATATTGATGAATAAGCTGACTATTTTATGAGAACTTGAGCATTGTCTTGACCTAAGTTTGGTTTTAAGAATATTTCAAATTGTAGGATGAAAGCTTAATCTATTGATACATAGTCATGCTTGCACTTAATAAACATCCTTTCTTGGGATAATGGTTGTAGCCATAAGTGATTTTTTGAAGATCAAACACTTGACCAAATCCTTAAACCTAGATACCCTAATTCTCAACCTTGATAAAATCATAAAAGATCTGAAAATACAAAAAAACTAAGAATACAATGCAAAATCAAAAAAAATTCAAGCATAGGTGATTCTGGTAAAATCCATCAAGGTTATGGATGCATGATCGGTACTAGAGTAAGGCCATGAGTGGAGCCAAATGCATCTCTGTTAGGGATATGGATGTCTAGTTGGTAGTAGAGCAATGCTTAAACATTCCCTAAACTAGAATTATGGTTTTTAATGAATATCTACACATGCTCAAAGTCAATTCTAGTGATTAAAGACATGATACTTAGAAGTTGTCTCTTGAAGCCACCCATGGAAAATAGTAATTGGAATCAAATCACACACATAACATGGATATGTCTTAAGATTTGATCCCAATTATATAAGTGTAAGGTTTGTTTCAACCATAAAATTATCCATATAATGGAATTGATCAAATGGACTAGAAGACTTAGTTTGTTTGTCTAAATCAGAGTCTTTAGGTTCTAACATATTGATATGTTTCTCCCAAAATTCACTATTTATTGAGGTCAACATACCCCCATTTTTGAAAATTGGGAAACTTGAGATATTTTGAAGCTTAACCTTGAAATATTGCCCTATTTTGAACATTATTAAAATTTGAAGATCATCTACCTTGATAAGATTGGTTTACAAAGTTATGTTTTTCTTTAAGCTTTACTAAGATTGCTAATAATTGGTCTTCATATCTTTAAGATGTAGTTTTCATGGAGTCTTTGCTTGTAGATTCATGTTTCAAAACCTTGGCATAAACCCTTGGTTCAAATTTGAATTTGGTGGGAGCAAATTGGCAAGAATATTTTAATTCTATTTTGGACTTAAGTCTAATTTTTATGTTAAGGTTTGGTTGTATTTTTAACACAACCAAACCTTAGCCTAAAAATTATGCCTTGGTCACTTTTTATTTTTCCCCCTTGGTTTCCTTTATTTCCTAATGTGATCCAAATTTATGTCTAGAAGGATCCTTTTATTTTAAGCATAATCCCCTTCAATAAAAACCTAACCTAAAGTTTTGACCCTAAGGCCCCATTTACATTTATCAATGCAAATAATACCTTAGGCTTAAATATTTAACCTAAGTTTTATCTCTTGAGTCTAACATTTGAGATTGGTAGTGTCTTATTTATTTTATAGCATGGTCCAATTTTATGCTAAGGGTCCCTTTTAATTTTCCTTGTAGGATCCCTTTATATTTTTTATTGAGGTCACTTTAATTTTTAGTTAGCCTAAAGTTTTAATTCTAAGGCCCTATTTATGGTTATTAACATGAATGAGACCCTAACATTTATGTCTTATCTTAAGTTTTATTTCCAACCTAAGCTCTAACTTAAATACCTCTCATCTTGTAGGATCCAATTATCTATGCTTCCTCGTGACCTTTTAATCAGATGACATGAAGAAATCCTGATAGAACTTAGCAATTAGTCCTCTAGACCAGTCATTATCAAGCACTCACATCATGATTAATACTTCTCACTTCATCATGGACTGAAGATCAGATGGAGTGAAGATAACATTGAAAAGTTAAAATCCCCAAGAGCCCCACAGAGTCTCCATATAACACTTTCACATTTGAGACTTAAAAGTAAAGGGTCCCATGCATTAAAAGGAACCAATAGTGTGTAAGATCTCATATCACAATCGGATGGACCCCACTTCATCATGATTTTAATTAGAAAAAGTGAATTGAGTCTGAGATCTTGAAAAACCCCATAGAGTTACCATTTGGCACTCTCACATTAGGACATAGGAATTTGATGAGCTTAAATTTTACATTTATACGACCATCATTTGATGCTTACAAGGATGTATTTGACATCTACAAAACTATAAACTTTAAGCCAATCAAAAATAATAACTTAATAAGCCTAATTTTGATGTTTGTGTGATCATTATTTAACATCCATGAAGATGTATTTGATGTCCATGAGACCATCAAATTTAAGGTAATGAATTATTTTTATCAAAACTAGGATATGATCTAAAATAGTGTTTATAAATCTCATAAATTTCATAGTAGATGAATGGAATCCCTCAAAGTATTTTAAAGCACTTGAAATGTTTAAACTATAAATAATGAAATGGTCTCATAGTCTAAATATATGCAGAAATGAATTTAGTTTAAGTCTATATCCTAAGGTCCCCATTGCACTTGTTTGAATGTCATAAGCCTTAGGCTAGAGACTTATACTATGTCTTATTTTAAAATGGTATTTTTGACACTAAACTTAGTCCAAATGCTTTTAACCAAAGATTTTATTATGTTTATTAATACAATAAAGCTCTATATCAAAATCTAGTATTGGGTCCTTATATAACAATTTGACCCCTTTGGGCATATTATAAATAGCTTAACATAAATATTTTATCCAAAATTATGTGTTTTAGTTTTAAACACAATGTAAATTTTGGATTAAAATATGTATCCTTGTTCCCCTTTTGTATAAATCTCAAAAAAACAACTTAGGCATAAATACTTTAGCCTAAGTTTATTTTGTGTTTAGTAAACATAAAATAGACCTTAGCCTAAGGTATTTAAACCTAAGTCCCCACCTAAATAATGCACTAATTTAAAGCGCATGCATGTTTCAAGATATAATGGCTTGTGCTTCATCATGAAATATGATCCAATGTCATGAAATTGCTAACAACTTTTTAACGAAGCTCTGAGAGCTCACAGGTTTGACAAGTGGTGAATGCACATTCAACATGTGACTGACAAAGGTGTCAAATATCAAAAATCCCATGTAGGTTCCAAGTGGCACAACAATAAGACTCAAGACCAAAAGGAACCAATGACAAGCAAGGGCCTGAATCATAATCAATGACCTGCACTGATCTAAGGATCTTGATCTAATGGTGTAAAATAAAAATTCATTTTTAAATGCCAATGGCTAGTGCTTCAAAGGCATTTATGAAAAATTCCATAAAGGGTTACATAATGATTCCATATAGGCACCACACAAGAAAAAAATGAAAAAATAGGAGATCTTGTGTGCCTAAGAATGTAAACATATAAAGGCAAAAGTCTAAATCAAATCTGAAGCACATATGAGCCAAAATCCAAATGAGCTACTGCCATTAAAGATTTGAAGCCCTAAAACCTGCATAAAAGTGACCCTAAGTGAACCTGGTTGATTTAAATACATCTAAAAGAAGATTAATTATGATTTGATAAAAAAAGAGTTAACATAGAGACCATTTACAATCTAGTTATGAACAATTTTAAAGTGTAGAAACCATGACAAATCAGAGGCAACAATTAAGAGATGAGGTAGAGTTGTATCTATCCATAGATAGTGAAGGAAGAGTTTTAAAATATACTGAGCTAGACATTACAACCTTGAATAATGGAAACAGGAATTGGTTTGAGCTCTTTTGGACCATAGAGGAGATACAAGCCATTACTAAGGAAGAGTAAAGAATCACTGCTATTAGTAAGAGGTACTATGCCTTGGTTGTAGTTCAAATGGTTGGCCTCCATTTTTATATCAAACTAGAGGTTCTCCACTATATTGACATACTTTCTCCTACTTTTTTAGATTCTAGAATAGAGCACGATTAGATTATCCATGAGGGAAGCTTTAGGAATGTAGCATATATTTCCCCATTGGCCTTTGAGAGGTACTATAAGCTCTCAAAACCCCAGGTGGACCTACCCACAATCAAGGAATGGAACAATAAGAATGACCTATATACCATCCTTAGGCATGATTATTTCAAGGGAACCATGTATTTTGGAACTTTGAGGGAAAAATCTCAATTATCCATTTTAGGCAAGGAATTAGGTTAATCATGACCCAGTTAAATAGAATATCTAGAGCCCCTATAACCACATATGTTAATAAAAGTTGGGTGTCTTATGTCTAACTTATGGTAGAGAAAGAGATCACTCCTCCAATTGGGGATATTATTAGCATCCATCTAGGATGTCAATTTGTAGCCATAAAAAAAGACCAGAAAATGGTTCTTCATGATGTCTTATTTTCTACATGTCCTACTAGCTTCCACCAAGATCCCCAACATCAAAAAATGGTCTCCTAAGGGTAGAACCACCATATCCCACCACTACTCAAAGATACACATCTTTAATTATAGACACCACATGTAATTCATCTATGACTATGTCTATCCTACCTTGGTATAAGCCATTATAGGGTTTCCTTTACTCAAGGTTCCCCATTTGATTAAGAAATATGTGGAGTTAATGGGATACATCTAGTTTTACCTAGATTGTACTATAATCAAAATTGAGGAAATTCTAACTCAAATTTACAATTTTCCTATCTACATTCCTTCCAAGTTAGTAGAGCAAGAAATTACATCTCAACTCCTTTATGGTATTGATGGAGTCTGCAAGGAGAAAAAGAAAATTTTTGTAGGATTGAAATCAAGTGTACACCATGGCCAAACATAGATATTTATTTTGGTTTCAATTAGACGACCTCAAGAATTAGGATCCCAATGATGTAGAGGGAAAGCATTTAAAGAGAAAACAACTATCCGAGCTAGTCTATGAGCATCAGCTTAGTCCTTATGACACTCTCCACATCAAGGCTAATAATTTTGAAGAAGTACTAGCTAGATTAAAAAGTCACAATATTAAAATTGTGCATAGATTGACTAGTGATGAAATTTCACCATGAGACATATGGAAAATGCATCCTCTTCAATATCATTTACTACCTAGACCTTCCAAGCTACCTTAGGAACAACCCCAAATGGAGCTTCCATAACCCCAAGGACAAATTATTCAAGGCACTAGTAAGGAAAAGTTATAGGAGATACATACTAAGGGACCTGAATCCTTATCTCTCCCTCAAGGATTAGCATCCCATGTTGAACACTTAGACATGATTACCTTGGAGCCATATGAAATAATGGAGGATACCCTCAAGGTTCTCATTAAATCATATCGATTTGAAGGAGAAGAAAAGTAGGCTAAAAAAACATAGGCTCAAGTAAAGGAGGATGAGTAAGAAAATAAAGGAAAGGAAGTTGCCCTAGATTTTGTCCTATTGGCCCAAACAAGGAAGAGGAAATTAGAATTGGAAATTATCCCTATAGGACAAAAGAGGCCAATGTTGACTCTCACTCATCTTAAAAGTGAGATCAACTTATTCAGTTAGGAATACCCCATTATTGGACTAATCATCCCTGATTGGTTCACTTATGGAAAGATGTAGAAGATTCCTTCCTTGTCCCATTCATGGGCTTTGACCCAATCTATCAATGTGGATGTGAATAAAGAAATCAAGCCATGGGTAAGGGCCTTAATGAAAGAACAAGAGGAAAGAAGAATAGTAACCATTATAGGATCAAGTGGTAAAAGAATGGATGCTCTAAGACCATCAAGTAGTACTCAAATGGAGGTCCTAGAATCTCTAAAACATATTGAAGCTATTATTACTGTGCAATTCAATCCAAAGATAGCTTGATTAGAGAAAGTAACAAGAAAAGCCATGGTGGGAGTTGAAGATTTCACTTTCCAAAGGGTTTATCCTTTTGCAAGATTAACTCTAGTTGGAGGGTAGTAGCTTGGTGAACTACCCATCCATAAAGAGGATGTAGAAAGTCTAGATAAGGCTCATTCAACTTAGGTTAGAGCTAGAATCAGGGGGATGAAGCAAAGGATATCCAACCTAGAAAAAGAGAATGAAGATTTGAACACACATGCCATTTTATCAATGCTAGGATCAATGATCAAGATACTTGAAGACTATTTTGATATAGGCTTTAAAATTAATCACGCTGAGGTAGAGTGCATTGACACAACAAAACATAGTGACCAAGGGTCTAATAACATAATGGTAAGCCTAAGTGGATCAAATAAGAAGACTGATCAATATCAAAGTTAGAAAGCAAATTCTTGGATTCAAGTCAATCAGTTTGGGGCAGTTGAATGCCATTCTTGGGATTGTTTTTGATAAAATCTAGGGTTTGAATGCATGGTCATAGGAATTGTAGAGCCTTCTCAAAGATGATGAACTAGCAAGGAGAATTAAACAATTCCTTGGCATAATGTTCAAAGACCCTATATAGCCCATTGTCTTGGGCATTATCTAGGATGATGAATTCAAGCATAAGGTTACTTTGGTAGTCCATACAATCAAAAATAAAGGTCAAGATCAGTTAGGGGAAGACAATAGTAGGATCCTTGATATGATCCTTAATGCTTTAAAAAGGGTGGTTGAGGCCCAAAAAATCAAAGAATCCATGATCAAGAATGATAGAGAATTAGAGGCTTTAGCTAACAGTGAATAAGAGTGTCTTTTGAGACCTCGTATAGATTTGGAGCTTGTCAAAGAATAACATCAAATATCTATGGAGATTATGTAGTATCCAATGGGTTCTCAAGGCACAGGGCCCATTAATTATCTGATATTCTATTTTGTATAAACTTTTTAGTATTTTAAAAATAGAATATTCTTTTATAAGGCATATGCTAGTTTTTTAGCATATTGCCTCTTGGCTAGTTTAGCTAGAAAAACCAAATGTATTCTAGAATGTTTTAGAAAAATGACAACTATCTTTACCTTTTGTATATTTATATTTTATATTTGACTTGTATAATACCTTGTCTTTCTATAAAAGGCAGTATTATCATCTTGTAAAGGGAAAAAAATTGGAGTAAATTTGTAAACTTTGAGCAATTAATACTATCAAGAAATTATGTGAAGATTGTCCAAATTTGATGTGTCAATTGTTAACGTTCTCAATTGTTGGTTTTAGAGCTTGAATTTGACTAGTTTCATGAATTTTGAATTTGTATTTGTGATATAGACTTGCTAATTTGTGTTTATGCTAGATTAGTTTAAGGATCTTGATTTTTATTTACTTCATTTTTTTAAGTATTCTATTGTGCTAATGCTATTTGAGTGTGGTAATAAAACTTTAAAGTTAAATCTAGTTATTACTTTTATAATTTCATATTATCCTTATAAATTTTCCTAGTGTATGGTGAGATTCGAGCTTATGCTATTTTTCACCATATACTGGTTGAATGCAAGTTCATTTATAATTAAAACTTTGTCATGATATTTGAGTTAAGGATCAGAAATCACTTATTTTATTTCTACCTTACCCTTCTCTTTTGTTTATTTTTAAATAGATCACGTTAGTCTAGACTTTATTATAATTATCCATTTAGATTATTTTGTAGTTTTAGTTTTGATCACAATTCACTATTATTAGAAGAGATAATTATAATTTTCAAAGAATTAGACCATGATGGCTCCCAACCATCAATTAATATAAATTTCATGGAACAAACAAACATTGTTTTGCCATTTTTTCACCATAGATAACATAAGTTACTAAAACCTTTTACTCATGCTCTAAATTTGTATAATTATAAAATGAGAAGTGTTATTTGAACACTGAGGAAATATATGGTATACATAGAGGCTTTAAAAACATATTTCATAAACCTCTTGCATTAGAGGTATCATTCCATCCCTTGCCACCATACTTTGTGGCACTGAAATTTCCTACTTATGAAAAACAAGGGTGACCATGAGCATGATCGAGAAATGAAACTCCTTACATTAAAAAAGCTAAATTTTGGGGCCATTAAATTGGCTTCATCTAATAAAAAATTTAAGATCAAGACATCTTATAAATTTAATTTGAATTAAATAAAATTTGATAATAATCAAACAATGAACATGGTGGTGCCATAATAAGCTATATTACAGAATGCACTACACAAGAAAAATACTAGATTCATAAAACCTCTAGTGATTCTTATTATGAAGCTGGCTAAGTGTCAACTCATATATCTCCCTTCACCTGTAGAGGTTGATATGTGTAAACCTCTTCTATGAGGATATGATGAGAGTTCATATTATGATTTCCACCAAGGTCATAAGCATTCTACTAACAAATGTTTTTCCTTGAGATATAAACTTCAGGGCTTATATGAATCCCAATAAATTACACTTGATGGGTCTCCTACCATGAGTTTTGGATCACATCTAAGGATCATAAAAATTAGAAAATCTTCAATAATCTATTAAAATACCATACAATGAAAATTATAGAAGCTAAAATATGGAAATAGAAGTAAAATTATCATCATGAAACTTTGGAACTGATGGTAATGACTTAGAAATAATAGGCTCTTAAATAATAAGTAGAGTTTCATCCACATTTTTTGAAGATGTAACATTAATAGTATATTTAGGATAAACAAGTGGTGGTGGTATAATAGTATGTATACATGGAATAGATGGTGTATTTCAAATATATATGTCCACTTCAAATTTTTATCGTATTTCTAAACCCAAAATTCCTCTTGCTCGCTTCTAATTTTTTTTAGTGCCATTGTAACAAAAGTAATTTTTCCATTGCAATCACCAAGACAAAACATGATCACCCACAACTGGGCTCCTTATTTAGTGAATATAGATACCCCCTAATCAAAACCAAAGGAGTTATAGTTTTGACATAAAGATTATGCTACGAGACTCTATCTTTACATGAAGAATGTAAGCCATCATAAACTAAATCATTTCATGGTGATTTAGATCCCGATAGGCTTGCACCCATAATTAATTTAGATGAACTTATTTTGACATTGTCATGGTTTGTAGTAACTAGGTTTAACTTTTGATTTATAGTCTTTCTTTTTACAAAACCCCTCTTACTAATACACACACACATACACACATTTATAATATTAACTATTATACAAATATTGTATTATATATATCATAATTTTTTAATATATTAAACATTAATTATATAATATTATATATTTTATAAAATATATTTTAGTATTAATAAATATTATATATTATATATTATATATTATATTATAATATATTTCAGTACATCTATATATTGTTAATAGAAAATTTTAATATTATATAAAAATATGATTATTATATTATTATAAAATTATTATATTATATTAAAAATATAATAATTATATTATTTCAATATACTTAGTATTATATATTATTTTATATTATATATTAATTTACTATATTAAAATACTATCCTAAATCTGTCAACAATATTATATATTATTTTAAATATATATATATATATATATATATATATAATACTATAAAATATATTATATTTTAAGAAATGATTATATATATATATATTTTTGAAAATAGATAATATTATCTCTAGAAAACATTTTAGTTTAGGGATTGAGGTAAATTACTTCGATGACCAAATCTATAAAACATTAATGTTTGGTAGGAATTAATACATGTTACTTCACTTCTTAGTATATTTAATTATTCACCTATTTGTGACTTTCTATTTTAAATTGGGTAAATTTTAAGTTGACAGGATCAGTAGATAAAATTTACAAGTACAAAATATTTAACTTGACTGACATTTAATTAAATTATAGCTATAAAATATATTATAATTATAAATTTGTGCTCCATGCATACCCTTTAGGATTGTATAATTTTTTTGACTTGATAGTTTATTTATTTATTTCAATTTCAAGTAATTTGATGATCTAAAAAGAATTCATTTCCTACTTATTTTATATGTATAATGTAGAATTTGAAATCATGTATCATGAAGCATCAAATTTGAAGTTGTAGACAATACTTGGCATGGGACAATGGGTAGTAAAGAAGATGGATTTGGTATATTTCAGTTGATGGCCATTATCTCTTGACTCTTTAAAAAATATACTCAATTTATGTATTTAAACTAAGTGGCTTACAATGTGCCAATTATCAATCATGAACATATTCAATTAGTTAAAATTTATCCATACAAAAATTCATTAGTGTGACTTGGTTATCATTATTAATTTAATTAATTTTGATGTTTTTAAAGTAATGTGAGTGATTAATTTTATGATATTCAAGTGATTAATCTCGACATGCTATTAAAGGTTTTAGTATCAATAAATATCTGGTCTGATTTGGTATTTAATAAAAGGGATCATGACTAGACATGTGATGATGATGAGTGAGAGTATATTTACATGTTTTTATACATATTATAAATATTCTATAGAATATTTTCAATTAAGTCAATTGATTTTTCAAAATAATTTTTTTTATTCAACCTATATAAATTATACAACAACAAAATGACAATCAAATTTTAGTTAACTATGACATATTTGGAGCTAAAATTTGAGCTAGTCTTGTGTAATGTTTCTATTCAACTAATTAAAATTAAGGTAAAATTATTTTTGTGCCTATTAAACTTTGTTATACATTATTAACGATTAGTTTATTTCTCCACTGAAATCCTTTGGTTTATTTGAAAACAAAGCAATTTAGAACTTTTCTATTTTAAGACTAGATTGCTTACTAGCTTCAATTTTGAAGTCACTGTGAGATGTGTTTCTTGGTAGATCTTTTTACAAATGAAGGTAATAAAAAGTGAGATGGAGAATAGTTCATTAGTTTCTATGGAAAATAATGTATGTTTTATATTTTAATAACATTCGAAGACTGATTCTTTTTTGACTGTATACCATAGTCTTGTTTGCATTTTTTTAGTGATTTGCAGTGACAGATGTATAATAGACTTTATTCAGATTATATATATATATATATATATATATATATATATATATATATATATATATATATATACAACATTAATATGACTTTATGATTTATCATATCTTTAAATTTAGGTTTTAACTTTATATAAGCGTCAAAATCCAATTAAAATTTTGAGATAGTAAGGATAATTTTGCCCCGATTCAGTGTTTTTTCTCTTTGATTTAAAATTTAAGGTTTTTCCATAATTGATTTCTTTCGATAATTTCAAATTTTTGGTTTAAAACTATATCAACTCAACATACCTTTTTTTTATTAATATATCATATAATTATTTACTTAGTAAAAATATGACGTGTATTTTTTCCATTGAACATGTCAATGACATATTAATAATTTACACTTTCATTAGAATCATTTTGGCTCTTGACAGTCGTGAATTTAGACTATTCTGGCTTTATATTAGAATTTGTGTCTCGAAGTGTGTTCACTTAGCATACTTTTTTTAATATAGAATTAAAAAATTTATACATGCAAAAAAGTATTATTATAAAAATATTTGACACTATTTGACAAAACTAATAATAGAATATTTTATTTGACATTATTTATTACATTATAGAAATAATGGGTCATATTGGCCACACCTTGTATAGAGAGATCCCTTTCATTAATGACTTTGTTGATTGGCAGAAAAAAGATGAAGAATGGTTCATAGATAATATTTGTTGTCTAGATAACTACCATAATGATTTGTGATTGTTTAACTCAATATCAGGGGCACATGAAGTAGTCAAAATTATATTAGGTATAAAATATGTTTTTGAACATTTGATTGTAGTTTAAGTAGAATATATAAACATCTCTAGACATGCATGACAAATCATTAAAATTGATTTAGAGGTGGACTTGTATACAAAAATTGGCATGGTTCATTTTGATAATTTCCAGAGGGATTCTTGTTATTCCTATTATTGGAGGATACAACCTTATCTAGATTCAGAGAGATTTAGACTTGTAAAAAATAGTCAAAATATTTGCAATGGAATTGTGACTATTTAAATCTTTTATCAGTATGGATTTACTGCTTCAATTTATCACCACTTGAATATGAATAAGTAATTTAGTAAAATAACATTTCATGCAAAAATATTTCATTTTATGAGGACATAAAAACTAACCACTCTAGAAAATTATTTAGTAAAAATATTTAAAGATTTAAACATAAATAATAAACATAATTTTTAAATATTAAAATAATTATAAAATTTTATTATTTATTATAATTATTCTTATTAAATAATTTTATTTACATTTGTCAATTTACATGATTAAATTTTCCAATAGGGATTTGACTCCTTAATTTTTAGCCCCCTAAGAATACCTTTAAGATAAAATTCACAAATTCAAATACCTATGATAGCGAGTCAACTTTATTGAATTTACACTTATGAATATATTAATTAATTCAAACACTTCTAACATGATAGACATTTGACATGGTTAAATATCAAATACAATAGAGACCAATATGGAGGAGTTCCTCTTTCAAATCCATTAATCACATCAAACATTGAGCGTACATGAAGTGGGAATACATATTCATCCCCCTAAATGTGAAATTCAATGAATACTTTGAACCAAGGTAGGGCTTTTTCACAATCTTCATTATAAATGATTAAAGCATTTGAGGAAAAAAATATCTCATTTGGAATAACACCTAAAAGGAATCCAGTGTGCTTGATTCACAATATGTCTTGCATAACCCTCTTGTATTAGAGGTATCATTTTAACCCTGTCCATCACAGTTTGTGGCACTAAATTTTCCTACTTATGAGAAACATGAAGGGTGACCCTAAGCATGATCAAGAAATGAAACTCGTTTCATTAAACAAGAGAAAGTATGGAGCCACTACATTGGCCTCATCCAATATAAAATTTAAGATCAATCCATCTTACAAAGTTAATCTGAATGAACCAAAATGTGATACCAATCAAACAATGAAGATGGCTGCACCATAATGAGTTGTATTACATAATGCATCATGCAAAAAAAAAAAGATTCACAAAGCCTATGGTGCTTCTTATTAAGAATCTAGCTAAATGTCAAATCATATATCTTCCTACACATATAAAGGCTGATATGAGTAAACCTCATCCATGAGAAAATGATGAGAATTCATATTGTGATTTCTATCAAGGCCATAGGCATTCTACTAACAAATGTTTTTCTTGGAGATATAAGTTTCAGGACTTATACAAGTCCCAAAAAATTACACTTGATGGGTTTCCTACCATAGGTTTTGGATCACATATAGGGGATTATAATAATTATAAAACATTCAATAATATACTACAAGACCATACAATGAAAATCACTCAAATTTAAATATGGAAATAGAAGTAAAATTATCATCATGGAACTTTAGAATCGATGGTAATTATTTATAAATAGGCTTTTGCATAATATTAAGTGGAGTTTCATCCACATTTTTTGAATATGTAACATTAATATTATCTTTATGAGAAACAAGTGGTGGTGGTATACTTGAAAATACATCATCACTAGGCATAATAAGTATACATAGAATAAATGGTGTCTTTAGAACATATTTCTCTACTTCAATTTTTTATCTAATTTATGAAACTAAAATTCCTATTGGTCACTTTTAATTTTTTTATTTATATTGTAACAAAATAAATTTACCCATTGCAATCACCAAGACAAAACATGATCAGCCACAATTGAGCTCCTTATCTAGTGAATATAGATGCTCCTGATTGAAACCAAGGGAGTTGTAGTTTTGATGTAGAGATTACATGTTAAGAGGATATATCTTTACATAAAGAATGAAAGACATCATAGACTAAAGCATTTCATGGTGATTCATATCCCTATTGGTATACACCCACAATTACCTTAGATTAATTTATTTTGACATTGTCATAGGTTTGGAATAACTAGGTTTAACTGTCAATTTACACTCTTTCATTTTACATAACCCCTCTTACCAATACATATATACATACATATGCCATGATATGTATGTATGTATGTATATATGTGTTTGTGTATATATATGTGTGTATGTGAATGTGTGTGTGTGTGTGTGTGTGTGTGTATTAAACTGATTATTATTATTATTATTATTATTATGTTAATATAGTTTAAAAATCAATATAATTATATATTATATAATATATAATATAATATTATATAATATATATAAATACCATTTTAATATATTAAATATATCACTTGCCTTCAATTCAACTTGACTACTCTCGAGGTGCATTTGCATTCAGAAATAGGTGGGAGTCCCCAATGAATTTGAAATTCAAATTTACTTATTAAAATGGGGTCTGTATAATTTCAACACATTTTTAAGAGGAATAAAAACCACTTAACATGTCTAACTAGATACATATTATTAGTTTTCTTAAACATACACTATAGAGTGTTGACAGATCAGAACAAAGTAGGTTGTAGAGTGTCTAAAGCATTGACCATATTTATTACTATCATTTCTACAAATCCTTATTTTTAGGTATTTAATCTTAATATTATTTAATATATTTTTTTATCTATATGAAATGTGTGATTTATTTGTCTTGACTTGGCCCTTTTATTCATTGTTTACCACTTTATGTTATGAAATCACTGAGATTCAAATAGAATCCATAGATTTTTGTTATGAAGTGGAAGAGATTAGGATTGTTTAGTGCTTATTGATATTGATTACTAATTATTTATTTGTTTGTCAAAAATCAATAATGACACAAATGGTGAATGTGAGGATAAAGATGACGTTTTCTAATAAATGTAATCAAATAGTCTTAGTAACCAATATATTTAATAGTTTTATCTCTAAAAAATTATAGATAATTGCTTGAACCAACAAAAAGTACTAGCTTATAACCTCATAAGGGAAATTATCTTCCTACATAGAATGATTTTCCTAGGCTATTAATCTACAAATTGATGGTTTTTGTGAGTCTTGTGAATAACTGTAGATGTACAAGTTTATGCATTGTAAACAAGTTGTAATAGTATTTTAGGTGAGTTTAATATATGAAAATTTAATGTTTTATTATTATAAATCTTCCCTCCCCTATTTCATATCTTATTTAATGTTTATTTAGTGAATTTATAGAACTATTGTTTGGTATGGTCTATCCCTATAGTCTCAGTCTTTTATTTTATTGAGTGTTATTGGTTTTGGCCCACCTAGGCCTACAAATTCTATTTTTTCTGCCATAAAGAGAAAATAGACTTGAGTTTTAGTTGACCTTAAAAAAGGGAAAGAGGTCATAGGATTCAAGTGGGTGTATAAGACAAAAACCACTCTCAAAGGTAGGATAAATAGTCATAAAGCAAGTCTAGTAGTGAAGGGATACAAGCAAAGGCCCAGGCATGATTACAATGTGATATTTGCACCCATAACAAGGCTAGAAATGGTGAGGATAATCATAACCATTATTTATAAACATAAATATAAGATGCATCAAATGGATGTCAAGTCAGATTTCTTGAATGAAGTTAGATTTCTTGAATGGAGTGTTAGAAGAAGAGATTTATGTGGGATAGCCACCTGGATATGAGATTATCAATCATGAGAATAAGGAATATATGTTGAAAAAGGCATTTTATGGGATTAAGAAATCCTCAAGATCATGTTACAACTGTATATATTCTTACTTATTGAGAAAGGGCTTTAGAAAAATCCCTAGTGAGCCCACACTCTACATAAAAGTAAGAAAAGGTGATATTTTGATTATAGTTTTATTTATGGACGATTTAATATTCACTAAAAAAGTAAATCAATCAATAAGAGAGTTCAAAATAGCCATGAAGAAGGAGTTTGAAATGACTGATTTAGGTTTCTTCAAGTACTTTCTTGAGATAGAAGTCAAGTAATTGGATAGTAGCATTTTTATATGACAATCTAAGTATGTAAAAGAGATATTGGAGAGGTTTAAGATGATGGACATCAAGCCAATATCTACACTAATTGAGACAAGATTGAAGTTGTACAAGAATGATTGCATTGTAAATGTAGACCCCATATGGTACTAGAATTTAGTGGGAAGCCTAATGTATTTGAATACAACTAGAATAGACATCATGTATGCAGTCCACCTAATATCTAGATTCATGGATATGCCAAAGTAGATGCATTAGTAAGAAGATAAAAGTATATTAAGGTACGTGAATGGAAGAATAGATTATGGAATTTTATATGCAATAGACGATGAGTTTCATCTAGTGGAATACACATATAGTGATTGGGCCAATAATCTTTATAACTGAAAGAGAACTTTGGGGTATGTATTTCATCTTGGGTGAGGAAACATATCTTGGTATTCAAATAAATAACCTATAGTTTCAAATTCTATAGATTAAGTGGATTACATAGCAGCCAATATAGTAGCATGCCAATCTACATGGTTGAGAATGATACTTTCATATTTTCTTGAGGAACACCAAGGAGCATCTACGGTATTTTGTGATAATATCTCCTCCATAGCATTGTCAGAGTATCCCATATTCCATGGTAGGATCAAGCACATTACAACTAGGTATCACTTTATTTGAGAGTTAATTGAGAATCATGTAATAGAGCTTAGTTTGTGCAAGTTAGATCAGAAGCTAGAAAATAAATTTACTAAGATTTTACCAAAGGATAGTTTTATGAACTTAAAAGGAGGCTTAGGGGTCATTAATGCATCAAAATTGGGTCTATAAGGTTTTATGTTAGCTCCAGAGTCTTATAACACAAATATGGACTATAATAGTCTAGCTATAGACCTTAATAGGGCAGTTATGGATTGTAAAAACAAAAGTATAAACCTTAACATGTTAGCTACATACTCCAACAACAAAGATATAGACCTTAACAAGGTAGTTATGGACTCCAACAATAAATATATGGACCTTATTAGGATAGCTATAGACTTTAATAGTTTAGATACAGACTTTATTAGGGAAGCTATGGACTTTGACAGTCTAGATATGGACTATCTAGACTAAGAACTTCAATAAAGAAGCTCTAGACATGAATAAAATAGATGCAAAAGCATCTAGCCAGATGAAGAGAAGCTAATAATAAGTTTTGAAGGTTAATTAATTTTAAAATTGGGTGGCTAACTATATAACTAATTGGGTGGTTGACTAGATCTAAAATTAGCACTAACCATTGATTCCTTACTAGCCTTGATCAATGTCATTGTAAGTCAACCTTATAGTCTATTACATACACATTTTAATGCATATTTATTTCCCTGAGCATCTTTACTACATACACACATTGTATAGAATTTAATCCATTTCTCCCTATCCACCATTAATGAATATAAATTACATTTCTTACATATATTTTCAATATATAGGTTTTTCATTAATAAATGCGTGAAGATGCATGTTGATATGGATGTGAAGGGGTAAACAGGGTATGAAATAAAGACACATGGATGGATTAACTCTAAATCATGGTGTACACGGGATAAATTTTGGTGTGCCATGTGTGTTCCTTATATAGGGGCTCAAATTTGATAGGTTTTTATATGTCACAAGAACCATAACCTAGTACACATCAAATTTAAGACCCAATGTAATGCTTATGTGAAAAAAGTCACTCAATTATGCATTCGTGATTTGTAGAGACTCAATATGTGAAATTAGTCTATAGAGATGAGCTCGAACCCAAAAAAAAATGGAGAATCCATGTTCAAAAAAGTATTAACATAATCAATTCACATTAATGAATAGAAAGTACATTTCCACAAAAGGTGTTTTGTTTATTTTTTCATAATATCTCTACACATTCACTTGTATAGACATAAATCAATTGTCCTTTACATACCATGGTTATATCAAATCCCTTACAATGAAATTTGAAATTAACATAAAATTTATTACAAGGAACTTCAAGGTATCTCCTAAGAGATACCTTGAAACAAAATTACAATCATGTGCATGTTCAAGTCTATTAGGAGACTCCTCGAAGGTACTACAAGGCCCTTCAATGTATCCCCTAAGAGATACCTTGAAATAAAATTCCAAATGTGTGCGTGTTTAAGGTATTTAATAGGATAACCCTTGATGGTAATATAAGGCCCTTCAAGGTATCTCTTAGGATATACCTTAAAATAAAATTATAATCATGTGCATGTTCAAGGTATCTACTTGGACACCCATTGAAGGTACTACAAGACCTTTCAAGGTATCTCCTAGGACATACATTCAAGGGCCTTTTAGTACATTCAATGTATCTCCTAGGAGTAAAGTGGTGAAATGAGATGATGTGGTAGGGACATCCTACAAACATTGGGTAGAGAGTTGAGACTTTGATAGTAAAGTATCCTTTGGTACACCTGATTGGGTCACATCATTTTGGGATGTTATGTTTTTTACTTTTGTCTTTTTTTAGTTTCCTTTTGTTTACAATATGTGCCTCAACTTTAGCTTGAGCTTTGGTTTTTGCCTCAGTATGAATTTAGGCTTCTTCTTTGGCCTTATATTGGGCCATAATTTTGACCTTGACATCTTCATCAACCTTAGCTTTGGCATCAGCCTCCACTTTAGCTTTGGTATTAGCCTCAACTTTTTCCTTGGAATCTTGCACCTTTACTTCATGTTTGGCTTCCTCCTCCTAAAATTATTATTTGGAATCTTTCTCTCATGCCTATTGTTATGTTTTATTTTATTTCTTATCTTGCACCTATTTATGGTTGTGTTCTACCTCTTCTTTCTCCTTTATCTTAGCCTCCACTTCTTTGGATTTTTTATGTTGAGCCTCTGCTTCCTCAACTTATCTTTGTACAACCTTTGTTTGTTTCACTCTCTTCCTTTTGGCATTTACTTCCTTGAATTTATTTCTCTTATCCTGAGCTTCTTAGGCCTTATTTTTCCCAACCTCAAAATTTTTAGACTTTTTTTGATGTTCTTCCTCCTCAACATGTTGTTTATCTTGTTCTTATTTTACAACTTCCTATTGTGGATATTGGACTTCCTACACAATTACTTGTTCTATGGCCTATTTATTCTATTTATTTGTTTTTGTTATTTTCTATATTTCCTCTCTTCTTTATTTGTAGCCTCCTCCTTAGGATCCAGGGTATCTTATGTAGCTTCCATTTATTTTACTAGATCCAACATAGTGATATCTCAAGGTCCCTCCATTATATCTAAATCATTTGTTTATGTGTCATGTTATGATTGATCTAAATATTTTGATTCCATAACTATACCTCTATACATGAAAATATTTTTGGACTCAGTTAGAGGGATAAGTGTATCCTTGTGTCTCCTCATGCCCCTAAACTTCACCTAATGGGAATTACTTTTTATGGTTGGATCTCTAAAAGATACCATACATTATTATACTATTGTTTGCAAAATAGTGGCAATAATAGGATCCATTACTCTAGTGGATCTAAACTCTATGCATATGATGAACCATCTATTGGATTTGTTTAGAAATATTTTGCCTTTACTTTACATCAAGCTTCTTATTAACCTATAGTATCCATAATAATAGGGGGAGGGGGTTATGTAATATCAATCCAAAAGTATTTATTTACCTTATTCCTCACTTATCAAGTGCACATTACTTTTTAGAAATATAATTCCTTCTCCTCCTCTTTATCATAGGCCTCTTGGCCAATGCCTTTGATCATGAATTAAATAACTTCTTATTCATCAAACTCAAACATTGTAAGATTTCACTCACAAACTATCCTATCTCATGTGGGTTATCCATCTAAGACTTGGTTTGCCTTAATCTCTTTCTATATGGTGGTGGTGAGGCTCTCTATATAGTTCCCTTCTATTTGCCTTTTTAATTTTATGGGGGAGATGTGGATTGCTATGGTGAGGCATGTGGTTGCACAGATGGATTTGGCTATGCTTACTCTTGCCAAAGTTATTATACACCTAGAGGGATGGTTTGAATAGGCTACACTGACCTCATGGCTAGGACTGTCTACCTCCATACTTTGGCTTGTGATTCAACCATTATGATGAAAATGGTTATTAGAGTCATAGTTGGTATGTACAACTTATGCACCTTGATTTGAATACCATTGCATAACTTAATTATTGATTCATGATACTCTTAATATTACATGACATCTTGTGGAATTTAAGGGTATGACTTGATCAAAGCTAGAGCCTTAATTAACCATGTGTTAAACTACTCAAGTTGATCATAATATTTCCCTATCTTAGTCTAAGTGATACATGTGAGGGAAGTAGCAAACCAAAGGTCCACATTAACACTAACTTGGCCTAGTGAGGACTTCTATTAGGTGAAGTATAATAGTAAATTCAGAAATTGATATTAAAAATTATGTGAGCTACCTAAAAGTACCTTGTCGATATTAGTGGTAAGCTCAAATGAAAGAAAATGGGGGAAATTGAAGTTCTCATTTAGGTGTATCATGTGATACATAATGTCAATTATATTTTTTTTCTTTTTTGTCTTGCTCTATTACCTACCAGAACTGATTTGTTATACACTCTACCAAAATACGTAATAAAATGTTCTAGATTAAACTCTTTAAATTTCAAGTTGTGATCATGTCATGCATTTTGAATTAGCTTATTAATTTTTTGTATCCACTAAGAACTTCATCTATTCTCTTCCATATTAGTTAAATATATTAATATTTCTTTTACTAATTCATGGTCACTAAGTTGCATAACCATTATAATGAGAAAACTTGGTATAATATACTCCATAGGCATAACTGCCTCAAGACCATATACTATTTGAAATGGATCATATCCTATATCCCTCTTAGAATGTGTCTTGTATGCCCATAAGATCATAGGATGGCTTAACTCTTAGTCATGGTGTACCAAGGGGACAAATGGTCATGTTGCATGTGTTTTCCTTATAGGACTCAAATTTGATAAGCTTTTAAATGTCACAAGAACCATGATTTGGTACACATCAAATTTGGGACTTGTTGATGCCTAAATATGTATCATATGTACTTAGAGTGTTCAAAAACACTTCTCATTTTAGAATTCTAAGAATTCAATGCATGAGTTATAGGTTGTGACAATCCTATTACCTATTGATGGAATAGAGGCAAAGAAAGTGGACTATTTCACAATATTTATAATGTTTTGTGGTTGGGAACCACCATGGCCAAATAGTTGATCTATGCAAAATATGAAGTATTCTATGCTAATAATGGTGAATTATAATCAATAGCTAATATAAAGACTAATCTAAGATGGATATTTACAATAAAAATTAAGCTATATTGATCTGGTTAAAAAAAGGAGTAAAAAGAAGGGTAGGGCAGAAAATAGATGTTGATCTTCATTCCAAACATTACGACAAAGTTAAAATATCATCTAGGAATGCACTTAACCAACATATGACATGAATTATCATAAGCTTTAATTTAATCAAACATCAAACAAACATATAATAAATGTGGAAATAATGTAAATATGAACAAAGATCACTTTAAAGATTTACCTTTATAGGAAAATAACATTAGACCAAATGCAAGAAGAGTAATAAAAATAATGAACTTAAAATATTTCAATTAACCTAACATTGGCACAAGTTAACGGATCTGCATTCAAATATACACACTAAAAATTCATAATAACTATTTAAATTTGGAAGTTAGAATAAACAAGTGAGAGAGAAGCTAGGATAACAAAAGACACAAGCAAATTTGGACAAAATTTGAAGAATTCCTTTCTTATATTAATTGCTTAAAATTTATAAATTAATTTTGGATCTAATAACCCCCCCATTTTATAATTAACAATGTTCATTTTATAAGATGCAAGGAAGCATGTTCGTCAGTCCTATCTAATTACAAAAGTACAAGTGTTGGGACAGTTGTCTTTTCCATAAAGTTCTAGAATACACTAGAATTTCCCCAATGGACTGATCTATAGGCAATGTGTTTTAAAAACTACACATGTCTTTACAAATAGAATATTCCTTTTTCAAAATGGACAATGTTTAGTTGTAGGAAGAATATTCTTAATTCATTAATCTTTGGGACACTTGTACTGCTAAACTCCCATGTTATTGTTGTAGGGTCTTCATTATTTTTTGATGTTGATCCTCAATTAGCACAAGGTCAAAAATTATTTTCATGAAGAGCTCCTTCATTTTACCCACTAAGCTCTTGTGGTATTTATCTACCCTTCTCAATGTCTTTGAATGTTTTTGGCTTTACATAGTCTTTTCTTTAGTCTCTATTTTCCCTTGACCTTGGGAAGTCCTATGTTTGAATTTATTTCTCAAGGCTTTGATTTTTAGTCAAAGTCTTAATTAAATTCTTGACTTGGTAGCTTGAGGCTTGCCATTGGCCAAATTGGCCTGTAGCCATTGTGCTTCATTTATTTACTTCTTTTTTTTTGGTTTTGACTGATTTTAAGGAATTGAACAAGTCAATTATGGTGTCCTTGCATAGATTAAGTCTATCTTCTTGATTTGACATGATGGTAATCTCTTCTATATTATTTTTATTTAAATATGCCCTTGATCATTATAGCATAATCTCCTTGCAGACATATTCCACTTTTGTGATGGGTTATTAGTTCTCAATGGCTCAAAATGAGCTTGACCAATTATTGTCCCTTGTGGCATCAAATTGTGTGTCTTTGAAAACTCTCCATTAGAGGAAATTTGAATTAAAAATAGTCCTTCTTAGTAAACAATTAAAATAAGAAATATGATATATGAAAATAATTCACAACACTTAAAAGATGACATCATCCACTAGGTTAAAATAAAAATATAATCAATTTTATTTATTATATAAAACTTAGACCAACTCACTTTGGCTAAGATAACTTTACTTTTTTTATTCCATCTCTTATTTTCAATATTAAGTTCAAATATTTTTTGTTTTTTCACATTCAATGATTATAGAAAGTATTGTGCTTTTTTTCAAATAAAAAATATGTAAATTTATTATAGATAAGAAAATCATAGATTTTAAAATTTTAATTATGCCAAATAATTACATGGTGAAATTTAAAAATATTATGTGAAAATTATTCACATTTAATTTTATAGGAAACTGGATGTATGATAGAGTATGCATTTTTTTATTTGTGTCAAATCTATACCCGAATGAAGCAATTTCACCAGGTACCTAAGGATTTCAATCTTATATAATGACTGATTAATTTCTTACGAGTAATTTATTATGAGTACAAGATTTATTTTGACATTTTCCCTATCCAAAACATGATTTGGTAACCATTTTCCATTATTTTTATGTGTATACTATAGATATGCATTCTCATTCAAATTTTAATAATATAAAAATTCACAAAAACATCAAAACCATTTTACAATATTAAACTTTGTAAAGTTCCTTAAAAAAATAAAATAAATGATGAATCCTATTGTTAGATTTTAATTTAACATGGGATCACTATTAGTAATACATCCAAAACAAAAAACATAGTAAAATCCTCAACATTTAAATACATTTTCTTTCCTTGGAGTATGTGGGTAATGATTGTAAGGTAATCAAAGTGGAGAATTATTCTAGCACCATTGATATAACAGATGATGAATTTAATATTTGGGTTTAAATGCACACCATATAAATTCCAAAGCATAGTTTAATATTGTGCATACATGAGAAAATTTTGAATAGGATCTTGTGTGTTTATTTATAATGGATTTTATTGTAGGATTGGACATACATATGCACCACAGCCCAAAATACCACAAAAATTTAGAGCATTTTTTTTCAAGAACACTTCATATGTAAAATTAATTTATTTAGAGACTTTTATCTTCCAAAATATATAGTGTTAAGAGACAACCTTTCAGATAAATCAAGTACACAAGTATTTTAAGTGGACTTTTGGAACCACACAATGTGAAGGAAAAGGAAAATTTAAAGAAAACATATAGGTGACAAACAAAGGGTCATGCAATATATGTTTCTTGTAGCTAACAAGAAAGAAGATCTGCCTTCTAATATGGATTTAAATTTATACATGCTTCAATAAAAATAATAATAACACTCTCATGGATTATCATTATGGAAAGAAATATAAATATGTTATTAATTGAACATAATTTAGGAAAATGAAATTGGTGAAGATTTTTCCTATGTTGGTCAATGGGATCATATATTATTGCATATGATATTTTGGTTAACTAGTTAAACTACATTGACAAAATTGTAAATCTAAACTACATCAATGTTATCATTGGTTATGAGTTGAATGGATATATTTTTATTAGTTTTCATCTTCCACCTACTCCTTTTTCCTATTTCCATGTGTTTGTTGGTTTAGCTAGCCAACTCATTCTATGATTTTACATCAAATATGTATTGTGAAATGGTGTGGTTTACCTTGGTTGCTTAATTTAAGTACCCTTGTGATCTCACTAAAAATACATTGATCCACCTTGGAGAAAAATTAATGGCTCATGATAGTTCATGGAGAAACCTAGAAAGATATTAGAGTTATAAAGTATTAATGAATTGCTCTTTGTGGCTTTGTGTACTCTGCACACTTGAGTGGGATTGACATGCACCCTAAATGGTGGATTTTACCATAATCTATCAAAAAATAAAAACACACATGCTTAAATTTATTGTATCTGTAATACAAATCAAACAACCATTTGAAAGGATTACTTGAGACTAGGTCATATGCTCTCGTAAAACATGATTATAGTGTGTTATATCATAGACTAGGCCATATACTCTCACTAGTTATCCTTCAATTTTTTATTTTGATTTTTTGATTTGGTGAGGGTTAAAGCAATAGTTTTGTAATAGGGTTGCACCTATTTTTGTCGATTTATATGGTTTCTTATACTATGGATATCATACAATACAACTCTAATTCCCACTCTATTAGGTTACCATTTCACTTACTATTTACCTTATCCCTTGTTAATTTACACTCATTAAATTTGAGATATGCTTGATGAATAATTTTTAGTTTATTTCATGTGTCAAATGATCATAAATGGTACATGGCATGAATCCTTTCCCTTGAAGTTGTTTACTATATTAGAAGTAATTTTTAGTTTTTTTCATGTGTCAGATGCTCATAAATGGTAGATGAAATGGATCCTTTCCATTGAACTTTATTTCTAGATTGAAAGTAATAAAAATGACTATCATGCATCTACAGTAACTACATTGCTTTATATATGTAGATGCCAACTTACACCTTGTAAATATGGAAGATGTCATGGGTAGTGATCAAATTAATTTGTGTTATATGGAAAAGTTCACCCTTATTTTTAACTAAGTTTGGGTTTGAAACATAAAAATGAGGTAAAAATTTACATATATCATTGCTTCTCTTCTCATCATGGGAGGAATTCTGACTTAAGATTTAAGGATTAGATTATTTTATTTTTGAATTATGACTAAAATTAATTTTATAAATTTTGTCTGATTAATTGGACAATGAGTATATGTGTTAATATTGATATAATGATACAAAACACATATATGGATTCTCAACAATAGTAATGCAACAATTGGAATGAATGGCATATGACATGCATTCTTGGGTGAGTTTATTTCTATGAAAAATCCATAAAATTTGACAAAGTTTAGTATTTCTAAGTAGTATAGACTAGGTATTGATCTTCATTATTTTGAGTTGAGCTACCCAAAAATTTAGTGTTTCCAGGTAGTATAGATTGGGTATTGATCTGATTCTATGAAGTGACTCATGCTAACATTATCTCCAATCATTTTTTATGGTTGCTCAAGCAAGCCTATCCATACCCTATGCAATCCTTAGTTTACATTAAGGTCACTTAGCAAAAAGCTATGATAATTCAACCAAACATGATTTGGTTTGGATGGTTATGAGCCTAGCTTGGATCAAAATGGATTAGGAATTCCTTCCATGTTTTTGAGCCATACATTTTTTCTTGGTACTTGATCTTGTGAGTGAATTCAACATCTCAACTCCCCCATGCACTTGCACTATGAGCTTAGGGCTTGAATGAATCTTGATCTATAATTTTTTTTCATTTTGACATGGTCTAAGTGATTTTGATAACTAGGCTTGTAAATTTGGATTATGTATTAGATATAGACTCTCTTTGAATTGTTTTGACATAATCAGTACTATTTGGTGGCTCAATTCACTGAGATTATAGTGTTTAGTAAGACCTAGGGTTAAACACCCAATATGGTAGTTGAGTCAAGTCAGATATGCATAAATAGCTTGGATCACTAATCTAGGGTAATTATCTATGAATGAAACAGACTCATTTAGTTTAGTTTAGAAATTTCGCATGCTAAGTTTGACCTATGTAGGGAGTGCATCATGGGGTGAAGTAAGGCTCATAAACTGACTCATCGAATTGATGTCTCAATTGATCTAGTCAGGTTTGTATTTGAATTGAGTTTGAGGGTATATGTAAGGCAATCATATGAACAAAGGACTCATATCCTATGAACTTAGGTGAACCATAGAATTTGATGATTATTTATGCTCTATAAAGATGGGTTATGACAAGGTGAATATATGATTAGAGAAATACACGATAAATAAGATTAAGAAAATAATTCTTGTCACTACTCTAGGATTAATGTTTTTAGTTTCCATGGTTATCTTCATTGCTATCAAAATAAGTAGTCATGATAAAGAGAGATGAAAACATGGGAAAGGATGATTTGAGATAGTGGAAATAAATGTTAAATGTCCAAAAATGCATGTAGCAGCATGCTTCACATAGAATTATTGATGAAACTTAGCTTTAGTCCATGATCTAATTAAACTAAACTCATTTAGAAACATTAGATTTAATAATAAAATATTCATTAAAAAATATATAATGTTATTCTTTTTTTCATATTTAAAAAAATAAATTTTTAGGTTTTAGAAACATAAATTAGAGTTAAATTTTTTGAGATAAATTAGATCAAAGATTCATTAAAAAATATAGAAAGTATCTTGAAAATGTATTTTAAGGAGTTATTAAATAAATGGATGGGCCCCACTTAACTCATGTAATTAAGTTATTTTTTAATTTATGTTTGAATATATACTAAATTTTTATGATTTATTAGGAATTCCATTTTACATCCAAATTTCCCCTAATGTCTTTTGTATCTAAAGTTGGATAGAGCTCTACATCTTTCATTGAAACAAAATTTCAAGCTATCATGGTTGTAGATTTGTTCAAATTACTCACTAGTGGTCTATAGTTTAATTTTGGATTGAATTACCTCTACATAGATGGCCATTTAGCTTCTCTAACTTGAGTATGATGAATATAAGGCCAAACTAAGGTTTTTGAAGGTCTTTATAGTGCTTTGATGGTAAAAGTTATCTTGATTTGCATGAGCTTTGTCACTTAGATCCCAATTTAGATTGCATGTTTGGACCTTTGTATTTCTTTGAACTATGTGTTTTTCCACTGGGCATATTATACTAACATTGCTCTAATGTGGCATCACTATGGCACCCATGTGGCAATTTTGTGGCATTTTATTTGTTCATATTTGAAAAAAAGGTTGCTGCCTTTTAAAAATTCCTTGCTTGATTTCACACTATTGGATCATCTTTATCTGAGCAAACGTACTCCCCTGGATCTCAATCTAAAAACTTAAACACCATTGGATGCTCACTTCATTCCCCATAGTTATAACATGCATATCTCCACATCCTCTTGACTTTTCAACATGAATCTCACATCTTCTGATCAAATATGCCCCATTGGGTCATCCTACTTTATTGTAACTCTTACTTCATGGGACGTTGATCTCAATATGTACGCTTATCTATGGAACATTGATCTTGAAAATATGCTCAAGTTGTAATTTATTGGCCTATAGCTATGACATGTATCATCTCTGCATTCATCTTGACTTTTCAACATTCATCTTACATCGTTGGATCATCCTTGTCCAAACAAATGTTCTCCATTGGATCTTGATCTTTGAGGTCAAACACCATTGGCTACTAAGTGTCTTTTGGCTGAGATTGTGGCACTTGTCATGTTATTGCTCATCCCAGATCTTCATTGAAGCTTTGACTTGATACACATCATTGAATCATTATAACTTGAGTAAATGCATTCCATTATTATCTAGAAGATGCTCAAACTTTAGCTTAGGGCTATAACTTTATCTTCAACCTCACACCATGGGATCTTGATTGTTTGAGTATATATGGATCGTTAATCCTACAGATAGAAATGACATTTAATTTAATTATCATGGAAAATAAAATACTTAGCCTAATATTTTAGACTATGATTTTTATTCATATTAATAAATATGAATAAAGCTTTAGGCTAAAGTCTCGAGATAAGTTAGAAACATAATAAAGGGGACCTCGTGCATAATAACAAGACATGACATAGAGTCTTAGGACAAGGCTTTTTTAGGCTAAATATGAAGAACTAAGAAAATGTCCTGGATGCTATTTAGACCATGTGAAAACAAAGGGACCAAGAGGGATTGGAAAAATTAAGAGACCAAACATAAAAATTTTAGACTAAGGTTTGGTCATGTTAATAAACATGACTAAACCTTAGTATAAAAATAGAACTAAGTGCATGGCATAATAAAGGGACCCCATATTTAGTTAGACCATGCTAAGATAAAATAGACTAAGGGACCATAGGGCATAAATGGACCAGGAATAAGGTTTTTTATCCTAAGGTTTGTTTATGTTTAAAAATATGACTAATCCTTAGGATAAAATATTAAGCTAAGTCTATGTTCCCATGTAGATTGCTCCCACATAAATTTGAATTTGATCCAAAGGGACCTAAGCTAGGGTTTTTAAACAAGGGTTTCAAGATGCTCAAATATGAAGTCAACCTAATTTTAATAGACCAAAGGTTAGTAAAAGATCAAATCATTATTAAATCATAAAACCTAGACATTTATCATTATAAATGGACTCCATTAATCCTATAACCTAAAACACATATATCTAATGTTAGAAATTTTAGGAGAGATTGAATCAAAATCATGAACAAATATGCCAACTAAATCAAGTGTGGATGATCTTCAAATAAATATAATGGGAAAAACATTCTAATGGTATTCTAATAAGATAAATTTTCAAATTTATGGTATAAATTTACATAATTTAACACAAGGGTCCCCATTTTTTAGGAATGGGGGTATGTTGACCTGAACAAATGGTAGCTTCTAGGGGAAATATAGAAATATGTTAGAATTTAGAGACTCTAGTTTAGACTAATAATTAAGATACTTATTCCATTTGATCAATCACCATTACTAATATTAGCTCATGGTTAGAACAAATCTTCAACATGCAAAATTAGGATCAAACATCAAGACATATCCATGCTATGTGTTTGATTTGATTCCATTTAGTAATTACCATAGGATTTAGAGAACAATTTCTAAGTTCATGAGTTTAACCTTTAACATTGACTTTATCATGCTTGGATATTCATTAATAACTATGTTTTAGCTTAGGGAAAGCTTGGACATTGCTCTACTACCAGTCAGGCATCTATAGCCCCAACAAAGATACCTTTGGTTCCACTCAAGGCCTTGCTCTACTACCAACTAGACATCCATAACCCTAGTGGAGATTACCAGAATCACCTTTCCTTACAAAGATCTTGAATTTTGTAATAATGTTCTTGTATTTTATATTTTTCAAGTCATTCTGACATTATAACAAAGGTTGGGAACCAAGTTAACTAGGTTTTAGGATTTGGCCAAGTGTATGATCTTTAGATAGTCATCCTTGGTTATAAACTTTATCCTAGAAAATTAATGTTTTCTAAGTGCAAGCATGATTGTATCCCAATAATCCAGTATTTTACCCTACATGTGTAATCTTTCTAAAACCAAGTCTATATTAGAATAAGGTTTAAAATCTCAAGGAAGAATTAACCTATCCATTAGTCTTTGCTAGCTTATCTAAACTATAGCTTAAGCTCATACTTCAATAATCCATGATCAACCAATACTGAGATAACATACCTATGTTACTAAAATTTCAAGTACCTTTGAGTAAACATATGAATATTGAGTTGAAGACTATCTATAAGGACCTATTATAAACAAGCAACAAAGTAGAGAAAAAAATGTACCAAGTAGAAATCAAATAAATAAGTAAACAAATATATACAAACATATGTAAAAATAAGGGATAGGATGGGAAAAATAGAAGAAACTAATCAAGCCTACCTACAACAACTCAAACTAGTCTTACAGTCATTTTATGAAGACTCCATGTGGGATAGCAGAGAAATAATGATTAAGGTATTTCCCATTAATGTGTATCATGAAATCTAATCCTTGTAAGTCTTTCAACTTAAAGGTGTTATCTCCAAGTATCTCAACAATTTGATAGGGACATATCCATAAAGGTGTGAAATTCTCATGTTTAATATTAGGCTCAGATGCCTTGTCCCAAAGAATAATTAAGTCACCTTTCCTGAACACCTTTATTTTTGAATGCTTATCAAACCACCTCTTGACTGTGGTTTGGTGTCTACTAAATTTTTTAAAAGCCTCTTCTCTTACATCTTCCATTTTTATGATGTCCAACAACCTTGAGCTTACAAATTCTTGATCCTCTTCCATGTACTCTTCATGAACTTGTATGTTAGTAGTTTGAGTGTTATGGGAAATATGGGTTCTTGACCATATACCAACAAGAATGGTGATGTCTTGAGAGCTTGTTTGAATCTTGTTATATCTTCCCAAAGGGCATACTTAGGTATCTTGTGGCATATTCTTGGTTTATCAGTTGTGGACTTCTTTATTTCTTTCATCAAGTTCTTATTCATTGATTTAGGCACTCCGTTACCTTGAGGTTAATGGTTTGAAGAGAAATTGAGGACAATGTTATTGTCATATGCCCATTAATTCATCTCAATAGATATAAAGGTAGATACATTATCACAAACTAGAGATACAGGTGTCCTAAAACCTGATGCATATGTTTTCTTCTAGAAAATTGATAACCTCTTTAGTCCTAATCTAGTTAGTTGCCACTGCTCTAGTCCATCTTGTGTAGTAGTCAGTAGTAGTCAAAACATAATTATGACATATTGATGACCCTAAATGTATCACAGGGATTTTTAGTTTTCAAGGAACACTTGTCATTTTATAATTTTAGGAATTCAGAGCATGAGTAGCAGGTTTTGGCAAATTAGATTACCTATGGCAAAATATCGATAGAGTAATGTATGAATGTTCCACAAAATTTATAATAATTGATGGTTGGGAGCCATCATGGTCCAATTATTTGTAAATTTTAATTATTTTTCCTAATTCTAGTGAATTATGATTAAAACTTAAACTACATATTAATGTAAATCGATATTTATAATGATATTTAAACTATAGTGATCTAATTGAAAAAGAAGCAAAAGGGAAGGGTAAGGTAAAAATAAAAAAAGTGATTGTTGATCCTTGACTCAAATATCATGAAAAAGTTTTAATTTTGAATAAGCATGCATTTAAATAGTATATGATGCAAAATAGCATAAGCTTAGATCTCACCACACACCAAGTAAATTTCTAAGGATAACATAGAATTATACAAGTAAGAACTAGATTTTGCTTTAAAGAATTATTACCAAACTCAAATAGCACAAGAACATCTAAATAAAAAATAAATGAAATGAATCAAATTCAAGATATTTTAATTAATTTAGCATAAGCACAAATTAGAAACCTTATATCACAAATACAAGTTTAGAATTAAAAGGAATTATTAAAATTCTAGCTTTATAACCAACAATTGAGAGAAAGCTATATTAATAATTGACACATCAAATTTGGACAAACTTTGTAGAATTCCTTGATTGTATTAATTTCTAAAAGTATACAAATTTTTCTCAAAAATCTCTCCTTTATAAGATGGTAATACATGCCTTTTATAGAAAGATAAGGTAATATACTAGTTAGTTGTAAGATACAAATATACAAAAGGTAGGGACAACTGTCCTTTTTCTACAACATTCTAGAATACATTTGCTTTTCCAAAATAAAATGATTTAGAGGCAATATGCTAAAAAATTAGCATATTCCTTTAAAAAATAATATTCTATATTCAAAATATTACAATGTTTCTTCAAAATAGAATATTAACTACTTGGTGGGCCCATTACCGAAGGGTCCCCCTATTTCTCTTATAGAAGTTCCATAGCCTTTTGATGTTATTCCTTGACAAGATCCAAGTCCACCACTAAAGTTATGAGGCAGACATCTTCTTGGTTAGCCAAGTCCTCAAAATATCTATCATCCCTTGCCATTACTTCTTTAACACTCCTAGATTTTGTAATCTTTTCCTCGATAGTGAAGATCATGCCCAAAATTCTACTGTTATCACTACCTAATTTGCCCTAGATTTTGACCTTTACTTCATCACTAGAGTGAATTTGTGTTTATAATCTAAATCATCAATAATTCTTAGGGCTATAGTCTTTGTAGGATTTTCCAACATAGTGTTGAGAAGCTGCCTAATTCTGGCAATTAGCTTTTCATCATCCTTTAGAAGCATGTCCAAGCCTATTGACCATATACTTAATCTCTAGATCTTATCTACCATTATCTCTAGTATAAAATTTAGGTGGGATAGGTTAATGGTTTTGAATTTAGGAATCCTATTCATAATCATTATACTGATAAGATCTCTTATTTTGGCCTCTACATCTTTCCACTTTATTACTAGTCCTTTAACCACCTCACTATATTGGATCAAAGCATCTTGCCTTAGCTTTATTTAATCAATCATATCAAAAAAGCATGCTTCAAATATGTTTATTACATCCTTAGGCATTGATAAAATAGCCTAAGTCTCTAATTTCTCTTTTTCCTTCTCCAAATTATGAATCCTTTGTTTTGTGCCTCTTATGCCAACTCTGACATGGGCTTAGTGAGCCTTAGATAAGATTTCAATATCTTCTTCATGTATGGGTAGTTCCCTAGGCTATTGCCTTCCAACTAGATTTAAACCTGTAAAGGGTTCCACCTTCTAGAATGTGAAATCTTTAGCTTCCACCATGGCTTTTCTAATCGTGGCCCTCTCTAATCTAGTTTTCTCTAGATTAAACTACACAGTAGTAGATGACTATGTGTATTTGGGAGGTTATGGGACCTCTACCCTTATGTTGCTTAATTCTCTTAGACCATTCATCTTCTTTTCATTTGACCTTGCATTGGTCACTATCCTTATTTCCTCTTGATCTTTCATCAAAGCCCTTATCCATGGCTTGATGTCTTCATACACATCAATGTTGATAGCCTTGGTTAAGGCCCATGAGTGAGAATAGGAAGGGATCTTCTGCATCTTTTCATAAATGAACAAATTATGGATGATTGGTCCATGAATGGGGAAATCCTAATTGAACAAGTTGATCTCACTTTTGGTATGAGTGAGAGTCAATTTTGGCCTTTTTTATCCAATAGGGATGATTTCTAGTTCTGCTTTTCTCTTCCTAGGCTGGGCCACTAGGACAAGATCTAGGGTAAATTCCTTTCTTTTATCTTCTTATTTAACTTTATTTACTTAAACCTAAGCTTCTTTATCTTATTCTTATTAGTCTTTAGAGCCATATGCTTCAGTGAGGACCTTGAGGGCATCCTCTAATATTTCATCAAGCTCAAGGGAAACCATATCCAAGTATTCTACTAGGGATGTTGGTCTATTAAGAGGGGCTAAAGATGAAGGTCCTTCACCATGTCTCTCTTCCAACTTTTCCTTGCTAGTGCCTTGTATAATTTGTGTTGGGCACTATGGTACTTTCATCTAGGATTGTTCTTCCGGTGGCCTAGAAGGTCCAAGTAGCAAATGATATTGAAGAGGATGTATTTGCCATATCTCCCTTGGTGGTTTGTCATCACTAGTTAATTTATGTACAAGTTTTAGGTTGGTTTTTTTTGATCTAGCTAGTACTTCTTCAAAATTGTAGGTTTTGATGTGAAGGGTGTCATAAGGATGAAGTTTATTTCATAGACTAGCTTGGGTAGTTGTTCATTCTTCATATGTGGGCTCACTACATTCTTGGGATCCCAATGCCTGAGGTCATCTAATTAAAACACAAATGACTCCATATGCCTTGCCATGGTGTTCACCTACTTCCAATCCTACAAAAATATTCTTCTAATTGTCAAAGGAAAGGAATGGAGGAGGCCCTTCCTTTTTTCCTTGAAAACTCCATCAATACCATTAAGGAGTTGGGATGTAATTTATTATTTTACTAACTTGTTAGGAATATAAATGGGTAACTTGTAGGGTTGGGTCAGAATTCCCTCAATTTTGATTAAAATTCAATCTTGGTAAAACCAAATATCTCCCATTAGATCCATATATTTCTTAATCAAAGGGCTAACCCTAGGCATGGGAGACCCTATAATGGTTTCTACCAAAGCAAGACAAAGTCAAAGATGAATTACATGTGATGTCTATACTTGAAGATGTGTAACTTTGAGTAGTGGTGGGATATGGTGGTTCTACCCTTAGGAGACCAATTTTTGATGTTGGGGATCTTAGTGGAGGCTAGCAAAGCATCCAATAGGTAGGACATCTTGAAAAATTACTTGCTAGTCTTTCTCTTGATGGTTGTGAATTTTTTACTCAGGTAGATGTTGACCATGTCCCCAATTGGAGGAGTGATCCATTTCTCTACCATAAAGTAGACATAAGACAACTATATATTATTTACATATGTGGTTTTAGGGCCTATAAACATTATATTTAATAGGGTCATGATCACCCTAATTCCTTTCATAAACTAGATAATTAATATTCTTCCCTCAAAGTCCTAAAATACATGGTTCCCTTAGAGCAACCATGGCCTGAGGATGGTATCTAGGTCATTTTAACTAGTCTATTCTTTGATTGTGGGTAGATCCACATGGCATTTTGAGAGCTTATAGTACCTCTCAAATGCCAATGGGGAAATATATGACACTCTCCTAGAGCTTCCCTCATGGATAATCCAATCATTATCAATTCTATAGTATACAAAAATGGGAGCTAATATATCAATACAATGGAGTACCTATGGTTGGTAACAACATGGTGGAGGCTATCCATTTGAAATACAACCAAGTCATAGTACCTCCTGTTAATAATATAAATCCTCTATTCCTCCTTGATATTGACTAGCATCTCCTCTATAGTCCATAAGAGCTCAGACTAACTCCTATTGCCATTATTTAGGGCTATAGTGTTTATCTCAGTATCTTTATAAAATCTTCCTTTCTTGTATATGGATAGATACAACTTTGTCTCATCCCTTAATTTCTACCTTTGAGCTACCATGGCTTCTACACTTGCAATTTATCCACAACTAGATTGTAATTGATCTTTGTGCTAACTCTCTTATGCTCAAAACATAATTAAGCTTCTTTTGGATTTACTGCAATCATCTAGATTCACTTATGGTCACTTTTATACAAGTTTTAGGGCTTCAAATCTTTAATGGTGGTAGCTCATTTAGATTTTGTCTCATACATGATTAAAATTTAATTTGGACCATTGCCTTTATATGTTTACATTCTTAGGCACACAAGATCTCTTTTGTCATTTTTTTCTTGAATGGTGCTTATGTGGCATCAATCTGAAACCTTTCACATTATTTTTCATAAATGATTTTGAAGCACTATCCATTGTCATTTAAAAATGACCTTTTGTTTCACATTATTGGATCAAAAATCCTTAGAACAGTGTAGGCTGTTGATTTTAATCTTAGACTTCACCTATCATTGGTCCTTTTGAATATTGAGCCTTGTGATTGTGTCACTTGGTACCTATATGGGCCTTTTGAGCTATGTCACCTTTGTTAGTCACATACTGAATGCACGTCTCCCATGTGTCAAGCCTATGGGCTCTCAGAGGTCTGTTGAAAATTTATCAATGCCTTCACACCATCAAGTCATCTTTTCATGATGAAGTGTGAGCTTTAGGATCTACAAAGATACACAAACTTTAATCAACACATTATTAAGGTAGGGACTTCTATTTAAATATCTTGGGATAAATTTTATATCATGCTTATTAAACACAAAATAAACTTTAGGCTAAAGTTTTTAGGATTTATAAAAAGGGACCATGGCCAAATATTTTAAGTCAAAGTTTACGTTGTGTTTAATAAACACAATGCATACTTTAGACTAAAATACTTATGTTAATCTCTTAGAATACACTGAAGGGGGTCAAAGTGATATAAAGATTGATAATGCTAGATTTTGAAATAGGGCTTCATTGTATTAATAAACACAATAAAATCTTTGGTTAGAAGTATTTGGGCTAAATTAAATGTCACAAAGACCCTTCCAAAGAAATACTTAGTATAAGTCTCTAGCCTAAGGGTCACACCATTCAAACAAATGAAATGTGGACCTTAGAATATAGACTTAGACTAAATTCATTTTTGCATATATTTAGATTATTAGACCATTTCATTATTTATAGATTAAAGATTTCATGTGCTTGAACATCCTTTGAGAGGATCCATTAGTCTGTAAATGTAATTCATGAGATTTATAAATGGCATTTTGAGTGTATCTTGGTAGTTATCAAAATTATCCATTAGATTAAATTTGATGGCCTTGTAGACATTAAATGCATCCTCACAGACGTCAAATGATGGTCACATGAACATCAAATTTAGGCTTGAAAAGTTCTTAGTTTTGATGGGCATAAAATTGATGGTCACATGAATGTTAAATACATCCTTATGGATGTTAAATAATGGTTAATTTAATGTTAAATTTAACCTCATTAAATTCATATGACCCAATATGAGAGTGTCACATGGCAGCCCTGTGGGGCCTCTCAAGGCTTTGACTTTTAAATGGTGTCTTTGCTTCATCTGATCTTTAGTCTATGTTGAAGCGAGGACATTTGATCATGATCAAAGTGCTTGAATATGATTTATTTGAATGACTAAGTATTCAATTTTTTTAGGATTTCTTTAGATCATCTGATTGAAAGGCTGTGAGGAATCATAAATCATTGGATCCTACAAGATCCATGATATTTAAGTCAAAACTCGAGATGAAATAAACTTAAGCTAAGGAATTTAAATTAAGGTTTTATTCATATTAATAAATATGAATGGGGCCTTAACATTAAAGATTTAGGTTACATAAGAAACCATAAAGAGAACTATCCCAAAAAATAAAAGGGACCCTGCTAGCATAAAAGTAGACCACAGTTAGAAATATAGGAAGCATAAGGGGGAAAATAAAAAGGGACCAAGACATATTTTGGGATAAGGTTTGGTTTTGTTAAGAAACATGACCAAGTATTAACATAAAAATATGTCTTAAGCCCATAACAAGTTTACAATATTCTCTCTAATTTACTCCTACCAAATTCAAATTCAAACTTGAACCAAGGGTTTATGTCAGCATTTTTAAAACATGAATCTACTATTAAGGGCTCCATAAAACCTATAAATTAAATACATGAAGAACATTCATTAGAAATATTAGGCAAGCTTAAATAAAAACATAAATTAGTAAGCTAATCTTATCAAAATTGGAATATCTTTAAATTCTAATAATGATAAAAATAGGCCATGCTTTCAAGGTTAAGCTTCAGAACATCTCAAGGGTCCCAATTTTCAAAAAATTGGGATATGTTGACCTCAACATGACCATCAAAGGAATCAAGGTTGATGACCCCCATGCAATCTAGTCCCTATAAATGGTTTATCAATCATGACTAGATTTAATGGCATGGCTTCTTTGGGATCTTTAGCATTGAAGAATTGACATGAGTGGCATTCTCTTGCATGCTTGTGAGCATCCTTGAAGATTATAGGTCAATAATAACCAACCCTTAATATTTTATGTGTTATTGTCATTCAAGATGGATGTCCAGTTCCTAAATTTTCATGGAAGGTGCTCTTGATCTCAGTTACTTCACTGTTGGAGACACATTTCAAGTAAATGCCTTCAAAGTTCTTCCTATAAAACACTCCATCCTTGATCATAAAATGAGATACCTTGAGCCTTAAAGATATTATTTATTTTTTAGTTAACATTATGCGATAATAACAATTGATTAGTAAGTGGACAATGGGATCATGCTAGTCATTGGGTATAAAACTTTATTACTCTACCTGCATAACACTTAGATTAAGATTAGTATTGGTAATCAAATAAATTAAACCCAATCACCTTACAAATTTGGTAGTCTTCATCTCAAAATCATATTCTTATAGAACAAACATCCACTTACTTTTCCTTTCTCTTAGTCTATTCTGACTTAGCATGAGCTTCATGGTAGGGTCTAGTAGAATGACATGCACCTTATTCCTAAGGATATAATGCCTAAAATTTTTTACTACCTTGACCAAAGCACATGCTTATTTGTTAATCAAAGTGTAGTTTAACTTAGCATTTTAAGGTTAGTGCTCATAAAAGATATTGGATGGTCACATCCATTCATCTTCTAAGTTAAAACTGTAGTTATTGTATGATCTAAATCAAAGGAGTAAAGATTAAAAACTTTATCAAAGTCTAGACTTATTAGTATAGGTGCACATCTAATTTCCTCTTTGATGTCTTTGAAATCCTTCTTTTTCTCCTCATTCCAATTGATCTTAGCTTATTTCTTTAACATGTCATTCAAAGGTTTCGCTATTTTTATGAAACTAGAAATAAACTTCCTTACAAAATTTATTTTATAAAAGAATGACCTCAATTCCTTCCTACTATTAGGGGGCTCTATACTAGATATTGCATTTACTCTATTAGGGTATATTGATATTCTCTCCTTAGTGATAACATGTCCTAAAAGTTTTCCCTCGGTAACATAGAAAATACTTTTCTTTGGGTTGAGAGAAATCCCATACCTTCTACATCATTCAAATATCTATTGTAGGTTCATAATATGATCCTCACTACTTTTATAAAAGAGAGCCATATCATCCATGCATATGATAATGCATTTATCTAAAAGAACTTAGAAGACATGATCCATATCCCTTTGAAAAGTGGCTCCTACATTTATCAATCCACAAGGCTTTCTTTTGTAGGCACAAGGGCCCCAATTGGTAGTAAATGCAGTTTTCATCTGGTCTTCTTGGTTCACTAACACCTGTTTATACCCTAAAAACTATCAAGAAAGGACATCACAGCAGAACCAAATACAATTTGAATCACTTGGTCAAGAGAAGGTAGGGGTAATTATCTTTCTCAAATGCTCTATTTATATTTATAAAATCAATGCACAGTTTGATTTCACCATTTTTATTCTTGGATGGGACTAAATTAGCTACCCAAGTGGAGTTACTAATGGGAAACACAATCTTGACATCTAAGAGATTTTTAACCTCTTTGAAATTAGTGGTTCTATGATTGGTTTGATAGGCCTCTACTTTTGTCTGAAAGATTTGTACTTTTATTTTAAAGGTATGGTATGTGTTATGACCTTTGGATCAAATATTTTAAGGTCATCATAGGACCATGCTATGATATCTTTATATTTTTTCTACATTTATTTGTCTCTTTTGGACTCAATGCTTGTATAGGTTGTACCAATATTAACAAACTGAGGTTGACCTTGAAATACAAGATCAATTATATTATAATCTTTCTCACTTTGGTAATCTTGGTAGTCTTAGCTAGTCTATCAGAATCAAATAGTATCTCTAAGGAAATCATGTCTTTGGGGATCTTATTGTCACTCAATTAAATGACCTTTTCACCAAGTTTGCCTTTAATTTTGTCATAATCAAGGTTACTTTCATTAGTTTCATCAATAATGTGACCCTCAAATACTCCTGAGCTATTCATGAAGTCTATGATCTAGTGATCATCATTGAATACTTGTAAATGGTTAACATCATCTAGTACTAAGGGATATGGGACTAATTCAATGGTAAATGTTTGTAAATTGGAACTTTGATTAGGCATAAGGTTGGCTATAGATGAATCATGTTCATAAAAAAAAATCTTCCCTAGGGATTGACACAATGTTGAAAGCATCAAAACATTCAATTAAGTCCCGCACTCTAAATTTAGACTTCTTAAGATAGGATAAATTACATTGATATTTACTCTTGACTTGGTCAACTACTAGTTTAGAGTCACCAAAAACTAATGTTGGAACACAACTATCTATGGAGAGGAGGGGTGAATTAGTAGATTGAATAAATTAGTCATTTAATACTTTTAATGTAGATTAAAATATATATGTAGAAATCAAACACACAAAAATGGACACAACACCATATGTATATGTGGAAAACCCAATATGGTAAAAACCATGGTGAGAAATAACTGCTAGAATCTACTATTCTAATCTAGCCTCATTAGTTATAATATTTAAGGTTACCGACCCTAAGGAGACACAAATCCCTTATTTTAAGAGTACCTACTCTAAGGAAGCACTAATTGCCTAACTGAGCACCAAATTAGTTTATCTGATGACACCCACCAATCAGATCTATATTCAAAATATGAAGCTACAACTCTAGATTATAATGTTGATTCATAAATGAATCCAATTCCAATTCTCTATTACAGATCTGATTTATAAATGATCATGTTCTACACTTCATCTCTCTCTTCTCTTCCACTCTAGCCCTCTTCCTCTGTGTCTCTATATTTTCTATTTGACACAATTTAACCACTTCAACAACATTTTATGTATCCTAGATGACATATATATATATATATATATATATATATATATATATATATATATATATATATATTATCTAGGTCTCACTTCTTCTCTATGTTCACACTTGGTCAGTAACACATCACACTCCTTCCTTGGACTCAGTTCAATTGATAGGTTCCCCTCTTCTTGAATTCATGCTCCACCACTATGATTATCTATATTATTACTATATTTAGCATATATTAGACTTTGGTTTTGATGAACATGCCATATTACACAATTTTATTGATCACAACAATCTATTTCATTGTCTGTGTTATATTTTATAGCTTACATGCATGTTCCAACACTTGACCATTGGGAAAAACACATATTTAAATATTGGCCTTTGATTTTAAGTTCCCCACCATAAATAGGCTCACTCACTCCATCAGATCTTTGTATGCTTCCAAAATTTAAATTTTCAAAATTGAAATGCATTTGTTATATCTTTTGATCTAAGCTCCTACGTGTCAAGATCTTCAAAGTTTCATGAACTTTACCTCTATCTAATGTTAAACCTTGAGAACTTGGTATAATATCATAGCTTCCTAAGACTTTATAGAAAATATGCTTCATAAATCTCATCAAATTAGATCAGTCTTTAACTCACCTCTATATCATTAAACATAGAGCACTTGATCCCATTAAGTCTACTCATTCCATTATATATTCATTGCATGATCACATGCTCACTGTTTGATCTTTTGACAAGTTTAAAATTTATCTCAGAAAAGATCTTGTGAATGTGACACTTGGAATCCTTGCATGCCTTCTACACATATGCTATCAGTTTCCACTATTATGAAACTTGGCATTTATGTGTTGATCCTTGACTATTTGACTTTAAACCACTTTGTATATTTACTGTGCAAGCTTCATGATTGTGACACTTTTTAATATGATGTTTACTCATAGATGCCTTCGATAAATTGACATTGCTACGCTTTGTTGTATCTTTAATGTACAATTAAGCACTACTCATTGATCGAGCTAGGACAAATATTAATTCTAAGACTTAGGAAATATTAAGGTCTTAGAAAATTTCTCAAACTGGTAACTACTTGGTTGAAGGGTCCAATTTCACAAGGATAACAAGTTCTTAAGATATAACTTATGTAACTAATTCCTGTCTATATCTAGTCAACATAAAAATAGAACATGCTTGTGAATGTCATTACTTAAGCTCATAGGGTTTTACTGTGAAACCCTAGTAATATCTGAGAGAAAAGATAAATCAATTTTAAGATCATTTCTTATCAACTAAACCTATAGACCATATATTTAAGATGCTCTTGAAAAACCCATAACAAATTTTCTATTAATTTCTCTTTAAGTGGTCCAGAAATGGTCTCTATAAAAGCATGGTAACTTTGCACGATGTAACTTTAAAAAATGTTCTTCTCTCCATCAATCTTCCCTGATACTTTAACATTAATGACATTCATAATTCCCATTTTGACATCAATGAAAATCAAATGGCCAATAATCTCCCCATTTGGCATTGATGGCAAACTAAATGCTCTATTCTTATAATACTTTGCTCCTTCTCTGACATTATTTGCATTAGCTTCTAATTAAATTGAGAATAAACTATTCATACTAAAATTACTCCCCTTTAGGAAATAAAACATTTCTCCAAACTAAACTTAGACACATGATCTACTCTTTCAAACTTTTACAGAGAGTATTTACACTTTTTCTCCCCCTTTATCGTATAAAGGAGCTTATCGAAGAATATACAACCATCAACTCATTACAAATATACCAAAATATGCATACTTGATTTGTCTTTTCTGTCTTCTTCTAGGGATTAACAATAATTTTATGATACTCCCCTTGGACTCATGCACTATCACTAGGATCTAGTGATGTGATGTAGGAGCCACCACTCCCAATTTATATCTTAGATACTCAAATTGTTCCTTGGGAAGAGGTTTGGTGAATATGTCTATAACTTGATCCTGAGTTGGTACATACTCCATTGTAACCTCTTGATCAAAAAAAATTTCTCTTAAGATGTAATAATTGATTGATATGTGCTTAGTTCTAGAATGCATCACTAGATTCTTTGAAATGTTAATAAAACTTGCATTGTCACAAAGAATAGAGATAGGTGATTTGTATTCTACCTTGATGTCTTTGAGTGTTTAATTCATACATAAGACTTGATTACAATATGAAACTAATACAACATACTCTACTTTTTCTATAGAAAGAGTAACTAACTCTTGTTTTTAGCTTAGCCATGAAACAAGTCTATTTCTAAGGAAAAATGCACCATCACTAGTGCTTCTTATATCATCCACACTTCCTTCCTAATAAACATTTGTATATGCTTTTAAAGTGAAATATTAACTTTTAGGATACCATAGGCCATATTCAATTATGCTCTTGATATATCTAAAGATATTTTTCACTACATTGACATGTGAATCTTTAGGATTAGCTTGAAATATTTCAGCCATGCACATTACTTGCATGATATCTGGTCTTGATTTAGTTACGTATAACAAGATACCTATCATTGATATATATAAATTTTGATTTGCATCAAGGGACTCATTATTTTTTCTCAACTTACAACCAGTAATCATGGGAGTACCTACTAGTTTGCTATCTTCTATTCCAAAATTCTTGAGCATTTCCTTAGCATACTTAGTTTGAGATATAAATATCCCTTCATCATTTTGTGCTATCTATATACCTAGAACAAAGAAATTTCTCCAAGCATAGACATCTCTAAATAATTTTACATTTGAGTAGTAAATTTTTTGCACATTCTATTTTTTCTACTACAAAAAATGATATCGTCTACATAAATAACAACAATCAACATATACTCACCTTCTGATTTGATGTATATATTTTTATCTACACATCCTTTATTGAATCCTTTTTGTTGTAGGTATTGGTATAATCTTGAATACCATGCTCTAGGTACCTATTTTAGACCATATAGAATGTTCTTTAGTCTATAAATAGAATCTTATTCATCTGATAGCTGAAAACCTTGAAGTTGTTCTATGTAGACTTCCTCTTCTAGGTTCCCATTCAAGAAAGAAGATTTAGCATACATTTGATAGAATTTGAACTTATTATAAATAAATAATGTTAGAAACATTCTTATGGCTTATAATCTAGAAATTGGAGCAATTTTTTCCTCAAAATCTATGCTCTAAACTTATGCATATCTTTTGCACACCAATCTTGCCTTATTCTTTATAACAATTCCATCCTCATTGAGCATGTTTCTAAAGACCCACTTTGTACCTATTACATTCTTATTTGAGGTCTTGGAACTAATTCCCAAGTTTTGTTCTTTTAAATTTAGCTTAGTTCTTATTTCATGGATTTTAGCCAATTCTCATCTTTTGTAGCTTCAACATAGTTCTTAGGCTCAATTTCAGATATCAAAGCAAAAATTACTTGCTCCTTGTTTATTGAAACTCTTCTCCTTATCTGAACTCTTTCATTTTTATTTCCAATGATCTACGCTATATTATGATCCTCTTGAACAAATATTGCAAGTGGATTTTCATTTACTTCTTCATGTTCTTCATTAGCTGCTTCTTCTTCATAATCTAAATCTTCATTACAAATTTATTTGTCAAGTTTAACATGTTTCAATCCTTCTTCACCCTTGAAATTGATGCTCTCTAAAATTTTGTGTAGCCTTTTTTGTAACATATGTAGGCTTTGTTTTGAGTGGAATAACCAAGAAATATTCCTTCATCACATATTGATTCAAAGCTTCCCAAGTTGTCCTCTTTTCTCCTAATGTAGCATTTGATACCAAACATTGTGAAATACTTAACAGAGGTAGGTTTTCCATGCCATAGTTCATAGGGAGTTTTATAATTGTTTACCCTCATTTTAACTCTATCTAAGATATATATTATTATTTAGACTACTTCTATCTAGTATCTATCAAGTAACTTGTTCTATTTTAGCATTGTTCTAGTCATCTCCTAGATTATCTTGTTTTTTATTTCAATAAATCCATTATACTATGGAATCCTTGATGTAAATTAATGCCTTTTAATTTCATGGTTCTCATAGTATTCTATGAGCTCATTTGAGGTAAATTCTCCTCCTCTATCAAATCTTAAGCATTTGATTTTTTGTCTAATCTCATTCTCTATCATGGCCCTAAAGATCTTGAATATTTCAAATGCCTGAGACTTATATTTCAAAAAGGCTACCCATGTCATTCTTGAGTAATCATATACAAATAACATGAAACATCTCTCTCCTTTATATCATTTTGTCTTAGTAGGACCACAAAGATCAGTATGAACTAATTCTAGAGGATTTGTAGTTGCATACTCCTTTGTTTGAAATCTTACCCTTGTCTACTTGCCTTATTGACATGCCTTGCAAGCAATGTCTAAAATTTTACTTATCTTAAGCATGTGTCTAACACCCATATTTGAGATCACATTTATTAGGTTTTCAAAATCAGCATGGCCCATTCTTCTATGCCATAATCAACTCTCATCAATCTTTCCTATTAGGTAGCTATTACCATTCACTTCACTAAGATTATAAATGTTGCTTTTAGTTCTTTTACCTTATGTAACTAATCTTCTAGATCTCCTTATCTTACAACCTTCTACAATAAATGTGACCTTATGTCTATTATCACACATTTGGCTGACACTTAGTAGATTATATTTCAATACATCAATATAAAGGGCATCATGTGTAGGTGGTTTTTCATATATGTTCAGGGTTCCTTTACCTTAGATATTTACTGTAGTGTTATCTCTCAAGATGAAAAATCCTTGCTTACATTTTCTTAGTTTGATGAACTTTATCTTATGACCAGTCATATGTTTCTATAACCACTATCTATTACCCACAAATTTTGCTCCTTGGCATGGAGCGCAGTTTGAACAATCATGGATTGATCTTTTACTTTCCACACATCCTTGGGTTTCTTATTTAGATTATTTTTTAGTTTTTCAAAGACTTATGAACCTTTGTTCACACTAAGAGGCACACCTTTATTTTCACTTTGTATTTTTGGTCTTATAACGCTTGTTCTACATTGTTTAGCTATGCAATCAAGATTATTACAATTATAGCATATTACATTTATATCTAATAAGGGATCAAATGAATTTTTGATTACAAAGTTTGTGCTCCTTTTAGGTACAACTCTAAAATCACTACCCTTATGACCAAACTAATTACAAGTATAACAATAACCATAGAAATATGAGGAATACTTGGTCATAACATTTATTTGTGTAGGATGAGTAAATATTATTAACTCTAGATTCTTTAAATCTTTAACCCTTAAGAAACCATCTGCATCAACTACCTTTGTCTTCTTCTTTTCTTCAAGATTCTTTTCAGATTTCTTAACATCAATAGTGCTTGGGTCTATCTTTTTATTCTTGCAAGCTTTATCTTTATTTGTTCCTGATTCTCTTTCTATTTTGAAGTTTTCATATAGGTTAGTAGATGTATTGGTTATGGGACTTTTCCCTTTTTCATAACCAAGACCAAATATTTCCTTTGATGGATTTTGAGAGTTAATTAACTCATCAAGAATTAATAAATCTCTTTTCATCTTTAGACCTTTCTCTAATTATTCTTTAGCTTCTTCATGTTTTTTTTGTAGAGAGGATTACAAAGCAAGTTAGTCAAACATTAGTCCATAAATCATGAAAAATGTATAAAGAACTAACTAACTAAGCCTATCTATTCCTATGGGAATTCCAAAGGATATAAAGAAACAAATGAAATAAATCAAACATCATATTACCTTCTCAAATGGATTAACCATACCCATGTGGCTCAAAATCATGTTCTCCCTTGATCATACATCCTTGTCTTTGTCAACAAAGGTGGCAAACTCCTCTAGTGTCTCAAGAACACTCCATAAAACCTAGGATCATGATTACAAATCACTAAACTAGCCTATCAATGAAGCTAGTAACTAATTTTAATGGTTTATTACAAAGGATTGTCGAGACAATTTTGCATAATAACTTTTCATAAATAAATATTTTTTTAATTCATGTCCATTGCCTCTCTATTTATAGATTTCTGAGATTGGTCAGGATCAACCATGACTGCCCATCTCAAGATTGAGATGTGTGGCCATGGATAATCCTAATGTTTGGAATTAAACTCATAAATATCCTCAAGATAAATAAGCATTAAAGAGGCATGGGAGGCATTAACTAGGCATGGGTGTCCCATAATCTTGATATTTTATGCACTTATGGCGTGATGGATGCCACCCCATAGATGATGTCACTAGGTGATGCAGATATTCAAAATCAATTTCTAATAATGAGATATTCAAAAATATGTATGGAATTCTTACTTAATTTTGTAAATTGGATTAATTATCTTAAGTAATTTTAATCAAGTTTAGTGTAATTATTTATAAATTGGTGCACAATTAATCAAAATGGTCAAAAAGTCACATATTGGGTCATAATTTGACCAAAGTGGAACTGAAAGGTGATGTTAAATGAATTGGAGTTTTATTCCCATTTAAGATGTTATAAACACCAAATAAAAAATGTATGTGATGTGTACCAATGAATTAGAATAAAAGAGTGATCCAAAGCACTAAATGGTGAAATTGTCATTTTGACTTGAAATGATCTGATCAAAGTTAGCTAGCCCATAAAATGCATTGCCTTATTTAGGGATAATTTGACTTAAATTTTCACTTGTAAGTGACAAGTTTGAACCATTTAGGGTGTTTTATGGATTTTGACCTAAAATGTGCATTTGAGTGCAATTTGAGTAAGATTGACAATTTCAACACAAATGGTGTTAGGAATTAGATGTCTACATTTTGCCCCTATTTGAGAAGGCATAGTGAGACATTTAGGTGAAGAAATATCTTTTAAAATAAAAGAGTTTTCAATAAGAAATTATAATATACCCATGATTTCCCCTTGAGATGACATACTAGGATGGAAGAAAAGGATGGACTCTCAAAAAAGAAAGAAAGTGAGAGATTAACCCATGGAATAGATCACATCTAGACGAGCTAATGCTTGCACATGTGATTACCATCAATGATAAAAATATAATTAGGATTTAATATGACCTATAAAATTGGGGGAATGGGATGGATACAATCCATAAATGTAAGGGACACATTGTAAACGTACCTAATTTGAGAGTATAAGCTATGTGCTTACGACATTGATCAATCCTGAGACAAGTTACACACTAAAAATATTTCCATCATGGGCATTAGTTTCAAGATCTTGTAATTAAAGGAAAAGAGAGAAGATTCTACTTAAATAAGGGAAGCACCACTAGAATAGGTCTCCGAAGAGAAGATAATAAGAAGTACTGTAGTAGAGAAAATGTGATCATGATAAAATAGTTTTTCCCTAGTAGGGTAAATTTTGAGCATTAATAGAGAATAAATAATGATTGTCTCCTATAGAGATGATTTGATTTAGATGTGGTTTAGATGGTGGGTCCCAACATGGGCAATTGGAAATAAGAATATCTCAAGGATATAATTGAAAAGATAGGTTAAAGTGAGTGGGCATAAATAGACATGTGATGGTGTAATGGATTAGAAAGCCATATAAAACTAAGCATATGAGAATACACAAAGTGATGAAAATAAGAATGAAAGATAACTAAGCTAACCTTAATAGAAATTGAGAACTACCTACATAGTTATATGGACTCATGTTCCAACATGAACTTTAAGCCAATGTAGTTCACCCATGTGTGGGAGATAATGGAATGATAAACAATGAAAATAGACCAAGAATTTGAGTAGAATTATAATGTATGAAAAGAGATGTAAATCTAAGCATAGACAAATAATATTGTAATGCACATTACCTAGAAGTCTAATTCCATATCATGAGTCTAGTTTTTGCAAAGTGTTCTTGAGAAACATTCATCGGAGTTAATGTTGATGTTAAGACTTTGAGACCTAAGCACAAAGTGCTTGATATAGTAAAATAAATTAGGAATCATAAGTATGAATAAATTATAAGGACATAAGATTCTAATTACATTGAGCCAATTCAAATGTGAATACCTATAACTAAGGATAATGGTAAAATAATGACCAAAATTAGAGTTACAGTGATTTCCATTTAAACAAAAAAGCAAAGAAAAAGAAAAAGATATACATAAATGAACCTAAATTTAAATAAAGATATGATCTTAAGTAGGAAAAAAATGTTTAAAAAAAACAAAAATCAAGAACATCTTAATGACATGAGACCAAAATATGAATAATCAAGATCCATGTGAATCATCAAGACATTCTTGAACACAAAAGAGAAAAGCAAACTCAAACAAAAAACAAGACCAAGATGAGACAAGAAGTAATAAAAAGAGAAGAAATAAAAGGAGAGGTGTGAAAGCACAACTAAACATGAAGAAACTCAAATAAACACACACAAATAAAAACCAAGTTAGTACAATTTAAAGATAAATGTTCATGCATTTGTGGTAGAGGCGTTACTTTCCGCCACATCATAACAAAAATCAATGACATGATAATTGTTCCCTAATTAAAGAACAAAATTGATAAAAGAAATAAGGGAAGAGAAGAAAAGGAAGGAGTTGGTTGAGATGACTCCAGATGTATAAGACAAGTGGATGTTGCCTAAATAGTTCCATGGATGCATGTTCCAACATGAACTTTAGGCCAAATGTAGTTCTCCCAAGAAATGGGATAGAAGAAAAATGATGATCAGACTAGCGTGATTAATGTTATAGAAGAAATGGAAGATATGACAAATAAACAAGAATGGTCTATCAAATAAGAAGCTAATGAGATGAGAAAGAATGATCTTACAAAATTGCAAGTGCATAGGACAAGATGAAATGAATTGGTGTTTTTGTGCTTGTAAAATGGCAAGAGCGTAATATGGTAGAATGGGAATGTACAAATGTATAGAAGAATGAGATAATTTTTTTGTTCTTTTTTGGATCATGTTCTCATGTTTTTAGTATTTGAAAGTATTTATAATGTTTTTAGTGTTTTTGGGATAAAATATACACTAGGTAGGACCATCTAGTTGAGGAGATACACGTCCTAAGAGTAGAGGTTATAATAAGATAGATAAATTGCTTGTAATGGCCCATGCTCATAAATTGGTGAGAGTGAGGCTTAGGTTACTCACAAAATAGTGAGAGAATATGGAAAGGGGGACTGCAATGACCTCAACATGAATTGAGCATGACCCACATAGTCTTAAAATGACCTCAAGTCATAATAATTTCATCCACACAAAAGGTAGGGAAAAACCAACTAGGTCCCAACAAGTTCTCAAATCTAGTAAATGGCCAGTCAAATGAAAATAGTAATGGAAAGGTGATGTGGTAATACATGGTAAACCAGTGTTTCCCCTAGTTTCCCTATAGGTGGTTATAACTAGGATACAATGGCATATGTCAACAATACTAATTTTCCCATAGGAGGTTATAATCAGGCTCACATAAACAAACTTGATAGGATGAAAGATATCTTTCTAGATCAATTATCACACTAATTTCATAGACTATCATCGTAAACATGAATCAAATTGATTGTTGAAACTTGATTGGAATCCTCTCACAAAAAGTGTAAGAAGAACAAAAGTAACCAAGATCAAAACAAGATTGGCTAGGATGAGTAAAAATAGGCTTTGGTCTAGATAGGAATGAAATGATAGGATGGATAAAATGGTAAGGGGGTTTGCCCCCAAGTGATAGGGTGAATAGAAAGAATATGTGACAATGGAAAAATGATATGTAACAATGGAAATGGCATGGCAATGTGAAATGGTATGGTACATGTTTTTGGCCTGGGTGTGGTAAATGGCATATGATTCTATTTTTTTTGTTGAGATGGAGATGCATGTACAAATCAAAAAATGATACAAATAGAATACTTGATCATGTTAATTTCTATCCCACACCTTGTCTGAATAATTTCTCTATCAATAACTAGATGTATATATGGTTATCAAAAATGCTTTTTTGATGTTCATTGGTCATTGATTCTAATTCCTTCAAAGATTGAGACAAGGTATATTTGTAGCCTCTACAAAGGAAAGTGCAGCCATGGATGGTAAATAAGGACAAATAATGGATGGTAGGTTTGTTCATGAAATGGAATTTTAGATGATAATGGAATGTGGAATGGCTAGGAAATAAATAAATATCAAGATGTTCAACTACACATAATGTTGATAATACTAGATTCAACATAATTTTGGTTGTGGTGGGACCAAAGACTTGTTCTCTCAATAGGACCACTAGATTTTTATATTTTTTGACCTTGAGAGTAGCTACCATCTGATTAGACTATAGATTGGAAGATATTTTGATTTGATCTTTGATTTTGTCTTCATAAAGTAGTGAAGAACTTTTGTGCTCAACTATTGGTGCCTCAATAAGGTTTTCACTAATGGATGTTGAATTTTGACTTTGATTATCTTCTAGTGCTTCCAAACAAATTTCGCTATAAGATGTTGAGTTTTGACTTTGATTATCCCCTAGTGCCTCCAAAAGGTTTCACTAGGAGAGTGTTCTTCTGCTATATAAATGTGGTCTTGGCCTCCTTGCTCTTCTTCAACTATTATATTTCCATGGATTAAATTCAACAAAGTGTGATTCTATCAATCCCAATCAACACTTGTGGGAGATGGAATGTTAATAATATGGCTATTTTGATTGATGGTAATGGTCTATGGAATGGTAATGGAATAGGGAAAGGCTACACAATCCTTATAGAAGATATTAGGAGAACTTGTGTTAATGTTGAATTACTCATCCTCAAAAACCATATAAGGATCAAAAATGTATTTAAATTGATCTATGAGGTATGCATAACCCATGTTGAAACAACCACAAACATATTATTCTTCTAAATCTGATTCTAACTCAAAGAACTCTAAATCTGATGTTGAGATTGATGTTGATTTAGATTCTGATGGTGAATCTAATGTCATTTTAAGAATAGAACCTGACTCTAACTATGATTCCTCATCTAATGGGTACTCTGTTATAATCATGTCTTGTTGAATATTTAGTTTTGGGCAAGTAACAGCCTATGATGGCATAATGGGATCCATAAAAAATAGTTTCTCAAAGTGGGACTCCTCTGGGATAGGCAAAAGGTCAAGAGATAAATCCTTAGAGATTATCTTGTCAATAGGAGGCTCTTGAAAAATAGGCATATGGTCAAGGTAATGATTTACCCAAAGGTGGTTATAATCATTAAGAAGTGACTTGATAAAGATTGGCTCATCAATGTGAGACTCCTCGATAACTAGGATAGGATCAATAGGTGATTCATCACAAGTTGACTTAACACAAATGGTTGATTCAATAAAAACATCTCAAATTGGTTAGCTCTCTTAGACTTGGTTTCCAATGAGTTGGAAAATACTAGTTTTAAACATAACTTGGTCTTTCAATGATTGGATCAGTTGAGAGTTAGATGGGATTGGTACTAGACAAGGAATGACTTATGGTTGGATAATGGTAGGGAATTTTGGAGCATGATTTCTCACATGATCCAAAGGATGAAGTCTTAAAATTGTAATGATAGGGAGTTGTTGCACTTGATTGCTTGCATAAGCCAAAGGAATAGGTCTTGGAATGATGAAGGGGCATTGTGGAGCTTGATTACTCACACAAACCAAAGGATGAGGTCTTGGCATGGGAATGGTGTGACATTATGGTCCTGGAATAGAAATTGTATGATGTGGTGGAGCCTAATTACTCACATAATCCAAAGCATCTTAGTCTTCCTCATAAATCATATCATCCCAGTTGTGAGTTGGCTCATAAACTGGTTCTTGATTGTGTTCTATGTATTAATTATTCTAAAGAGTGTATGGATCCATATCCCAAACGAAATTATCTATAGTTGGGTCTTTAAAGTCCTCCTCACAAGCCTCTTCATGCCAATCAAGGTCTCAATTTGGATTTTGACTATGTTCCCCATATGGAGTATTGTAGGGAGAATAATAAAACTCCTTATAAAATCTTTCTTTATAGGGGTTCCTAATAGGATTTTATGTAGGGGTTTTTTCTAATTAAGCCACTAGACTATAAGGCCTTTGAATTATGGATTGAATTATTTTAGTCTTTATTGGGATAGTATTCAGATTTAGAACCATCGGCATAATGTCCTCATTGGGTTTTATGGAATAAGTGGGTGAAGGGCCTAGATGCTAACTCATGGGTGTCTAGTTGTGACTGCACAACCTAGAGGTAGCAAGGAGTTATTATAATTAGAAGAGGAAGGCAAAGGGCCTTGTATGGTGACTCATGGGTGACTAACTATATTGCTACAACTTTGGGGCAATGAGGAGCCTTTATAATTAGAAGAAAGGTGATGTTATTAATAATTAGTAACCTATGTAAATGGAGTCATAACATGATTATGTGAACTTGACATGGTAGTACTGGGGGGAGAGGGTGTTGACCCTATAATGATGGGTCTCATGTTGTGAGGAACATGAGATTGGCCATGTGGTTTCATAGTAATAGTGGTAATGTGGGTAGAAAAATTGCATCCCATAGTATTATTATAGTCATAAGGTACATTGTTATAAGCCACATTGTTAGTATAGGCATTGTGATCTCGATTATGATCATTACAATTCTGACCTTATTATTGGTTTTAATTTTGCCTCTATCCTTGATTGTGACCATTTTGATTATTTCTTGGTGGTGGTGGATCATGTCGAGGAAAGGGGTTTTTGTAGATTCCCATATCCTGATTTGTGTTCTGATTAGGGGCCAACTTAATTTTTAGTTTGCCATTTTCAATAAAGTCAATAATATGTCATAATTGAACACAATGACATGCACCATGACTATAAATATGATGAAATTTACACCATTAATTCTCTTTGTACCAATCTAGTTTTGGTTGATCTTGAGGAAATGGCCATGATACTGGGTTATAATTAAATTATCTACAATGAGCTTTTTTAACACTATTTCAACTGATTCTCCTAAATTGTTAAAGATTCTAAAATTGTTATGAAATGTCATTTGTGGAGGTTTTTTATGTAAAGTAGATAGTGGACTTGGGGAATTCAATGTTACATTTGGAGGAGGCATAGCCTGTACCATTTATACATGTCTTGTTTTAGTCACCCCATTTCCAACCATGTTATTATTTTTGCTAAAGCCTTTAGACTTATCCTGCATGACATTTTAAACCAGTGATTTAGTCTAATTAGATGCTTGCCCTTGGAAAAAGATCTTAACAAGGCCCTTAACAATAAGATCCTTCTCAATCTGTACTCCTTTATCAATAATTTCTTCAAATGAGTTAGCACAAGCTAATCATAGATTATGCACAACTTTAGGGTGAAATTTCTATGCAAAGATATCAACCAACTGTTTGTCTAGCAAGTTATGTTGAAAGCAACCTACTAATGCTCTCCACCTTTATAGATATGTGGAAAAACTTTCACCATCATGATAATTGGATTTGCATAAGTCAACAATGGTTGACTCATGTTCTATGTTATATGAGAAATGGTTAATGAACTTTTTTTATAAGTCATTTCAATCTGTAACTAATCCCTTGGGTAGTTTAAGTAGCCAATCAAGAGCTTGTCCCATTAAACTTCATAGGAATAGTCATAGTAGTTACTCACTACTATAAGTAACCTATTGACATAAGAGAAATAATGCCTATATGTGCTTGTGTGGATCTCCTTTTCTTTTATACTTGTCAAATTTGGGTGTCCCAAAATGAGGTGGAAAGGGTTTTTGGAGAATAGATAAATCAAATGGATATGGACATATCTCATCAAATTTGTACTTTTTGACTCTATTATTTGTGTCCAATATTTGAATAATTTCCTTCATAGAATTCTATTCTTGCATGTTTGGTGCATTTATGGATTAAATAAGATGTTATTGGGGTGGAATGTGCCCTTGGTTTCATTGTTGTTGGGGTGGAATATGCCCCTAGTTTTATTGCTATTGGGGTGGAATGTGCCCTTGGTTTTGTTGTTTTTGGGGTGGAATATGCCCCTATTTTTATTGTTATTGGGGTGGAATGTGCCCCTAGTTTTGTTTTTGTTGTTGTTGTTGTTGGCATGGAATGTGCCCTTAGTTTTGTTACTATTGGGGTGAAATGTACCCTTGGTTTTATGTGGATCTATAGAGAGTGTATACCTTTAGATCCATGACTTGGTTCTAATTTACTCCTTGAGTTGAGAACATAGGCCATTGATTCTCAGATTGTAAAACATTCCTTGAATTTAGTTGTTTTGTACTTTGTTGATTTTTCAAATTTTTATGTTAAGTTACCAATTTTTGTGTTGGTTGAAAAGAACTAGCCAAATTATCTTGAGGGATTTCCTCAATTCAAACTAAAGGTTTGGGTTTTGAGTTTATAAAGTAACAAGAGGTTATTGATGATTGAATAATGTATGTTCTATGTCAAATAGAACACTTTGTAAGGTCTCTTGTGACTTTAAATATTCATTTAGATTACCTTGATCCACTATGGTAATGTGATCATCCAATATTTTTTCATACTTTCAACCACATTTCTTTGTTCTTTTAGAAGCATCATTGTGAATTGAAGTGGTAACTAGGGAGTCAGTTAAGTGTGTGATAAGTTGATCGACATATCATTGAATTATTATCTTGATCTTAGCTAGAATATCTAGATTTGTGGGTTTTGACTCTATTTTTATTTATTTTCCTTTATTAGAGGAAGAAGGTATGTCTATTTGTATAAAATCTTACTCTTTCCATCATTGTTCTCCTTCTCTAACTAAGGTATGAAATTTTTCTGTAGGAAATTTAGAAGGTAGTCTAGCACCTAATTCTATTAATCTAGGAAGGGCTTCATCTTGATCTTCTTGGGGTTGATATTCATTTTAATCATCATCAGATCCTACTATTGTGGGGATGTCATAAAAAACAATGTGGTTATCGTGACCATAATAAAATTACTCGTCTTCATAACTAAAGCCATAAGAGGCCCCACTATGAGTGAACTTTTGAGTCACATCTAAAAGAGTTGTTCTATGTGTTTGAGTAGATTTGGACCAATGCTTGGAAACCAAACAAAGTATGATTTGGCTCTCTTTTAAAAAAATAACCAAGGTACCAATGAGACTATAAAGGAGGGTGGTTTGGAACCATGCAAAATTATAATATTTCGTTCATGACTTTACTCAACCTTTGATAAAGTTGAAATCCTATAGATTGGAAGAGGGTAAGGTAACTCAAAGACCCAAGGTGAAAACTAGTACACCAAAGCCTAGATCTTTGTGATATACCCATACTATAAAAGCTAGTTTCAACTTCAACAATTTGACCTTATAAATTTAGAGGAAAGCTCTCCAGATTATGAAGAAGACAAAACAGACTAAGAAACTCAAGATGTAAAAACATACATGAATCACTAAGTATAAATCTAGGACCAAATAGATAGCACATCACCACATGGTTTTAGTAGGATAAAATATGTTCTACTAATCAAAGTGTGAGTGATACGTAAGGTGACTTGAGTCCACCAAGATGATAATATGATTTTGAGTCTAATAAATGACCTTCAATCCAAATGGAAAATTGAACCCAAGTTAGAACAAGCTTAGTGCGTAAATGGTGAACCCACTTTGACACACCAACCCTTAAAAATCAAAGTTTAAATTTAAAATGTCAATTATAAATGAAGGATTTAAGCAAATTAGGTAAAATATCTAGACTCAATTGGGCATCATGACTATTCCAAAGTGTATGACATAACACAAAGCTTTTGATAACAATTTGAACAAGGAAAAGATGAATTTTCTAATTGGATAATATAACACCTCCCTTGCTCAAGAAAATTGAGGAAAATGTGTTTTGGTTAACTTTATTGAGTTAACAAGTAGTTTTAGACATAAATCAAAACCAAGTAAGTTAATGATAAAAAGAAAACATCTTAATTCTAAACTAACAAGGTATGGCAAAGTGGGGTCCACTAAACTAGAAAATTTTCAATCATTATAAGGGAATAATCAATTGCACAATGAATTTCATGTCAAATTATGCAAAAGAAAAGCACAAAAAATAGGTGACCATGGCATTGGTTAGTTGTAAAAAGGTCTAGTCCTTTTTAAAACCACTACATCCTACTATTCACTCAGTTTAGTGTGATGTCCAACTGTAGATATGTCCCATGTGTAATTCTAATTAGGAGCCAAATGAAGTCAATGCTGAGAGGTGAAACCTCAGGTCAAATCTTCCCTAAAGAACTTGTGGGAGGCAATGCCGTCCCCCTCACAAGCTAAGTTTGCATAAAATTAAAGAAAATATAAAATAGAAATACTTTAGGGTCATTGTCAAGATCATCCAAACTTTAATGAGTTTTTTAGGAGCACTTTAGATGACATTCTTTTTAAGCCTTGGACTAGGATTTTTACAATAGGAATGGTGATTTTAATTCCAAGGGTTCCCTAAAGGGGACAAATGAAAGAGCATACACCTGGCATCCCTCTTTTTGCCAAACAAAATCTAACTTAAACAACTAAGTAAATACAAAAAGCTTAGAAAAGTGAGTTCATTTTTAAGCCCAAATTCAAAAGATGAGGTGGTGTTCTTTTGACCCCTTGATCTTAATTGTAACTTTGAAAACATTCACCATAAACATCTAAATTTTTCCTTTAAACACCAAAACAAGGTTCCTAATCCATTTTAAAGCATGCATAAGGTGATCTAAACATGTTTTTATCAAATTTCAATCTTGGTCTTGCAACAAAAAAATTAATATGTTCTTTATCCTTGAAGCTACTTTGGGTTTGAAATAATGAACTTGAAAAAAAAGATCTCTCAAATTTTTTTACACAGTACAATCCTGCTACTACACATAGTAATCCTGCTACTTACAAGACAATACTAGGACTGTAAGAGTTGTGGTATTGTAACTTAACCATAGGCAGTTTAGTCACAATACCATGACTCAAATTTACAGTACCACTATTATCAGGACAATCCTACTACTTAACAAGTCATGATATTATTGCTAACCACTAATGGTTAGACAATACTGTGAATGTATTAGGCAACATCACTAATAGTAGGAAAATCCCATAACTAAATCAATAGCGGTATTGTCAACTCTACACAAAAACATAGTTAGTCCAAAAAAAACAAAAATGGATAAGCACAATTCTGCTAGTCTAATTAATAATAACACTACTTGTAGGACAATCTCGCTACTTGTAGGACAATACCATGACTATGTTTTGACAAAACCATGACTTACATTAAAAAACATGTTTTACTTAAATTTTTTCACTCTTTTAAGCCTCCCACTCCAAGATTATACAAGAAAAATATTAGTGAGTTGCTTGAGGGAGCTTTGTGACCATTTTTGTGAGGCTACGAGGGTCCCACTAGGTGTGCCAAGATATAGAGAGGATTACAAAGTAAGTTAGTCAAAAATTAATCCATAAATAATGAAAAATACATAAATAACTAGCTAACTAAGCCTATCTATTCCTATGAGAATTAAAAAGGAAAACAAAAAACAAATTAAATAAAGAAAAATCATATTACCTTCCCAAATGGATTCACCATACCCATGTGGCTCAAAATCATGTTCTCCCTTGATCAATCATCCTTGTCTTTGTCAACAAAGGTGGCAAACTCCTCCAATGTCTCAAGAACACTCCATAAAACCTAGGCTCATAATTCCAAATCATTAAACTAGCCTATAAATGAATCTTTTAACTAATTTTAATGGTCTATTGTAAAGGATTGAGGAGACAATTTTGCATAATAATTTTGCATAAATAATTTTTTTTTAATTCATATTCATGGCCTCTCTATTTATATATTTTTGAGATTGGTTAGGATCAACCATGATCATCCATCTTGAGATTGAGATGTGTGGCCATGAATAATCCTAATATTTGGAATTAAACTCATAAATATCCTCAAGATAAATAAGCATTAAAGAGGCATGGGAGGCATTAACTAGGCATGGGTGACCCATAATCCTGATATTTTATGCACTTATGGCTTAATGGATGCCACCTCATAGATGATGTCACTAGGTGATGCAGATATTCAAAATCAATTTCCAATAATGAGATATTCAAAAAGATCTATGGAATTCTTACTTAAGATCTTAAATTGTATTAATTATCTTAAGTAAGTTTAATCAAGTTTATTGTAATTCTTTAGAAATTGGTGCATAATTAATCAAAATGGTCAGAAAGTCATATTACTAGGTCATAATTTGACTAGAGATGAACTAGAAGGTGATGTTAGACGTGTTGGAGTTATATTCCCATTTAGGATGTTGCCAACACCAAATAACAAAGGTACATGATGTGTACCAATGAATTAGAAGGAAAGAGTGATCCAGATCACTAAATGGTAAAATTATCATTTTGACTTGAAATACTCTACTCAAAGTTAACTAGCCCACAAAATCCATTTCCCTATTTAGGGATACTTTGACCAAAACTAGCACTTGTAAGTGACATGTTCAAACCATTTAGGGTGTTTTATGGATTTTGACCTAAAATGTGCATTTGAGTGCAATTCAAGTAAGATTGATAATTTCAACACAAATAGTGTTAGGAATTAGATGTCTACACTTTTCTCAAAGCCACTATATTTGCTTCTAACTTCATCAATTCATCTAATTTAGATTGTAGTTTAAGTTTGACTACATATTCTATTCTTTTGGCTCCTTAAACTTGTGTCTTTAGGCTAACCACCATTTAATTATATTTTTCAAGACTTTTGGACATTTTTAAAATCTCCTTTTGTCCAAGCTTTTTCTATTTTTAGTTCTCTTTTCTTAGCTTGTTAATTTCATTTAGAGCATAGATGAGTTCAAAGTCTAGATCCACTACTCCTTTATTTGAGTCTTAAACTTCTTCTTGATCCATAGAAGTTGATCCTGATGTTATGAATAGGACTTCATTTTATTCATCCATAAAGTTATAGTCATATTCATCATTATAACTATCACAATCATCCAATGAATCACTATCTTCTTTTGTGTACAAGCCTTTCTTGTTTTATAAGTTCTTCTTCTTATAATAGTTGGGTTTCATATTTTTACTATCCTCATCTTGCTCAGAGTAATCCTTTTTGTTATAAGGGCATTTAGCATCAAAATTTCCTTCCTTAACATAGTAAAATAATTTAAAGGGTAACTTACCTTTATATTTTCTAGACCCTCTTCTTAATCTTCTAAAAAAATTAGCTTCTTATTTATTAGTCTCCTTAGATCTAGATGTAGGTGCTTCTAATGTTACTTGTTTGGTTGCTTTGAATGTAACTTCTCTCTTGAAAGTGTCTGCTTCTCCCATTTTCATTTCATAAGTAGTGAAGGTTCTATGTAACTCATCAACAGTGAGTTTATCCTTATCTTTTGCTTCCTTTAATTCATAGATTTAAGAGTCATACCTAGATAGTAGAGATCTTAGGACCTTTTTGAAAATGATTTATTCTTTCATCTCTTCTCTAAGGCCTATAATTGCATTGACTATTTCATCTACTCTTAAGAGGTAGTCTACAATTTTCTCTTCTTCATTCATTTTAAGGCTTTTAAACTTGCCTTTGTACATTTGTAGCTTGGCATGTTTTACATTATCATCACCTTCATAGACGATCTTTAATTTATTCCAGATATATTTTACATTTTGATAATGCATCAGTTTAACAAACTCTAAATTAGACAATCAACATAGAATAACATTCTTAGCCTTGGCATTGATCTCATATGCTTTCTTGGTAGCCTAATCAATAGTAGTTATATCATGAGTTGTATATCCATTTACAATAGACATCAATACATTAAACCCTAATTAATATAAATATACTTACACTTTAATGCTTCAAAATACATACTTTGATCCATCAAAGAGAGGTACTTTGTTTGAGGAAGAGCTTCTTGACTAGCCATTTATGTTCACCATCCAAGATCTACCTAAGCTAATTAATCTTTTTCTAAAGAACCAAGGCTTTGATACCAATTGTTAGAACACAAAAATACTGAGATGGGGGTAAATTAGTAGATTAAATATATTAGTCCTTTAATACTTGTAATGTAGATTAAAACATATATGCAGGGATCACACACACAAAAATGGACACAAAACCATATGTATGCATGAAAAACTTGGTATGGGAAAAACCATGATGAGAAATATCTTCTATAATCTACTATTCTGATCCAACCTCATAATGAAATCTTCATTGGTTACAACATTTAATGGCACTAACCCTAAATAGACACCAATCCCTTGGTTTAAGAGTACATACTCTAAAGAAGCACCAACTCCCTAATAGAGTAGTAACTCAGCATATTTGATGGCACCCACCAATCATATCTATATTCAAAATATGGAGTTACAACTCCATATTACAATGTTGATTCATAAATGAGTCCAATTCCAATTATCTATTATAGGTCTGGTCTGTAACTACTCATGCTCTGCACTTCATCTCTCTCTTCTCTTCCCTTTTCCCCTCTTCCTCTATGTCTCTATATTTTCTATTTGACATAATTCAACCACTTTAGTATCACTCACACACACACACACACACACACACACACACACACACACACACACACACACACACACACACACACACACACACACACACACACACACACACACACACACACACACACACACATGCACATGCACGCGTACACACACACACATTAATTATATCTAGGTCTCACTTCTATGTGTTCACACTTGGTCTATAACACATCATGCTCCATCCTTAGACTCAGTTGAATTGATAGGTTTCCTGCTTCTTGAATTCATGCTTGACCTCCATGATTCTCTATATTATTACTATATTTAGCATATAGTGGGATCTAGTTTTGATTCACATACCATATTACATAATTTTATTGATCACAATAATCTATTTCATTATTTGTGTCATATTTATAGCTTACCCACATGTTTTGTCACTTAACCATTGGGACAAACACATCTTTAAATAATGGACTTTAATCTTAAGTTTCCTACCATGAATAGGTTCACTCACTCTATTAGATCTTTATACACTTCCAAACAAAAAATTTATAACTTTGAAAAACATCTATTATATCTTTTGATATGAGCTCCTACATGTTGTTAGATCTATAAGTTGTATGAAATTTACCTCTGTATAATGTTAAACCTTAAACACCTGGTCTAATCTCATTACTTCCTGAGACTTTAGAATAAATACACTCCATAAATCTCATCAAATTAACTTATTTTTTAACTCACCTCTATGTCATTAAACATTGAGCACTTGATCCCATTGAGTTCACTCACTCCATTAGATCTTCATTACACGATCACATGGTCACTGTTTGATCTTCTGACAAGCTCAAACTTTATCTTTGACAAGATCCTATGAATGTGACACTTGGAATCATTATGTGCCTTCTACACATTTATTGTTAGTTCCCACTATTGTCACACTTGGCATTCCCATGTTAATCCTTTACTAATTGACTTTAAATTGCTCCATTAATTTACTATGCAAGTTCCATGATTATGGCATTTGTCACTAACACATTTACTCATAGGTGCCTTTTGTTGGGTGAATATTTTGTCGTCAACTAACTAATGACAAAATGAGGATATCAGCCATAGCATAGGGAGATTTACACCATGAAAAGTATAGGTTTACCAAATCTGGATGAAGTAAATCTCTCCTCTCATCAAGGGGAGGTTCCCTATAAATACTTACGTGTTGGACATATGTATATAATTAAATAGAAAATAACACATGGGGGTGGTATAACAGCATCTACCTCTCTTTTTTCAGAGGTAATGTATAAAGAACAAAAGAGGAAAATCCTAGTCTAAAGCTAACAACACTCCTCTTCTTTCAGGAATGGTATCAAACAAAGAGCAAGGGATCACCTGAAGTAACAAAGTCCACCAGAACGCTTATGCAAGCACAAAGTCTTTCGTAGCTTCTTTCACCGATTCAGAACAAGTACAACCGTAGAGTGAAGTGAAGCACAAAGTCGTCACCTAAAACTACAAAAGATAACTGAATCTCCAAAATAAAAGTAGCACAATGTCTATCTTCTACCTTTCAGAAATAACCTTAGATAATAATAACACACCCACTTGTTTATTAAATCAGACAAACAAGATGTTACCAGGAAAAAGACATAAGAACTATTTCTTAAAAAACATAGATAATCTCAACACAAAGTCTGAAATAAACTGCTTCTCATTTATTTAATCAAAATATGATTTACAAGTTTGAGCACAAAGTCTCAAAAGTTTCTTCGATTGCAACAGAGTGTTTTTAATTAAATTTTCCAAGCCCCTTTACAAATGGGGTCTCCACTATATATAGGGAGAAAATCCTCAAAAATAAAAAATAATAAAATATAAAAAATATCTTGGTCAAAGATGACTCATCTTTGACTTTTAGATATTTTCCAAAATATTTACATGTAATTACATATTACAAAATTGCATGCATTCTGCACAAAACAAAAATGCATAAGGATAGAAGAAGAGAGAAGGGGAGAGAGAGAGAGAGTCAATTCTTGCTACCAGACTTTTTCAGATGAGCATCGTACATGGTGATCGATGCCTGAATTCCTACGCTGTCTGGCGCAACTACATTCTTGAAGATGACTCTTGCTCTGATTAACACGTCTTTCAATGTTGTGATGGCTTTAGAGTGGCCAGTTAACCTGTATTTCAAATTCTCCAAAGTTAACTGAGCATCCAAAATGCTGTCCACCGAAGTCATTGAGAAAGATGCTTCTTCAAAATCTTTCCAGATCATCCCTTTGAAATTCTAAATCATTTCCTCTGCCAGAAGGAATTGATGGTCCTTGGAGGTCAAGTTGCATGGTAGCTCTTCTAACTTGTTCAGTAGGCTCAGGTCACTCTTTTCACTAGCTTCCTTGAAAGCTTTGAGATCATCAATTAAGTCTTTGAGTACCTGAATTATGAAGACCATTGACTCCTTGATCTCAACATAGGAATCTGTGTTGGGGATGACACAAATAGATATTAGGGTACTCTTTTTGAGATCTTTCATTTCCTTCCATCTATAGAGATTTTTCTCGAAGCTGTCAATTTTCTGAAAAATAAGAGAGACAAAATCGTCTACCTAAACTTTCAACCTCTTCATTTTACCTGTTCTTTCCACAACTTCTGATAGTAAAGAGACTCCCTGATTGTGCATTCTTTCAACATATTCTTCCATGACTTTCCCCTTTAAATAGGTCTTTTCAACTTTTTGAATGACTGAATCATCCACAAAAAAGGCCTTTGGAGTCGTTGCTTCAGGCGGAATAGTGAACCTTCTGATCACTGCTATTAACTACTCAGCTTTGGCTTTATAATAGTCCTTCATCTCCTTTTCTCTGTTAAATTTTTAGACCATAATGTCCATTGCTGACTAAATATCTCTCTTCACACCTTCATGAAAAACTTTGCCAAGTTCAACACGAGAGATGGAATAACTGCTCATTTCAAAACCCTCAAGGGTTGCGTCTTGAGGAGGCTTGTCAATTTCTAGAAATTTTTGCCCATTTTCTTCGACCAACTTGGAGAGGATTTTTGGCCTCTTAGGGGCCCTTGCTTTTGCCGGCACTATCTTGCCAAAATTGAATTCATCCAAGGAGATGGCCATTTTCTTTCTTTTCGGTGTGAAAGCAGACATTCAAGGTGGGAGAGAAGTACCTATTATAACAATAGTTGCCTCTATCAGTGTCACTATAGTAGCTTCCACACTACTGGTGGTGACAGTAGTTGTAGTTGGAGTAACCGTTAAAATTGTATCAACTACTGATTCTAGCTCTAGGGTAGGGCTCAGTGGTAGGTTGAAAGATGGAGATGATAGACTCAAAATGGACCCAGAAGAGCGAGAGGAACCTGCAGAAGGACCCTGAGGATCACCAAATATAACCCTAGAAGGGGAAGTAGCTTCGAAAGAGGGAACACTGATTGGAGAGATAGGAGAAGTAGGCACCGTAGGAGATTGAGGGGGAGAAGGAGAGGCGCTCTGGATTGGTTGTGCTTGTCCCAGCGAGAGTGGAGACCCAACACCTGGTCATTCTGAAGGTTGATCCTGTGTCTTCATGGGCTGAGCTATTTGTGCCTTGGGGCTTTGACCTTTGCTTCTTTTAGCTATTATTTCAGGCTCTCTTGTGGATTTAGGCTTTTTGGACATAAAGATGATCCTAGGCTTGTGAGGCTTAGAAGGAGAAGGAACGTCACCTTTGTTTTTTGTTCAGTTTTTTGCCTTCCTCTTCAACTCTGCTTGGTATTCAGCCTCTGATCCTGTAATGAATTCTTTCAGGGTGATCCCTTTGGCTGCTAACCAATCATTGGTGTTAGCCAATATTAGTTCAAATCTTTTTCTCAGAGAGGTCAATTCCTTTTGAGACCATTGAATTGGAGGGAGAGGGGAACTAGCAACCTTTTCTGTCAGATACTTGCTATTTATGATGTTCCCATCATCAATTAAACTAGAAGGGATCTCTGCAAGTCTGAGGTATTCTATCTGCTCCAGTGTGAGATGGCAATAGTCCATTTTCCTTATCTCATCAGTCGTCCTCAGGTCCACCCAGATATCCTCAATCATGGGTTCATGGAACTGAGTTTTTCTTCTGATCTTCTCTCTGACTCCCCTGTAGTCAAATTTCTCTCATGTCTTGAATGGTTTGATGGTAACCATCTGCATTTCTATTTCCATAACCTTGGCTTTGGTTGATGTAGCAACTAAAAACTTGCCAATCTGGATAGAAAACTTGAAACTGGGTCTCTTAAGTTCCATCTGCTTCATATGCACGATAGCTAGTTGTCGGTAAAGCTCCATTAGGACTAACCTATTTGAAGGGAATTTGGGGAACATATAAGGGTATTCTTGATAAAAACCCACCCAAAGATAACAAAAAGTAGGGAACTGGAGGAACATACAGCCATAACTGTTCACTATCGTCCAAGCTTCGTCTGATATTCTCTTTTGCTCCAGCTAAAGATCAAAGAGACACAAAAATATGGTGAAGAATGCATCATTTACTTATCTAAAATGACGTGTTGACCCCTGAAGCCTCAGTTGTGGATAATATGAGTAGATCGGGGTGGTCTTTCTATCTCCCTTTATTGCCAAACTTGGGAAAGATTGCATTGCAGCAGCTATATAGACCAGGTACGAGGTCATGTAGAATTTGAAAGAGGTCTGTACCCTGGTCAGTTATTTGTGGATAGCGTTGCTGATCTGTTCCCCCCAAAATATGGTTTGCTTACCCTGAAGGATGATCTTAATGAATGGATACATCCATTCATGGAATTGTGAAGAGGATGGGAGGCCCCGTACTCTGTTGAGGAGGGTGATTAGGTCACCAACTTCTTCGACAAAATCACTTCTGGGGAAGCTCTTCGGCCATCTAGAGAGACCGGTCCTTGGGGTCTTTAGCCATTTATAGTTCATGACCTTCTTTTCCCTTTTGGGGTCTTTTTCATACTCCTTTTATGCATTTTTGAAGTCAATTTGGGTTAATTCAGTGGTTAGAGGAGACAAGAAAACTTTGTCGATAAAATCGGGGTCCAACCAAATTATCATGCCACCACTGGCATCTGAGACTGATCTGGTCTCTTTGTTGTAAAAACGCATGCACTAAAGGACAAATTCCACATGATGTGCTGCTACCAAAAAGGTAGCCACCAAGTGGATGTTGCTCTCAACAATTCTTTTTATCCCAGTGCTAGGATTTGTTGCCTTGGTTCACGCCAAGAATTTGGCCATGTCCACATGGCCGATCTCGGTATCTCGAATGTCATCGACATTCGAGGTGACTAATGTGAGTGGGAAGACACCCTGGTACTTTTATTTCATGCTTTTTGCATTTGAGAGAGATGCTTCCATCATAGAGGACAATCTTGATTGGATAGGAGTAGATGTACAGGAGCTCGTTGAAGGTGTTGTAGCCATGATCACAGACGAGAAGAGAGTGAGGGAGAGAGGGAGAGCACAATTTAAGTGACATGGGTTACTGGAGGTCACTTAAATAGGCCAGGTCTAGCAAAAGAGTGAAAAATGAGGAAGAAAAAGCACGAAAGGGACAACTCAAAAAAAAAATTTGGGAGTTAGCTAAAAATTAAGGAATAATGCAGGGGCGGCAAAAATTGCCGCCCTTGCATAAATTGGAAAAAATAGCAGAGGCAACAATTTTTGCCACTCTTATAGGTAGGATGCAGGGGCGGCAATTTTTGCCACCCTTACGGGTAGGATGTAGGGGTGGCAATTTTTGCCGCCCTTGCGGGTAGGATGCAGAAAAGTGCAGATGTGGTGAAAATTGCCGCCACTATGCTTGACAAGGGGAAAACATGGAAGGGCGGCATTTTTTGCTGCCTTTGCACGAAAAGATGAAAAGACATGGGTGGTAAAAAACACCACCCGCATGAGGTCCTGGTGGAAAAAACCGCAGGTAGGAGGGAGAAGAAAAAGAAATAAAAATAAAATAACTAAAAGACTAAGCTAAAACAGAAAAAAATATGAAATAAACTTAAAAATGAACCCTACCTAAGAAAATGCGTGTGCCACGAGGTTGGATCCATGAGTTGGTGCTTCAAAACGTCACTTGAGGTGCTCAGGTGCAAGAGGTAGGAGGAGAGGAGGAATCAATGAGAAGAATGAGGCTCAAATCGGAATATATAGGGTGAAAAACCCACCCCAACAACCCACTGCGTGCGGCCATTAATGCTTGCATAGAAATCGAGACATGCAAGGGCAGCATTTTTCACTGCCCTTGCATGTAGTCGGTCTATTTGCAGGGGCAGCAAAAATCACTGCCCTTGCAGGTCTGAGCACAGGGGCGGTAAAAATCACCGCCCTTGCAAGAAACGTGCAAAGGCGGTGAAAATCACCACCCTTGCACAAAAATAAGGGAAATGCAGAGGCAGCGATTTTTGCCGCGCTTGCACAGAAAAATAAAAAGAGACCAACTCTGAAAGGAGAAAAAGGGGAAGGGAAAACTTGGCTTGGATGAGATAGTAACCACTCCTCGTTCTAAGGCCAAGACGAAAATGAATTATAAAATTTGTATCGAAAAATGAACTTAGAGAGACAAAAGACGAAACGAACAAGTTTTGTAGGGGGTTGTTTTCAAAAATGAGCTAAGTTGATTTTGGAAACAATAGTTGGCTCCTATTGGGGAACTTTTGTTTAATTGAATTGATTAGCAGAAGTAGAATCCAATCTCTAAGTGCCTTCATCCAAGCCATTAGGCTATAGAGTTGAGCGAAAAATGAGGAAGAAAAATAGACAAAACATAAAAACTGTACATATTTTACAAACAGACTCATCTGAGCTTCAAGGGTTGAAAAGCTTTAGATGCTACCCACTGTGAGGTAGTGTAAATGGTGTTCCATCTTTATACTCCAGCAAAAAGCTGGCCTCACCACAGAGCTGTCGAATGGTGAACAGACCCCTCCACAGGGAGTCAAATTTGCCGTGCATCCCTTTTGGTTCTCGTCACTTGTCCCATAACAAGACTTGATCTCCGACTTGAAACTCATGCAGTCTAACTCTCTTATCGAAAAGCGTTTTGACCTGGCCTTGATGTTCCTTGATCTGATCCACCACCATAACTCATTCGTTCAGCTTGGTCAGACACATGATCCGCTTATCAACTGAGCTTTCGAAGGTTGAGTCTTCGATTGCTCTGGTTAATCTGAGTGCTAGTAGTTCAAGGGTGATGGGAATTTCTGCATTTCATCCATATAGGAGTTGTAAAGGTGACATACCTAAAGCTCTTTTGAGTGTTATCCTGTTGGCCCATAAAGCATCATACAAAGCTTTGTGCCATGTTCTCTGATTGTCGTCCACCAACTTCCTGATAATGGTGACCAAGTTCCTGTTACTCGATTTTGCTTGTCCATTTCTTTAAGGGAAATAATCTAAAGTGTGAGACAAGGTAATCCCATAATGGAAACAAAATTGAGTAATTTCATGCAATGAACAATAGGTCGCATTATTTGTCACAATTTTTAGTGGAACCCTAAACCTGGAGATGATATTTTCTTTGAGAAAGCTGCATAGTACTTCAGACGTAGCATGCTTGGTTGGTATGGCCTCCACCCACTTAGTAAAATAATCCGTCACGATGAGGACATAATCATGTCTAGCACTTGAAGATAGGTTAACTGCACTAATGAAATCAATACCCCACTACTGAAATGGTTCCTCGATCACAACTGGCTTGAGGGGCAAAGCAGACAACTTAGGCTTTCCAACAAATTGCTGACACAGCTCACACCTACGCACCCATTTGTAAGCATCCTGAAAAAGCATGGGCCAATAGTACCATGCTCATAGAATTTTGTGTGTCATCACTGGTGTAGAAAAATGTCCTCCACAGGCCAAATTGTAGAAATATTCTAAAAGTCTTTCTTGTTGAGATTTGTCAACACAACGAAGAAATGCCCCATCCAGGTTTCTCTTGTAAAGACCATTGTCCCACAGAACATAACCAACTGCTTTCAATTTAACATTCCATTTTTCTTTAAAAGAAAGATCAATAGGACATTCACCATATGTTAGGAAATGAGCAATGTTAGAATACCACTCATCAGTAGTGGCGATAAAGAGAACTATGGGCACGCTTTTGATATCTTGTTCTTCACTTTTTACTCTGTCTGGAATGTTGTTGGTGATCAATTGGCAGAGACCCCTTCCTCGTACAAGCTTGGTTGGTTTGATGTCCAGATTGAATTCCTAAGTTTTGGCAATCCAGTTACCTCTCTTTGTACTAAACTCTTGCTGAGTCAAAATAGATTTTATCATTGTATCTGGTATGAGAACTTCGGTGTGAGAATTCAAGATATAAAACCTAAAATGCTTGACAGCCTTGACCATGGCGTATGCATGTTTCTCCATAAGGGAATATTTCAACTCATGATTTTTGAGTGGGCAACTCATGAATGAAATAGGAGATTCTACATTTTTTGAATTTGGTTGAACCAGAATAGCTGATAGTGTATGCTCAGAGGCATAATTATATATCTTGAAACTTTTAGTATAGTCCAGACAGACCAAGACTAGTGCCCTAGCAATTTCTTCTTTAATTTATTTGAACGCTGATTTGCCCTCGACAGTCCACCTAAATGTGGCATTACTCTTCATCATGTTGACAATGTGACGAGTTTTCTCAGTGAATTCAAGAACAAATCTCCTAAAGAAATTTACCTTTCCAAAGAAAGAGTGAATTGCGGTCTTGCTGGTAGGCAGAGTAAGTTCCTAGATGGACCTAACTCTTTTTGAATCAATTCTGATGCCTTCTCAGGACACTATGTGTCTGAGAAGTTTCCCTTCAGTTACTCTAAATATGGATTTCGGGTTTAACGAGATGTCATTTTGACGACAACGCTCCAGTACCTTTTGCAAATGGTGAACATGCTCAGAACACTGTTTTGAAAATACTGTCAAATCATCTAGGTACACTATAATGAATCTTCCCATCACATCTTTGAAAGCAAGATCCATGGCCCTTTGAAAAGTGGCACCTAGATTTATCAGACTGAAAGGCATCCTGCGGTAAGCGAAAGTGCCCCAGGGTGTGGTGAACGTTGTCTTGTGTTGATCTGCTTTCCCAACCTCAACTTGATTGTACCTTGAAAAACCGTCGAGCATTGATAACATTTCTAAATGTGTTACCATCTGTAAGACTTGATCCATAATGGGAAGGGGGTAGTTATCTTTTAAGGACAATTGATTCAAGTTCCTAAAATTTACACAGATTCGAATCTCACCATTTTTCTTTCTGACGGGTACTATGTTAGCAATCCATGTTGAGTGATGGATTGGAAAAATTATCCGAGCATCCAACATTTTTTGTATCTCAACTAAAATAGTACCTGAGATTTTTGGATTATATTGCCTAGATTTCTATTTGTAAGGCACAGAGTTGGCTTTCAGGGGGATGTCATGATGGATGTCATTTGGCCTAAGAGATTTCAAGTCATCGTAAGAATAGGCCAACACATCCCTATATTGGCAGAGTAAACTAGCAAGCTCAAACCTTTCTTTGGAAGTGCAACATTTCTCAATGTTTACCATCTTAGGATCGTGCTTGGTCCCCAAGTTGATTTGATCAAAATTTTGAGAAGAATTTGAATCTGTTCATTGTTGTTTGACAAACCTGTCATGGTTATCAAACAACTTTTCTAGGGAAACCAAACCTTTGGGAATTTTATTCCCCTTGAGCTGTAGAAAATCTTCACCTATATTGACCTGGGTTTCAGGGGTTAATCCATACTCCCAGGGCTTACTACCTTCAAAACACAGTTGTTTGAAAGTGTCCTTTTGCTCCAAGAAGGTGATGATTTGATCATCATTATTAAACACTTGCTAGTGGTCGGCATTATCTAGTACACTTGGTCAAAAAACTAGCTCAATAATATACTTATTTCCCTTAAAATCTGGGTGGAGAATCAGGAGGGTGGCAGAGATAGCCAATGCATCTGCTCGATCATTAAATTCCCTCAGAATGGTGGAGATATTGAAGGCATTGAAATTTTTGATCTGATCCCATACCAGATTATGATAATGGCGCAATCTCTCATTCTTGGTCTGATATAGGTTCTTTACCTAACAGACTATCAACTCAGCGTCTCCTTTAGCATGGAGTTTCTTAATGCCCTATTTTTTGGTAGCCTGTAGTCCAAGCAACAGGGATTCGTATTTGACCGTGTTGTTAGTATTGTTGAATTACAATTTGTAGGAAAAAGGGGTAATCTCTCCCTGAGGGGATACCAACACAACTCCAGCTCAGAGCAACTACCGTTGAACTCCAAGGTGCATAGCTCATCAGGTATTGCTTTTCCCATAAAAACTTTTCCATTTTAGGGAAAGGGTTGTTTCATGTGTTCATTTTGCTTGGGCATTCCACCCTTCACGTCAGCTGAAACCAAACCTAAATCACCACCCATAGGAGTTTCATCTAATGCACCATGGATCTCATCTGTGGATAAGAAATAAGTACCAATGCCTGAAGACTCAAATAAAATTTGAGCTTCAGGTGCTGTGGAACGGGTAACTACATACCTGGCTTCTTTTTCAAGAAGCAATTTCTTCATGATGCCTTGAACTAGAATCCTTACTTCTGATAGGTCCATGCTTAACTCACCCCCAACATCTTTACAGAAATCCTGCCTGAGCAGGATGTCGTAAGATGTTGAACATCGGCTACTAGAACCGTCATTTTTATCCACTTTTTCAGAAAAGCCACAAAGGTGTATTGGGCATCTTTTATTTGGCCAAGGAGGGGAACCTACTTGTTTTCCATGGAAAAACACCTTCCAAAAGTTTTGGTCAAAGTTAGGCTGAGAGAATCTACCACTTTTGCAAGCATGACATTATCTGAAACCCCAAAGTATATAATACAATTACTCAGTTTGTAGCCATTTATAAGTAGGGAAACATAGAAAGGTTCTATTTTCTTGGGAGTGACAGGAGGAGTCACAACCAGATTGTTTTGGGCTGGTTTGTCTTTGGGGAGATCAAGAATAACTTTCAAAGAGTCTTGTCCTGCAGGGACAACTTTATTTTTAACATACTCTGCTAACCTATCAAATTGTTCTAGGTTAGCTCTTAAATACTCAACCTCCGTCATCTGAATCTTAGTCTTTCTAGCATGATCAATTATATCAAATGATTGAAAAAAAGTTGCAATAGAAGAAGAGATTCCATCATCAGAGGCTTTGACGGGTACTCCACTAGCTTGAGTAGCAGAAGAGGGGGATATCGGGTGATTGGGAGTACTTACTTTTTTATGAGTTATTTGATCTTTTGATTGTGGAGGTAATGGAGTCCTGCGTTTGGCAATAGAAACTTTTGGCTGGGGCTCTTCATCTGCCTTTCCTTTGTTAGTTTGTGAAGCTGACTGATTTTGAGATCTGGTAAAAATAGTGTAAGTTCCCTTTGAATCTTCCCCTTTACTCCCAGCTTCATCTTGGTAATCCAGGAAATCGATATTGGAGTCACCAGCTAATTCTTCATCCTATTCATCAAAGAGGTTAGCATTTTCTTGTTGGTCTAGCTATGATTGAAAGGAGTTGTCGTGCTCAGTCTCTAGGTATCCGACCACTGAATTGGCAGGTGCTACTTCAATGGCTAATCTCCCTGAAGGGGGAGGTAGGCAGTTTGATTGCCCTTGGGTCCGGGTAGTATTACCTTGATATTGCTGATTCTGGAATGTCCTCTTGGGTGCATCTCAATAGGTAGGAGTAGACGTACCTTGGGTAGTTTGTCTTTTTAAAGCTATCAGTTCATTTGTTAATTTTTGCACCATAGGATTTGTAGTGCCTGTGGAAGAGCTTTCAACAGATGAAGGGAATTTATTTTTACTAGAATCTTTCCTGATCTTGCCTGCCAGGATAAGATCGTCTTCAATATTGGTAGCCAAACCTTGAGCCAAGGCTAGGTCCATAGGGCCAGCTCATCTCAATAAGAAACTTACTTCAGGAAGTTGTGAGTTGATGAAAAAACACTTGAGATTTTCCGGCGTGGGCTGAGCCACAGTCAGAATTTGATTCCTTAACTTGTTGAATTTAGCTATGAAATCCCTCATGGGTTCCTGAGATTCTTTGTTCAATTGTGTTAGTTGTGCCAACAAAGCATGCGCATCCTCAGTGGGTTTAAATCTAGCTTCGAATTTGGACTTGAGTGTATCCCAGCTTGTTACTGACCCAGCCTGCAAGTGATAAAACCAATCCGTGGTAGCTCTTTGTAAAGTTTCCACAAAGAGTCTTACTGCCACATCTTCAAATTTGACCCCAATTATGCCACATGCTATGGAGAAGGTGGCAATATGTTCGTCAGGATGAACCTTCCCATCACCAAAAAACTTAGGAATTTTTTTTCTAAAACTACGAGGTAGTTCATGCAGAGGTGGGGTCAAATTAAGAGGGCCGAAGGAATTACCCCATGGGCCTTGAGCCATTATGATAAGAGGATTAAAAGGTGGGATAATAAACCTTGGTGGAGTGTTTATAGGTAGACGGTGATTAACATCGGGAAAAGGAGTTCTACCTTATGTTGGCGACCTGCCAAGGCTAGAAGGAAAACTCCTAGATCGTTGAATAGAGGTTGATGAAGGAAACAGATCAAAATTGCTCTATTACACTAACTCAAACATAGGGTCAACAACGCCTTTAGATCTCTAACTTCTGGTGTAGCATGGAGTTTCCAGGTTTTAAAACAAAAATGGGACCAAAACTATTTCAAATTGAAACTTGAGGCTTCAAAATGCACATTCTTCCCAACAGCTCTGGTATTGCAGACTAGATAATATAATAGAGATGGTAAAGCTATAATGATAATGGGTAAGCCATGAAATAGAGTCGCCAGACTAATGTAATGGATAAGGGTAGGGACTATTTCAATCTGAAACTTGAGGTTTCAGACTGCACGTTCGATCCCCAGCGGAGTCGCCAAAAAACTGTTGGGTGAATATTTTGTCATCAACTAACTGATGACAAAATGGGGATATCAGCCATAGCATAGGGAGATTTACACCACAAAAAGTATGGGTTTACCAGATCTAGATGAAGTAAATCTCTCCTCTCATCAAGGGGAGGTTCCTTATAAATACTTACGTGTTGGACATATGTATATAATTAAACAGAAAATAACACATGGGGGTGGTATAACAACATCTACCTCTCTTTTTTTAGAGGTAATGTATAAAGAACAAAAGAGGAAAAATCCTGGTCTAAAGATAACAACACTCCTCTTCTTTCAGGAATGGTATCAAATGAAGAGCAAGAGATCACCTGAAGTAACAAAGTCCACCAGAATGCTTACGCAAGCACAAAGTCTTTCGTAGCTTCTTTCACCGATTCGAAACAAGTACAACCGTAGAGTGAAGTGAAGCACAAAGTTTTCACTTGAAACTACAAAAGATAACTGAATTTCCAAGATAAAAGTAGCACAAAGTCTATCTTCTACCTTTCAGAAACAACCTCAAATAATAATAACACACCCACTTGCTTATTAAATCAGACAAACAAGATGTTACCAGGAAAAAGACATAAGAACTATTTCTTAAATAACACAGATAATCTCAACACAAAGTTTGAAATAAACTGCTTCTCATTTATTTAATCAGAATATGATTTACAAGTTTGAGCACAAAGTCTCAAAAGTTGCTTCAATTGCAACAGAGTGTTTTTTATTAAATTTTCCAAGCCCCTTTACAAATGAGGTCTCCACTATATATAGGGAGAAAATCCTCAAAAATAAAAAATAATAAAATATATAAAATATCTTGGTCAAAGATGACTCATCTTTGACTTTTAGATATTTTCCAAAATATTTACATGTAATTACATATTACAAAATTGCATGCATTCTACACAAAATAGAAATGCATAAGGATAGAAGAAGAGAGAAGGGGAGAGAGAGAGTCAATTCTTGCTGCCAGACTTTTTCAAATGAGCATTGTACATGGTGATCGATGCCTGAATTCCTACGCTATCTAGTGCAACTACGTTCTTGAAGATGACTCTTGCTTTGATCAGTGCGTCTTTCAATGCTGTGATGGCTTTAGAGTGGCCAGTTAACCTGGATTTCAAATTCTCCAAAGTTAACTGAGCATCTAGAATGCTGTCCACCAAAGTCATTGAGAAAGATGCTTCTTCAAAATCTTTCTGGATCATTCTTTTGAAATTCTGAATCATTTCCTCTGCCGAAAGGAACTGATGGTCCTTGGAGGTCAAGTTGCATGGCAACTCTTCTAACTTGTTCAGCAGGCTCAGGTCACTCTTTTCACTAGCTTCCTTGAAAGCTTTGAGATCATCAATTAAGTCTTTGAGTACCTAAATTTTGAAGACCATTGACTCTGTGATCTCAACATAGGAATCTTTGTTGGGGATGACACCGATAGATATCAGGGTACTCTTTTTGAGATCTTTCATTTCCTTCCATTTGCTGAGATTTTTCTCTAAGCTGTCAATTTCTTGAGAAATAAGGGAGACAAAATCGTCTACCTGAGCTTTCAACCTCTTCATTTTACCTGTTCTTTCTGCAACTTCTGATAGCAAAGAGACTCCCTGATTCTGCATTCTTTCAATATATTCCTCCATGACTTTCCCCTTTAAATAGGTCTTTTCAACTTTCTGAATGACTGAATCATCCATGGAAAAGGCCTCTGGAGTCGCTGCTTCAAGTGGAATAGTGAACCTTTTGATCACTGCTGTTAACTGCTCAGCTTTGGCTTTATAATAGTCCTTCATCTCCTTTTCTCTGTCAAATTTTTGGACCATAATGTCCATTGCTGACTGAAGATCGCTCTTCACACCTTCGTGAGTAACTTTGCCAAGTTCAACACGAGAGATGGAATAACTGCTCATTTCAAAACCCTCAAGGGTTGCGTCATGAAGAGGCTTGGCAATTTCTAGAAATTTTTGCCCCTTTTCTTCGACCAACTTGGAGAGGATTTTTGGCCTCTTAGAGGCCCTTGCTTTTGCCGGCACTATCTTGCCAAAATTGAATTCATCTGGGGAGATGGCCATTTTCTTTCTTTTTGGCATGAAAGCAGACATCCAAGACGGAAGAGAAGTACCTGTTGTAACACTAGTTGCCTCTGCCAGTGTCACTGTAACATCTTCCACACTACTAGTGGTGATAGTAGTTGTAGTTGGAGTAACCAGTGAAACTATATCAACTACTGATTCTGGCTCTGGGGCAGGGCTCGATGGCAAGTTGAAAGACGTAGATGATAGACTCAGAATGGACCCGAAAGAGCAAGGGGAACCTGTGAAAGGACCCTGAGGATCACCAAATACAACCCTGGAAGGGGAAGTGGCTCTAAAAGAGGGAACACTGATTGGAGAGATAGGAGAAGTGGGCACCGCAGGAGATTGAGGGGGAGAAGGAGAGGTGCTCTAGATCGGCTATGCTTGTCCCGGCGAGAGTGGAGACCCAACACCTGGTCGTTTTGAAGGTTGATCCTGTGTCTTCATGGGCTGAGCTGTCTGTGCCTCGGGGCTTTGACCTTTGGTTCCTTTAGCTACTATTTCAAGCTCTCATGTGGATTTAAGCTTTTTAGACACAAAGATGATCCTAGGCTTGTGAGGCTTAGAAGGAGAAGGAATGTCACCTTTGTTTTTTGTTAGGTTTTTTGCCTTCCTCTTCAACTCTGCTTGGTATTCAGCCTCTGATCCTATAATGAATTCTTTCAAGGTGATCCCTTTGGCTGCTAACCAATCATTGGTATTAGCCAATATTGGTTCAAATCTTTTTCTCAGAGACGTCAATTCCTTTTGAGACCACTGAATTGGAGGGAGAGGGGAACCATCAACCTTTTCTGTCAGATACCTGTTGTTTATGATGTTCCCATCATTGATCAAACTAGAAGGGATCTCTACAAGTCTGAGGTATTCTATTTGCTCCAGTGTGAGATGGCAATAGTCCATTTTTCTTATCTCATCAGTCGTCCTCAGGTCCACCCAGATATCCTCAATCATGGGTTCATGGAACTGAGTTTTTCTTCTGATCTTCTCTCTGACTCCCCTGTAGTCAAATTTCTCTTATCTATTGAATGGTTTGATGGTAACCATCTATATTTCTATTTCCATAACCTTGGCTTTAGTTGATGTAGCAACTGAAAACTTGCCAATCTAGATAGGAAACTTGAAACTGGGTCTCTTAAATTCTATCTGCTTCGTATGCACGACAGCCAGTTGTCAGCAAAGCTCCATTAGGACTAACCTGTCTGAAGGGAATTTGGGGAGCATATAAGGGTATCTTTGGTAAAAATCCACCCAAAGATAGCAAAAGGTAGGGAACTAGAGGAACATATAGCCATAACCTTTCACTACCGTCCAGGCCTCGTCTGATATTCTCTTCTACTCTAGCTGAGGATCGAAGAGACACAAAAATACGGTGAAGAATGCATCATTTACTCATCTAAAATGATGTGTTGATCCCTGAAGCGTCAGCTGTGGATAATATGAGTAGACCGGGGTGGTCTTTCTATCTCCCTCTATTGCCAAACCTGAGAAAGATCGCATTATAGCAGGTATATAGACTAAGTACAAGGTCATGTAGAATTTGAAAGAGGTCTGTACCCTAGTCAGTTATTTGTGGATAGTGTTGCTGATCTGTTTCCCCCAAAAAATGGTTTGCTTACCCTGAAAGATGATCTTAATGAATGGATACATCCATTCATGGAATTGTGAAGAGGATGGGAGGCCTCGTACTCTGCTGAGGAGGGTGATTAGGTCACCAACTTCTTTGACGAAATCACTTCTGGGGAAGCTCTTCGGCCATCTAGAGAGACTGATCCTCGGGGTCTTTTGCCATTTATAGTTCATGATCTTCTTTGCCCTTTTGGGGTCTTTGTCATACTCTTTTTGTGCATTTTCAAAGTTAATTTGGGTTAATTCAGTGGCTGGAGGACACAAGAAAACTTTGTCGATAAAATCGGGGTCCAACCGAATTATCATGCCGCCACTGGCGTTTGAGATCAATCTGGTCTCTTTGTTGTAAAAATGCACGCACTGAAAGACAAATTCTACATGATGTATTGCTACCAAAAAGGTGGCCACCAAGTGGATGTTGCTCTCAACAATTCTTTTTATCCTAATGCTGGGATTTGTTGCCTTGGTTCGCGTCAGGAATTCAGCCATGTCCATGTGGCTGATCTCGATATCTCAAATGTCATCGACATTCGAGGTGACTGATGTGAGTGGGAAGACACCCTGGTACTTGTATTTCATACTTTTCACCTTTGAGGGAGATGATTCCATCATAAAAGACAATCTTGATTGGATGGGAGTAGATGTACAGGAGCTCGCTGAAGGTGCTGCAACCATGATCACAGATGAGAGGAGAGTGAGCGAGAGAGGGAGAGCGCAATTTAAGTGACATGGGTTACTGGAGGTCACTTAAATAGGCTAGGTCTAGCAAAGGAGCAAAAAATGAGGAAGAAAAAGTATGAAAGGGACAACTCAGAAAAAAAATTCTGGGAGTTAGCTAAAAATTAAGGAATAATGCAGGGGTGGCAAAAATTGCTGCCCTTGCATAAATTAGAAAAAATAGTAGAGGCGGCAATTTTTGCTGCCCTTGCAGGTAGGATGCAGGGGCGGTGATTTTTGCCACCCTTACGGGTAGGATGCAGGGGCGGCGATTTTTGCCACCCTTACGGGTAGGATGCAAAAAAGTGCAGAGGCAACAAAAATTGTCGCCACTGTGCTTGACAAGGGGAAAATGTGGAAGGGCGGCATTTTTTGCCGCCTTTGCACGAAAAGATGAAAAGACATGGGCGGCAAAAAATGCCGCCCGCATGAGGTCCTGGTAGAAAAAACCATGGGTAGGAGGGAGAAGAAAAAGAAATAAAAATAAAATAACTAAAAGACTAAGCTAAAATAGAAAAAAACATGAAATAAACTTAAAAATGAACCCTACCTGAGAAAATGCGCGTGCCAAGAGGTTGGATCCATGAGTTGCTGCTTCGAAAAGTCACTTGAGGTGCTCAGGTGCAAGAGGTAGGAGGAGAGGAGGAAGCAATGAGAAGAATGAGGCTCAAATCAAAATATATAGGGTGAAAAACCCACCCCAACAACCTGTCGCGTGTAGCCATTAATGCCTGCATGGAAATCGAGACATGCAAGGGCGACATTTTTTGCTGCCCTTGCATGTAGTTGGTCTATTTGTAGGGGCGACAAAAATCACCGCCCTTGCATGTCGGAGTGCAGGGGCAGCAAAAATTGCCGCCCTTGCAAGAAACGTGTAGAGGCAGTGAAAATCGCCGCCCTTGCACAAAAACAAGGGAAATGCAGAGGCGGCGATTTTCGCCGCCCTTGCATGGAAAATAAAAAAGAGACCAACTCTGGAAGGAGAAAAAGGGGAAGGGAAAACTTGGCTTGGATGAGATAGTAACCACTCCTCATTCTGAGGCCAAGACAAAAATGAATTATAAAATTCGTATCGAAAAACGAACTTAGAGAGACAAAAGATGAAACGGACAAGTTTCGTAGGGGGTTGTTTTCAAAAATGAGCTAAGCTGATTTTGGAAACAACACCTTTGATAAATTAACTTTGAAAAAATTCATTGGATATTTAATTTATGAGTAATCAATAACCATTGATTAAGATAGGACAAATATTAAGTCTAAGATTTTGGAAATATTAAGCTCTTAGAACATTGTTCGAGCCCATAATTACTAGGTCAAAGGGGCTAGTTTCACAATGACGACAAAGGCTTAAGATATAACTTAAGTAAATAGTTTCTATTTATATCCAATAAACATTAAAATATAACATGCATATGAATGCCATGACTTAAGCTCATAGGTTTTTATTGTGAAACCTTGGTAATATTTGAGAGAAAAGATAATTCAATTATAATCTCATTTCTTCTCAACTAAACTTATAGACCATATATTTAAGATACTCTTAAAAAACCCATAATATATATTATATTAATTTCTCTTTAAGTGGTCCAAAAATGGTCTCTATAAAAGCATGACAACGTTTCACTATGCAACTTTAAAACATGCTCTTATATCCATCAATCATACTTGATCCTCTGACATCAATCACATTCATAATTCCCCTTTTGACATTAATGACAATAATAATGGCCCTTTTGACATCAATGACAATCATATGAAAAACAACTAATAGTTTATTGACCTCATGTTTGATTGCAAATTTTAATCCAAGAATAAGTGCTTCATACTTAGCCAAATTATTGTTACATGAGAACTAAATTTAATAAGAGGAATTGTATTCTTTCCCAATGGGATTGATTAATTCCACTCCTACTCTAGAACCTGATTTAAATCTAGCACCATCAAAATAAAGCTTCCATAATCTAGGCATAGCATGAGAAGTTTTAGATTTGCATACCTTTGTGGTGTTAAGAGTGTAAACACCAAGATTTGATTTAACCATGTTAACCCTCTCATTGATTAAATTATACTTAATGATCATATTCTTCATTTTAGGCTCTCTTTATATCATGATTTGGTTGGGTACTCCCTTCCAAGTAAAACACATATGTGAAAAAATTGTTGACATATAACCATTCAAGCTACTATTCTAGTCTCTGTTCAACAGCATCCCATAAGCAAAACTACATGTGACATTTAACAGCTCACTAATCACTTTGACTCTTGATTTATCTAATTGAGTTATAACTCTATAAGATTTAAAGGAGGTCAAGCCTAATTGCTCACAAATACCCTTAGGCATAATATTTGAAAATGCACTAGAGTCTAAAAAATAATTATGTAGGTTCTTACCAAAGATCCTGACTATAAGTATGACAAGAGGAACATCTACCTTATTTTTGTGTATTGAAACATTAACATGTGTAGACCTTTGAGACTTACCTAGCTTCTTAGATAAATATTTTAATAACAGATTCCTCTATTTAGTAATCTATGCTAACTTATGTAATGTAATGTTAGATTTGATATTTTTCATGTCCTCTAATATATTATACCTAGTCCTCTTATAATAATTAGATGTATCAGCATTGGGTTTAGAAATAATTCCCTGTGGAGGCTTTGGATTGTTGTTTGAGGTAGTATCAAGAAGAGTCTCAAAGTTATTTGTAGGAGTTAATGTGTTCAATGGTTGCTTCTACTCCCAGTTTATCAGAGGATGAATCTTCTTCAAAAATTGTTGAAAATTATGAATCTCTTTAGGAATATCCTTAGGCTCATTGTCCTCTTAGAAAGGGAACTCAGATTTCTCCACCATTCTAGATGACCTTGAGGAACCAGATGTACCTACATCATAATCCTTATTAAGGATAACTTAAAAAGTATCTAATTATTCTTGGAAGGCTTCAAAATCATTAAAAAATTTAACACATTTTATTTCCCCATGATTAGAAGTGAAATGGACTCTACAATAGTTAGGTAAAGCAACATTAGTAAGATTTATATTAGGCACATTATTGGTAAAAGATGGCTCATTTTTATTTTTGTTGTGGTAAATATCACATGGAAATATGTTAGTGGACATATTGAACCTTTGAAAAGAGAAATTCCTACCAGAGCTCTCTCCAGTATTGCTTACTTGATTTTACAATTAAAGGAAGTCAGTGTTAAGTTTTTGAACCATTTTGAGGAGAGAGTCACTCTCATTTTTTAGGCCTCAAAATTATGAACTTGAATATTGGTATATATATAGGCATTAAAGCTTTATAAACCTATGGATGAGATCCACTAGTAGGATTATTTATGAATCCCAAGTTTTGAGTAGGAAGAGCATGTCTCAAGGGTAGTTGGTTCAAGACTGGAAGTTGGTTCAAGGTAGGCACATTTTGGTTGGCATTGGGAATCAAACTCAAAATGGGTAAATATGGATTTACATTAAGAATGGAGTATTTGAATTTTCCTTGGGGTTGCATCTAGTCATTAATGATCACAAACTTGGCATAGGCTAAAGCTAATGTGTTCATGGGACTAGTAGCTCTCTTTATAAAGATAGAAGTCATAGGATCTAGGGCATATTTATAGATTTCCAAGGCTAAATCCTCATTGGGTTTGTAAGGAGATATGTTCCTACTAAATTTTTTATGAAACCTAACATTGAAGGCTCTTATGGGTTCATTTTCATCCCTTTTCACTATGGTGAATTGATGGTACAAAACACAAGGACTAATGATTTTACCAAATTGATCAATGAAAACATTATTAAAATCAATCTAGCTAGTAATGTAGTTTCAAGAAGGTTTGGAAACCATTCATAAATATAAAATTTTTAAAAGTAAAATTAAATAGTCTACATGCTACATCTTCATGAGTCACATTCAACAATCTTAATGCATCTTTGGAACTCTTAATGTGTTCTTTAACAATTATAATGCCACTAGGACTAAATGTTGGAAAATACTTTTTATGATTACAAGGAAGGTCATGTACTAAACCTAACACATTAATTAAATAACCACCTATCCAAGCCATAAATTTATAGGGATCAAATAAAGGAGCACCCTAAATTGGTGAAGTTGTCAAACAATTTGAAAGTTTGCACTTACCTTTATCTCACCTAACCTTCCTATGAACTTTTAATGAAATCAAAGTTTCTTTAGTCTCAGAACATGACCTTGACCTAATTCTAGGTAATTTCAGCTTACAAGATTTAAATATTGATTGAAATATGATGTGTCAGTCTTATCTTTACAAGGAATAATTATCATAATTGCACATTAAGAAAATTTTGCAAATATTTATATGAAAGATGACAAAGGAAAAAAATCTTTAACTAAGTTATCTCAAATATGTATCCAAATACGTAAGTATGATTGATATTTACATGTTTATATTAAAATAAACTCAAATTAGCAAAGAATTTATTAATATTTGATCAAAAAAACTATTAATAACCTCAAACCTATTGAATTGACAAAGCTTAATCTATCTTTACCATAATTCAGCAAATACCTTTGAAGATCATTTATCTTTGTCAAAAGGAAGCATGAATATGGGTCTAAGATCATAAATATCATTGAAATTTATACAATTGAGAAAATAATAACACAATTGTGAAAATATTACACCAATATTTGAACACAATTCACAAAAAAATGAGCAAATATACTTTAAATATACAAAGATATAACATGTCCTCCTTCTAGCACTAGTAAAGCCCCTCCTATTGATGCCTGAATATGTATCATAGGTGCCTAGAGTGTTCAAGAACACTTTTAATTTTGTAATTCTAGGAATTTATTATATGAGTTATAGGTTGTGATAATCATGTTATATATTAATGGAATAGAGGGAAAGTAAGTGGACCATTTCAAAATATTTATAATATTTGGTGGTTGGGAGCCACCATGGCCCAATAGTTGATCTATGCAAAATATGAAGTATGTTATGCTAAGAATGATGAAGTATGATCAATAACTAATCTAAAGGATAATATTAGATGGATATTTATAATGAAAATTAAGCTATAGTGATCTAGTTAAAAAGGAGAAAAAGGAAGAGTAGGGAAGAAAAGAGATGTTGTTGATCTTTATTTCAAACATTATGACAAAGTGTAAATATCATCCAGGCATGCACTTAACCAATGTATGACATGAAGTAGAATAAGCTCAAATCCTATCATACATTATGAAAACATATAAGGAATGTGGAAATAATGCAAATAAGAACAAAGTTCACTTTAAATATTAACCCATGTAGGCAAACAACATTAGCCCAAATGCAAGAAGAGTAAGAAAACAAAATAAACCTAAGAAATTTTAATTAGCCTAGCATTGGCACAAGTTAAAAACTCTACATTCAAATGTACACAATAATAATTCATAATAACTATTCAAATCTATAAGTTAGGACAAACAAGTGAGAGAGAAGCCAGGATAACAAAAGACACAAGCAAATTTGGATAAACTTTGCATAATTCCATGTTTATATTAATTTCACAAAAGGTAAAATGTAATTTTGGATTGAAGAATACCTCCATTTTAAAATTTATAATTCTATTTTTATAGGATACAAGGAATCATATTGGTTAATCCTATCCAATTACAAAAGTACTAGTGTTGGGACAACTTTCCTTTGCATAAATGTTCTAGAATACACTAGACTTTCCCCAATGGACTGATTTATAGGCAATGTGTTTTACAAACTACACATGCCTTAACAAAAAGTATATTCCACTTTCAAAATGGATAATGTTTAACTATAGGAAGAATATTCTTAATTCATTAATCTTTATGACCTTTGTGCTTCTGAAGTCCCATGTTACTATTGTAGGATTGTGATTATTCTTTGATGTTGCTGCTCAATTAGCATAAGGTTAATAATTGGTTTCATTAAGAGCTCCTTAATCTTACCTACTAAGATCTTGTGGTATTTATGTACCTTAATCAATGCCTTTTGATGCTTATATCTTTACTTAGTCTTTTCTTCAACCTCTATTTTCCCTTAACCTTGGTTCTCTTATTTAAAATCAGAAGTCCTATACTTGAACTCACTACTTAAGGGTTTGATTTTTAGTCAAGATCTTGATTAAATTCTTGAATTGGTAGCTTGAGGCTTGTCATTGGCCAAATTAGCCTATAGCCATTGTGCTTCATTTATTCACTACTTTTCCCTTAGTTTTGACTGATTCTAAGAAATTAAATTGGGTTGATAGTTCTCAATGGCTCAAAATAAGCTCAACCAATTATTATCCCTTGTGGCATCAAATTATGCACCTTTGAAAACTCTCTCTTTTATATCTAAAGTTAGATAAAGATACAAATCCTTCATTAAAACACCCTTTCAAGCTTCCATGGCTATGGATTTATTTAAATTGCTCATTAGTGGTCTATAGTTCAGTTCTATATTGAATTACCCCTACACAAATGACTATTTAGCTTCTTTGGCTTGATTATGGTGAATATAGGGCTGAACTAGGGTTTATAAAGGTTTTTATAGTGCTTTAATGGTGGAAATTATCTATATTTTTATGAGCTTCATCACTTATATCCTAATTTAGATCACCTATTTGGACCTTTATATTTCTCGGCACTACATGATCTTCCATTTATCACATTATCATAACATGGCTCCATTGTGGCATCACCATGGCACCCATGTGGTAGTTTCATAGAATTTTACTTATTTATATTTGAAAAATGACCATTTCCTTTTAAGAATTCCTTACTTGAATTCACACCATTAGATCATATTTATCCAGGCAAACATGCTCCATTAGATCTTGATCTAAGAACTTGAACACCATTGGTTTCTCATTGCATTCCTCACAGTTATGACATGTGTCATCCTCATGTTCATCTTGAATTTTCAACATGCATCTTGTCTCATCCGATCATTCTCATCCAATCAAATGTGCCCTATTAGATCATCTTGCTTAATTTTACCTCCTACTCCATAGGTTTTTGATCTGAATATGTACGTTTGTCTACAAATTATTGATCATGAAAATATGCTCAAGATTTAATTTAACAGCCTGTAGTTATACCAAATTTCATCTCCATGTTTGTATTGACTTTTCAACATTCATCTTACACTATTGGATCATCTTTGTTTGGGGAAATGTGCTCTATTAGATATTGATCTTAAAGTTTGAATGTCATTAGTTGATAAATTTTCTTTGGCTGAGATTATGACACTTGCCATTTTCTCACTCATCCTAGGGCTTTATTGAATCTTTCACTTGATATGCATCATTAGATCAATTTGGCTTAATAAAATGTGTGTCATTTATCTTTGAAATATGCTCAAACTTTAGCTTATGTCTATAGCTTTGTCTTCAACCTCACATCATTAGATCTTGATCACCCAAGTAAACATGGATTGTTGATATTGCAAATAAAAATGACATTTAAGTCAATACTCAGGGAAAATAAAAGACTTAGCCTAATGTTTTGAACTATGGTTTTTATTCATATTAATAAATATGAATAAATCTTTAGGATAAATCCTTAATCTAAGTTAGAAACATAATAAATGGGACCCTATGCATAATAACAAGACATGTCATAGAGTGTTAAGACAAGGCTTTTTTAGGCTAAGTCTAAAGACATGAAAAAGGTCTCAGTGTTTAGTTAGACCATGTGTAAACAAAGGGACCAAGGGGGCTTGTAAAAATAAAGAGACCAAACATAAAAATTTTAGACTAAGGTTTGGTCATGTTAGTAAACACGACTAAACCTTAGTATAAAAATAGAACTAAGTTTATGGTATAATAAAAGGGACCCTATGTTTAGTTAGATCATGCTAAGATAAAATAGACTAAGGGACCATGGGGCATAAATGGACCAAGCATAAGATTTTTTTATCCTAAGGTTTGGTCATATTCAAAAACATGACTAAGCCTTAGGATAAAAATTTAATCTAAGTCTATGTTCCCATGTATATTACTCCTACATAAATTTGAATTTGATCCAAAGGGACTCAAGCTAGTGCTTTTTAATAAGGGTTTCAAGATGATAAAATATGAATTCAACTTGATTTCAATAGACCAAAGGTTATTAAAATATCAAATCATTATTAAACCATAAAACCTAAACATTGCTCATTCCAAATGGACTCCATTAATCCTATAACCTGAAACATAAATATCTAATGTTAGTAATCTTATCAAAGATTACATTAAAATATTGAAAAAATATGCCAACCAAATCAAGTGTGGATGATATTCAAGTAAATATAATGTGTATAACATTCTAATGGTACTCTAATCAAATGAATTTTCAAATTTAGGGTGCAAATTTGCATAATTTAACACAAGGGTCCCCATTTTTCAAGAATGGGGGTATGTTGACCTCAAAAAGACTTAATGAGATGCTTATGTGACAAATATCACTAAATTATATATCCATGATTTTTAGAGACTTAGTGCATGAAATTATTCTATAGAGATGAGCTCAAAATGTGAACAAAATGGAGAATCAGTGTTTAAACAAGTCTTAAAATAATCAATTCATCATTAATGAATAAAATTTGCATTTCCACTCAAGATATTTTATTTATTATTTTTGAATATCTCTATGCATTCACTCATATATCCATAACTCAAATATCCCCTACACACCATGGTTATATAAAATTTCTTACAATAACCTTAGCAATCAACGGTGAGGGTATTACAAGTCCTTCCAAGGTTTCCCCTAGGAGATACCTTAAAATAAAATTCCAATCATGTGCATGTTCAAGGTATCTACTAGGAGAACCCTTGAAGGTACTACATGACCCTTCAAGGTATCTCCTAGAAGATACCTTGAAGGGCATCATATTACCTTAAAGGGTACCTTTAAAGTATCTCCTAGGAGATACATTTCAAACATGCATAAGGTTACCCTTAAAGGTATTACAAGGCTCTTCAAGGTTTATCCTAGGAGATACCTTGAAATAAAATCATAATCATGTACATGTTAAAGGTATCTACTAGGAGACCCCTTAAAGGTACTACAAGTCCCTTCAAGGTATCTCCTAGGAGATACCTTAAAATAGAATTCCAATCCTATGCATGTTCAATGTATCTAATAAGAAAACTATTGAAGTGAATTGTAGTAACTTCAAGGGTACCTTGAAGGTATCTCCTAGGTGATACCTTTCAAACATGCATAAGGGTACCCTTGAAGCTATTACAATGCACTTCAAGGTATCTCTTAAATTCTAAATTATCTTAACAAGATCTTATTCCATAAACAGTCACTAAGATCTATCAACTATAATTACTATGGCATATTCTTCATTAAAAAAAGTTAAGTAACTCAACAAAATGTTTAAAACTATTATTATATATATCAAATAGCTAAGATGTCAGATTAATTATAATAAATGGAAGAGACCATAATAAAACATTAACTTACAAAACAACCTAAAAGATTTTTTTTTATCTATATTTGATGTCAAATTTTATCCTCTCTGATTAAAGAGGGTGATACACTTTTTATAGGCTTGGGATGGGGCCAATGCCATCTGTGAAGTAATGTTGAATTAACACTAAACATCTCATTAAAGACAAAAAAAAAGTTACAATAGGAAAGATTCCAAACCAAGGCTTGTAGTTATCAGAGGGGCTACCTATGAAGTGGTAACTATACATGGTGGAAAGTATGCACTAGCTATTGCTATGGCTATTATAGTTGCAAATAAAATCAATGTCATTGTAGTTAAAATTGTTTTTATAATGTGGGTTGTCATTAAGGGGACCATTTCAAATAGAATATGAGCCATAGTTGGAGCAATGGTTAGAACTAAAATTGATGGTGGGGTGACCATAGATATCATGGCCTACTTGCTCATTTGAATTTGGAGTTAGAGAGTATGGCTAGCATGGAAGTCAATTTCCACTACCTCAAATTCCAATAGGGGTCTTTTGAAAAGTTAAGGAAGATTATCCATAAAATTTATGTGTATCTTTATTGATGCCCCAAGATCTACATAAAAAATTTCTACACTAAAAACCCTACTTCTAGCAAAATTTAGTAGTTGTTGCACTTCATTAATTATTCTATAGATAGTGCCCTCAACCTCTGCTCTAAAACTATTGGTAGTTGTATAGAGAAGGTATTCAAAAATGGATCCATGTACCAAATATGTCTATGGAGTGACTACATTATAGATCCTTATTTCTCTCAAAATAGGCATAACTTACCTCTCTTAACTGATCAACTATAAGACCATAGACTTCATATCTTGGTGCCATTCAAACAAGATGACTCTCCTAGTACCTATATATTTCTACACCTAGGCAACATCAAGGGTTGATATTAGGTTCAAATGGGCATAAATTTTTTTCTTAGCTATTCCACTCAAAAAATGTATTTTAGCCTCCATTTTATTCATCTTCTCTACCTCTAGATATGCATCTCCCCATCAGGGATATGGCTCCCTTTTTACATCTTTGATTAATTGGATGATATTGTATAACTTCCTAGCCTTCCCCTATATATTATCAATGATGTCCATCAAAGTTTTTATGGTGTTTATTCCTTTTAATTATATGATGTATTTATCATATCCTTTGAACATTTCCTTTATCACCCCCCTTACATAATCCATAAAGGTATAGGGGTCTTCCCAGGGTAGAGAACTCACATCAAAGAGATGTACTTTTCTCCTTTTAGATAGAGATAAGATATATTCCATTTTTTATAATTCCACCTCTTTCCCTTCTACTATGAGGAGATTACTTTTGACCCTACTCATGGTCTTCATTTCCTTGTCAAAATGGAACTTGACCACTGATTGCTCAATGACTGCTAGGCTTCCCCTATCCTCTTCTACCTATTGTATCTTTTGTATACATTCTAATATGTTTAATGTTATTGATTATTCAATGGTATTTTTAGGCTTTTATAGAGTGGATGATTGAGGCTTTCCTAAAGGGATCATGGGCTTAGGGGAAGAGGGTCCTATTTGTGGCAAAGGTGGTATTGATTGCCTCTAACTAGTGACCTTGTTAGGGGTCACTGCATCTAGAACTAGAATGCCCTTTTCCATCTCCTTTTAGGTGGTCACCATAAAATTATAGTTCTAAGTAGGATAGGTTATTTACATCCCCATTTTTTGGATGGTTGATATGGGAAAATAGGTGAAGTGAAAATGGAGGCAAAGACTAGGCTCTTAAATAAGACTCATTTTCATAGTTGGGGAGGGTTAGTTGTGCTGAAGTAAAAGTATGTAGAGGGAGTACTAAGGAAATTTTATAAGTACTAAATGTCTAAGGCAAATATGAGCCCAAAGGTAGTGGTATTAGGTGAATTAAGGATTGGACTAACCTTAATCTCATTCAAAGAATTTAAAGAGTGAGAGGTAGTACAATACTTGTTTCCATTGCATTATAAGTTATAATGATTGAGGACAAAGAATAGTGGGATGAGGTACTTAAATGTTTCATAAAATCAATTGGGGGAACTATTGTATTAATTATCATTATTTTCTTTGGGTATAAGGACCCAGAGACACTCTTACTAATTCACTTGTGAAAGCTAGGGGTCTTGAATCAGCTTCATCCTTGGTGTCTCCCTCTTCTAGAAGTATCTTGATGGAAACTAAACTAGTCCCTAGAATCTTTATATCCCCTTATTAGGCATCTTATTATGCAATCCATTCATCCTTAGGATCACTTTCAGTAGTCTCACTGATAGATACTAAGAGTGATGTGTCAAATTCACCTTTTCATTCTCCTTCATCTAAGGGTAATTTATTTAGTTCCTCATCACTATCTAATACCTATAGGGGTTATATTATTATACACCCCATCCTTCCCTTCAAACATCCCCTTAATCCCTCATTAGGTGCCTCTTATATAGGTACACCCTATGGTGAGGTTGGAGGATTCCTAGGTTTATTCTTGTAGACAATAACCTCCATGGTGGTGGTGGAAGTTTGTTTGGATGGAAGTGGAGAATCAACTGATGAAACTAGTGAGATATTGGGTGGATATGGGAAAGTGGATGGACATAAACTAGTAACTAAGGGGAGGAAGGAAGAATAACTTCCTGCACTATGGTGAGTGGAGGAAAGGGGAACATAGAAAAGGTTCTACAGGTCCCCATAGTGGTGGTTGCTACATGAATTAGAGGTGAAGGTGAGAGAGGAAAATTGACTAAGGAGAAGAAGGAAGGAATATGAACTTATTGAACTATGGTGAGTGGAGGAAAAAATAACATAAGGAAAACTCCACCACTACCCATGGTATTTGTGGTGCCTTGTGTTGTAGAGGGTGGAGAAAGGGTCATTACCACTATAGTAGTTGCTATGATGAAAATAGAGGGTGGTGAGGCCTAAAGAGATTCTTGAGGGGGTGACTAATCTTGTGTTTCCATTTGTGAAAAGAACCCCTTGGGAGGCTCTAAACCCCACTTTTCTTTTCTAATATTCTTATCCTACTCTTTGGTGTTTTTAGTATTATATTGTATGTGCTTGGCCACCACCATTGACACGGTGACCTTCTTCATCCTAGTTTGGACCTCTACATAATTTAGGGTGTTCATAAGCACCTCATCATGTCAATTCTATACATGTTCATAGTCAATATTTACCCTTTATTTAAGTCTATTTAGGTGTTTCTTCACATTCTCTTTGGGCTCCCCTTATCTATAGGGTTCCCACTTGAAATCATAATGGGTTCAATTTTTTCCATCAATTGGAAGTGTTCCCATTTGGTGTATTGAATCCTACCAATACTAAGGGGAGTTAGGTGCATATCTCCTTACTTCTTATTTCTTATCTAAACATTCCATAGAGCTATCCAATTAGGAAAAATTTTCTTTTTTTTCAACTTTGGCTAAGACCAACCTGGGTAGATACAATGGATACACTCTAGTACCCTCTATCCTAATTATGGTACAGTCCAAATAGATCCAATAATTCACCATCTTATATATGCTCTTCCTAATTAGATCTGAGAGGTTGGGAATATATTTTCCATAAATGGCATGGTATAACATCAAGTATAAGGTCTTTTTAATCCTTGAAGATGTCTCCTTAGAGATACCTATCAAATATGCATAAAGGTATACTTTAATGTATTACAAGGCCCCTTCAAGGTATCACCTAGTAATACCTTCAAACATATCTTGAAGGGTCTTTTAATACCTTCAAGGGTACCCTTATGCATGTTTAAAAAGTATCTCCTAAGATATACTTTCAAGATCTTGGGTTCACCATAGAGGTTCAAATCACATTCATGTTTCCAAAATATAAGTAGTTAATCATTATCCATAATTTTTACCAAAAACCCCTTTGCTTAATATCATTTTATTTATTGATAAAATACATGGTTGAATGTTGACTTAATTATCCATTTTTATTTATGCATCTATTCTGCTCTTATGCATGTTTGAAAAGTATCTCCTAAGAGATACCTTCAAATTAGGATGAAATGAGGATTTAATTATGTAGTATATAATATTAAAAGCTATTATTTTTTTGGATTAACATAAACCATATCAATAAAAAAAAGTGTTATACATTACCTTTTTAACATTTTTGGGTTTTAACATATCTCCATTCTTATGTTATGGTATAAATAAAGATTTATCTCCTACATATAGGTATAAATTAGAATAATTTTATAAATAACCTTATTAACAACTCTTCTTGTGTCTTTTGCAAATGTACAGGATAAAAAATCATACATCAATGGCTTTCTAATGTGGAGACTATGTTTCTTTCATAAATAATGATAAGATCATTGGTGAAGGAAGAATACCCAAAGTTTTAGGTCCAGATATTGACTCTATGGAATCCATATATCTCACTTCCACATGCCACAATGAGTAAATACCTATTGAATGCGTAAGTGTTAATGTGATAAAAGATTTTGATCTGACTCTACCACTTCCATTTACTAAAATTTTTTTAGATAATTTAGGGGATGTATTTTATATTTTTACTATATGGATCACAAAAATGATGCAACACATCATAGATAAGTTTTTTGTAGAGAATGACATGAAATAAAGATAAAATAATTTTAGTTCAGTTCTACATATACAACCATTGCAACAAGAAAATCATGGCTTGGATTCATTGGTTCTATATATTGATGATCATACCACATTTAATATCCTAATAAATAATTTTAGTAGGGAAAGGCTACATTTGTTTCAAAAATGTATAACTCTTACAAATGATAAAAAAAATTGTTTTTGGTTATGTTGAATTTGCACAACTAGGGATGATTTTTTGTTGCATTCCTATCCCAATGTTAGAAAATGAATTGGGGATTTACATAAGTAAAATTATACAACATTATGAGACTTTAAGTACAAAGATAATTGAAACATCTATCGTTAAATGGATTTCCAACAAGATAGTGGGCATTAAATGTAGAACAATCAATTTACCATACATGGCACCAAAGGATAAAGAAATTGGAAAAAATGGGAATTAGTGGGTATTGAAGTCATTCCTTGCATGACATTCCTAGTTCAAAGGCATCCAAAAAAATTAACTCATGCCTACAACTACATGGGCCAAAAACTAAATTAGCCAAACACTTCACTCAGCCAAGTGGAATTTGATGCAATCATAGATAGTGAGATTACAATAGTGTATGTAGATAAATGTTATACTAAAAACATTTTTTAATTAGGTTTGTCATTTGGGAAGCTAAAATTTTTAAGGATAAATTTTCTTGATTCCACCACAATAAAAAGGAAGCAACATGTATTGGATTCCCTTTCTATTAGTTTGTTTAAGAAAAATAAAAACAAAACTACCATTGATTTTCAAGGTACTATGATCTATTTGTAATCTTGGATTAAAATATATGGATTGAAGAGAAGTAGATTTTTTGACATTCAAAATTATCATAAAAATGGGGAACAAAATGCATTTTATGCAGGTAGGTTTTGATAAAATCCACAAAAGAAGACAATGACAGCTAAAGATTTATTGGAAAAATTGGTGGATGATTTTGTAAATGTTTCTCCATGACTAATATGGTAGGTAGATATAGACAGCTCATGAGAAAATATTTAACATCTTCCATCATCTTTCACTCAAGAATTTACAAGGTGCCACATTAATGCATAACTAACAAATATGGAATATGAGCCAATATGCCAACCAAAATTTAATAACATGTGGAGAACTAATTTTAATGATGTCACCATTTCCAAGTCTAATGACTTTACTAGGTGTAATTCATGCATCTTGTTGACTCAACAAAAATTCTCTCGGTCCCTCTTTAGAGATCAAGAAGATCATATCGATCAAAAATTTGTGATGCACTCAAATTAGATACTTTCTTTAAGACAAATTTATTAAACACATAAAAAAATGTTAGAGAAATACCCTAAATAATGACTTAGTATCATTCATGATAAGGTGGAACATCAAAAAACATTTTTTCTAAGGACAATGATAAAAACCAAAGTAGTTATCGATAGAACAGTAGAGTTGTCAATGGTAGGGATTATAAAACATGGTCATGATACAAGTGGATATGGGAAATTTTTCTACCAAATGTTCTTGGAGGGTTTAACTTTACTATCACCTCATTAAACAAGTATTTCAAGGATATGGAAACAAAAATGCCATATACTTATGGATCTTTACTATATAAACTTAGATCTTCAAAATATCCATTGTATGATGCAATTTTGTATAATAAATACTACCCTAAATGCAAGAACTACATAGAAGAACAATTAATTGGTACCTTTAAGAAAATTCCTTCTAGGCTATACCTTCAAATAGATAACTATTATGGGAACAATAAAAAAGGTACTTCCTTCCATTCATAATTATATTTTAAAAATACCGAACCTTATATGGAACTAATATTACATTTAAAAGTTCATAAAATCATGTTTTTTGTACATGGTTGTGTTGTAATATTTATCTCTCCTTATCTAAAAAGGTGTTTTCCTCAATGTCAAGGTTGGATTTCTCTCTTAAAACATATCCATGAGGACATAAATGGTACAATTGGAAACCTTTCTAAATGTATAAAGATGAAATATGTATGGATTATGGTAGAGATGATGAACATTTATAAAACATGTGAAAATATAAAAAACTTCACACCATATTTGATTGAAGAATTAGTATATTTCAAAGACTATGTTAATAGTTACTAGCTAAAGGGAAGGAATGAAATATAAGGCTTGATAAAAGGTTAATACTTTATTCTACACATGGATCAAGGTCATCCCATTATGCATTAAAAAAATTCTATAAGACATAGAAATTGGTCCCCCATGATTTCATTATGGGGAATAAAAGAAAATGGTGAGCCAAATGTTCCAGAATGTAATCCAATAAAAATATTTTTCAAAGACTTGAAAAATAGAGAAAAGTCACAATATTCCATTGTTTCAAAAGTCTCAGATAGAAGTAGAAAAAAGAGTGAAAAATAAATGAAATATAACTTGACTATGTACAACAGCTCAATGAATTTGATTTGACTGAAAATAGTAAGTGGAAGGATCTATTATATTACTTCCAAAAGATCCATGACATAATGAAAGAAGACATGTTCCCTTCTAAAGTTGAATGTAAGGAGATTTTTGGCTTAAAACTCACCATTACATATCCCTACATAAATATATACACAAAATGATTCATGATAGGACCCTTGATTTTGGAGTGGCATCTATAGATACATATATTAGTCTAAGAAGCAAAAGAACAAAAATTTCATCTGATCTAGCTTAGGATGTGTAAAATGGAGATATGTTATTTGTCAGACCTTATGATTCTATAGGAGTGAAATAAAAAATATGGGTTTCTATATTTGAAAATAATATGAGATGCTTCAAACAAATGCATACATATAATGAAGGGTCAAAATAACTTGGTTCATCCTAGTTCATACAAGGAAAAAAGATGCAAAGGAAGCAAAAATTTATTCAAGTTGTTTAGATAAGAAATGGAAGCCAAACCCAATTAACACATCTTTACCATCCATATTCATATATAGTATCATCTACTCTTAGAAACCAAATAAAAATTGGAGAGGTCATACACTTGTTATCACTAATTTTTTTAAAGGCATTGTAACAAACTATTTGAATGCATTGTCCCATTAGGCACCTTAAAAATAGTGATAAAGGATTGGGAACTATTATTTTATTTTGTGAAATTAGAAAATTTGATGGTGTTTCCTTAATTTTGGAATGAGACATATGAATTATTTTTTTCAAAATTTAGTCAATTTTTTGGGAATTAATGTTTTATTTATTTATATATATTTCTAGTGGCACTTTGCATTTTCAGTTTTGGAAAATACACTTCGGCATTTACATTTTATATTTTCTACTAAAATAATTCAATGTTTATGTAATTGTGCATCTATTTAATGACATTTGACTATTGGAACATCCACTTCACATTTTTGTGTTTTAAAATGATCTTCAAATTTCATGTATTCCAAATAGTAAGATCACATTTTGAAAATAATGATAACCTCTTCAGATTTTTAGTTTTTCAAACTAAATTTCACATTTTACATCCTTCAAAATGGTCTTTGGAAAATGGTATTAGAAATTTTCACATCAAAATTTACACTTCATCTTTAGTTCATTAAAAAATACACTTCAATATTCCCATGTTTGTGAAAAGGTCTTCAAGGTTTACACCTCAAAATATACCACTTCAACATTTGTGCATCAAGATTTATTCTTTGTAGTTTCAGTTTTTTAAATTACTCTTTAGCAAAGAACTCAAGATTATACCATGTGGCAGAATATCAGTGACTCATCTATGTATAAGGATGACAAGTCTAAACAAAAGTCCCAAACATCATGAGCACCTGATATTATGACATACATCATAATATCAGTAACTTAACTATTTAGGAGATTATATTAATTATATAAACATTGAGGAGGTTTCCAATGACCTAAAAATTCATGATCGATCCACTTAGCATAATCTCAAGGACTCTCTCACAAACACCAAAGTCAACATGGGAGAACTTGTTTTTGAGTGATTAACACATGGCATGTGCAAAAATATGAGATAAATTTTGATGGTCACAAGGACGTCACCTAAGAAATAAACCACCACTCGATTGATGTATGAATTATTTTTCCTTGAGAAATAAACCACCCAGGATTATTATCTAAAAATGCATGGTCTATGAACCAATTTAAAGGACTGTATAAATTTGATTGAAGATATTAAAAATACCATAGGTCTTTTGACTAGTCTGCACATCTAGATAGATGTGATTTATTTGTACTAAGTCCAACTAATTTTTGATAAGTCAATTTAATTATTAATAAAGCTCAATTTATTTTAGTTGAGGTGAAAGAAGAGTATATTATAAATTTAATTATTTCTGATATTTTTAAATAATTTAGATTTATTTCAAAATAGATAATTTATATAGATGTGATTTATTTATAATACATCTAATTAAATCTTGATACAGTCTAATTTATGTTTGATAGTTTTCAAAAACTTGATTACTTATTATTTTTTATTATTTTAAATAAGTTGAACTTATTACAAATACATTAGAGATATGTGATTTATTTGAAATAAACCCAACTAATTCTTGAAAAGTCCAATTTATTTCTAATATTTTTTTTTAAAAATGATTATTAATTGTTTTTTATTATTTTAAATAATTTGGACTTATTAAAAATACATTAGATAGATGTGATTGATTGTAATAAGTCCAACTAATTCTTTAGAATTCAAATTAATTATTGATGAATAATAATGTATTTATGATATTTTTCAATTACTAGTTATTGCTTATCATTTTAAATAATTTATACTTATTAAAAATAAATTAGATAGATGTGATTTATTTAGAATATGTCTAAGTTAATATTGATATAGTCCAATTTATGTATGATAGTTTTAAAAAAATTGGATTGTTGATAAATCCATATTATCTAAAATAGTCATTATTCTTTTGTACCAATATTTTATCCAAAGGTAAAGTGTGAAATTATAGGACTTTGAGCTTCTTAGGAAGGTGTACTCTCAAATCCATTAGCACCTAAACAAGTTTTCACCAACGGACTTGTCTATTTCTTTAATTTTTCCCTGGTTTAAAAGCACCTCAGAGAGGTTTTCACTAAAGGACCTCATTGTTTTATTATATTTTTATATTTTAATCAAGGAAGTTCATCTATTCTCTAAATTAGGTAGTAGAGTCTAATGTGATTTCAATACCCTTATTTCAATCTCTAATTGGTAGACTATCTCTAAGACCCATGAATTTTTATAGTGCTTCTTTATTATAGAAGTCATCTAATGGTATAGTGTGATCTTGTTGATCCCAATTGATTAGTTTAGGGTAGTGAAGGATAAGAGGGAAATTAGGAGAATAATTTATATTAAGAACAAAATTGGTATCAAAAATATTTTTTTAAGAAATCTCATCATAGATATTATAATAGGAGTTTGTATCACTGGAAGGATCATCTTCCTTAGGAGTTTGGTTTTATGGGTGCTACCCCAAATAGGTGACAATTCGAAGGCTCTAAAATGTACATAAGCACAAATAATTTTAGTTGATTAAATCCACATGTATTATATAATTACATATGGATAAATTTATAGGGTGAATATCTCAAAAACTATGGAGATATTCATTATCCTAATTTTTACAATATCTCCCTAAATCTCTCAAACTTCCCCTAAAACATTCTATGTGAGTTGTATTATTACCTATATTACATTATTATTTTATTTACTCACAATTTAACTAATCTATATGATTATTACTTCATGTAATAATCACTTACATGATCTTATTACTAGTCTAAACACTATTGCTCACCACAAATGTGATCACTAACCTTGTTATCCTTAACATTCCCCCTTTTAGTGCTCATATGGGGAGAGGAATCACATGACTATATTTCCCCCCTTAATTTTATCTTTTGGATGTTGAGTTCACACAAAAACATGTCCATACATTGAATAAGATATTATTACACTATAGAGGAACACATATGCTTTATTGAAGTTCATTTACCTTGAAAAATAGTTATTTATAAATTTAAAACATAAGATACATATTATAAAACATTATAATAACATTTTAAAAAAACAACAAATTAAAAAAAAAATTAAATATGATTTTTTATTGACACACAAAACTTTAAAACAAATAAAAAATCTATAAAAGACTGTATAAAACTATGAAAGTTTAAAATCTTTTAATAAAACAATTCTATTTTTAAAACTCTAAAAAGACAATCACATTTCATTAAACCAAAACCATGAATTTATAAAACAAACCCACTTTTAAAAAAAAAATCAAACCACTCCTCTTAAAAAAAACATTAAAAAAATATATAAACTAAAATTTAAAACATAAACAAAATTAACAAACTTAAAACAAAATAAAAGACTAAGCCACAAATAAAAACTAAGCAAATTTTAAGAAATTACCATGTGATATTTTTAAAACTAAAACCATTAACTACAAGATAACTCACTTTTCACAAAACAAAACCATGTAATTAACAAAAAAAAAAAAAGTCTAAAAACTTAAAATGGTGTATACCGAATAAAAGCTATTAAAAATAAAATCGATTAAAATAATATTAAGCAAATAAAACCCTAAAAATAACATAATGATTTATCTTCCACCATCATTGAGGAGATGCAACTGATAAGCAAGGAATATGTAGAGTCTACACGATTCAAGGGCATGTCACAACATATGTCGATTCAAGCTAAAATCTTCTGATATATTTTACAAATGCCATTTGGAAAATCAATTTATAGGAGATTGATTATGGTGAGCTTGGTGAATGGTGAATGAAGCCATATATGATGTAGGTTGAATAAATATAAGATGCAAATGCATAATGGAGGATGACAAAATGGGATGAGGTGAGTCACCATGGGAAGAACCATGTTATCTAAAATCAAATTAGATCTTGTGTGATCCAAAGGGAGGCAAGGGTCTGTAACTTGTCACTTTTCGATATCAATCCAAAAAAAATTCTCGAAATGAATAATTTGAATTCTAAGGATCCCTTATTTCTTGATCGACTGAGTATATCAAAATACAAAAATTTTAAGAGACTACAATATAATGATGAACATATGTGTCATGCAAGAGTCTACTTGTCTTTACACCAAACCTAGATGAGAAAGCAAAAGGAATCATAGTCCCCTAAACAAAATCTCAATCCAATGTTGATCCACATTTTTTATTATTTCATAAATATCAAACTCCCATACAAAATATTTACAATCATCTTGTATTAAAAATATAAAAACAAACCTAAAAACTATAACATATGTAAATAAAAATATATATTTTTATTTATAGAATCGATTTATCATCAATACATTGATGTTGAAAATAATACACGATCTACATTGTTGGTTCAATATCATAAATGATGAAAGGCATATCAATTAGTATTAATTTTACACATGGTCTACATTACTTAGACCTATGATGAACAAGACCAAGAAAAATAGAGAGGTTCCATAAGGAGAACCTGTTCTGATACCAGATGTGGGTGTTGCCCCATTTTAGTGAAGATCTGAAGGATCTAAAATGTGCAGAGGAATAAATAATTTTAGTTGGTCAAATAAAAATGTCTTATTAAATTACATATGGTTACATTTATAAAGTGAATATCTCATAAACTATAGAGATATTCATTATCCTTATTTTTATAATATCTCCCTAGATATCTCAAACTTCCCCTAAAACATTTTATGTGATTTTTGTTATCAACTCAATTAAATTATTATTTTATTTTATCATAATATAAATAACCTATGTGATTATTACTTCATTTAATAATCACTTAAAAGATTTCATTACTAACCTAAACACTACTGCTCACCATAAATGTGATCACTAACCCAATTATCCTTAACAGGGTCACCCCCAGGTGAATTTTATCCAATACCTCAAGTTCATTTATCTTTAGCTATTTAAACTAGCTTAAGGATAACTTTTTATTTAGGTTAAAATATATTTCATTTTTAATCTTGGTGTTTCATGATTTGGTTAGGAATTGGATATTTGAAACTCAAATAAAAAGAGGTGAAATTATCATCATTGTATAGCCATGAATCATTAGAGCTATTGATTTATTATAGATTTACTGAATTCTTTCAGAAAAATAGAGGTCTCTTAGGATAAGGATAAATCTTTTTATGCCATTCCATGTTGGTTTCATATATTTCAAAAATTTGGCAATGTGGAAGGCATCATTGATGTTGTAGGCACCAATAACCATATCTTCAATAATGAAGTGGGAAGAAATTTAAGGATGTGGAACATAAGAAGTGGATGTAAATTCATTTGGGTCAATGTAATTAGACTGGGGAGACTCAAGAGCTTTTGTATTTTCCTTTTTTGGTATATTTTTAGTTCTAAGATAATAATTATATTGACCATCCATACCTTTCAAATGTTTGAAATATTGGTATGGTTGTAAGTTTCTAGGAATAGTGACCTTCATTCTATAATGGGGTATAATTTGGAACGGACTACACCTACTTCATGGATCTAAGGACATCCAATAATCAAGTTATAATTCAGTTCAATGTCAATGACATGGCAAAGGGTGTCATCATTTATAGGCCCAATAATGATTGGTAAGCAAATAGTGCCTTGTGAGTTTCTTTTTACATTATCATATGTCTTGATATTAATGTTATTTGGATGAAATTCTGATGTATTATACCCCAATTATTTTATCAATTTTAATGAGGCTATATTAAGGCTCAAACTATTGTCTATAAGAACCTATCTAATAGTATGGCCAGAAGTGATGGCTTTAATGTGAAGAGTGTTTTTATGTAGAAGACCAAGGGATGACATGTCACTTTAATTAGATGTAATTTTTTTACTTGGGGATAAATTCCCCAAAAGTGATTGGAATGTGGTAGGCTCAATGTCAATTATAATCTTAGATAGGTTAGAAGGTAATATAGTTTCTTGTGGACTTCAGATGTATGCAAGAGATATATAATATAAATATGTGTTGGTGTCTTATTTAATTATTACATAATATCTATGGATTTTTAGCAGAGGAAAAAGGTTTTTATTTTGAAGGAAAGTTGTTCAGAATTGAATTATTATTAGAAAGAGGTAAAGGACCTTGAACTATAACCTTTGGATGTATAGTTTTTACAGTGTAATTTCAATCTACAAAAGGGTCACTTGAATTAGAATAATATGATGTAAGACATATAATAGTGACTTATGAGTGTCAAGGCACAATAATGCTAGTATGTGTTAGAAAAGGACCACTAGGGTATAAAGGAAGAAGTATTAAAATAGAAGGGAAAAAACTCTAAAGCATTCTATAAGATTGAAGGGGATTGATTTTGATGGTATCTACATGGTTATTATTAATATGGCCTACAACATTATTGTAGTTATACAAGACATCATGATAGCTAATTTGATTAGCGTGGGAATCTTGACCTTGATTATGATTTCCCTGATTCTATTTTTTGCCTTGATTCTAATTTAGATTACCATATTGGTGTTGATTGTTATAATTATGATTTAGAAATGGGTATTTATAGATACCCATGTTCTAATTGGATGTATAAGAAATTTTATCCAAATCAATGTCACCCCACTCTAGCATATCTTGTATGAAGTGTCTTAATTGCATAAAACTATGACTTTTATGCCTTTTAACATGATGATAATCACAGTACACATTATCTCTATACAACTAAGGTTTTTATTTGTCTTTTGGAAAAGGTTTTATGTTTGGATAAATAACCATGTTAGTCGAAACTAATTTCTAAAACACCGACTCAATAGGTTTACCAGGGGAGATTAATTTTCCTCACATTACAAGCTATTTAAGATCAAAGGTCTTAATCTAATTTTTTTACATGGATTTTATAAATGGTCCCCAATATACCTTGTGGTACAAGGGGTTTAAAATCAATTAAATAAGAATAAATATTGTCATTTATAAGAGGGTCTAGTCCCTCTATGATCAGTTCATGTGATATCAAAAAACTAAACTCTAAGGGTGAAGTTTGATAGTGTAGCATTAGCATTGAAACCCTTTCTATCATGGAACCCTTTATGGGGATTTTTTTTATGATCTTAACAAAAATATACCTTAATTTATATCCCCTTTAAATGTATGATGTTGGTGCATGTATTGGGAGATTAAACCTTAGGTGTCAAGCCTTAAGAACTCATAATAAGGAGATGAAATACACCTTGCATAGTCAACAAAAGAGAAAATGAGAGAATAGTAATCTATGTGTTTTTGGTCACCTAGGATACCTCAAGGTAGTAAAGGGAGATTATACACATGATAGATTATAATCAAGAACCAGAATTAAACATGAAAGTATTAAAATAAAGGAAATAAGTTTTTAGAATACAAAATATAATTGGTCATTCTTTTTAGTTTCACCAAATATAAGTGTTTAAAAGTTACTTATTTGTGTATAAACCAAGGATTTGTTAATAAAATTACAACAAAAAAAGATTTTGGATTTTGGTCTTTGGAAAACATGGTATGTTGAATGGTTGTTTGTTTAGCTTGTTGTAAAATTACACATCATAATCACATTATTTAGTGGGGCAATCCTATCATTATGTAGATAGAATAAAAATAAATAATATATTGATGATTCCATTAATTATCAAGGTGATATTTCTGGTTTTTAGGGTGATATCATCATTTTACAAGGCATTCCCATCGATATTAAAAATGACATAAAATAGAAAATAGATAATTTCACCTTAGCAGTCATATCGTTATGTAGGATGATATCATCATTTAGTAGGTCTAACTCTTCAATACATAGGTCATTTTCACCGTTGTGATTTTTTATCTTGATATTTAAAGTTTATATGGAGAAATATTTTCCTCTCAATCCACAGTGTGTTCTCTCTAATATTCTGAACATTCTTGCTATTTTTTGGAAAAAACATAGAGACATAAAATAATATAAAATTCATATCATCATTAAACAGGTTCATATAATCAATTATGAGGAAGTTCTCATCGATACACAGGGTATTATCTCCAAAATGTAGAAAATGAAAAAATAGGATTTTAAGGATAATAAAAAAATAATTTGTTTTGAAATTAGAAGATGATGGAATTTTCTTAATAATATTATTGGGTATGCCACTCACATTGGGTGTGATAAATATAGATCATGAGTACAAGAGAGGTTAGTTAATTTTTAGTGATTTAAACCAAATAAATTAACAAACACTACATATTAAGCATGATCCCTCTAATTAGGAAAGTATAAGAAAATGTAAACAAATATAAAGACAAACCAAAACATATACGTTTCCAAAGGATTCATTATCTAAGTTGAATTTTAAGCATGTTGAGCCCATATTTTAGAGTTAGGAGTATTTATCAATGTTGTTTCTTTATTTTGATGGAATCACCCCTTGTCTATGACTGATTTGATTGATCAATTTGAATAATGTTGAATATTTTTGCTTCATTTTTGCATAGCAAGTTACACTAAAAATAGTATCCATAATGTCAAATGATCCTTGTATTTATAGGATTCTCAAATTGATTCTAACTATTGGATCAAGATCAATATGTGGGGTTGGAATTCATTCCAATTTGCCATTAATATTAGGGGTTTGGGTATGCATGTATTAGGCATGGGTTGACCTTTTTTGATATGTCTTGCATTTATATTAATGCTTAACAACTTTATAAGTGATGTCATGATGTAGATATTTGATTCCACTTGCCATGTGAGTGGAAGAATAATTAAACTATTAAATAAATAAAATATGGAATTTCAAAAAGCTATGGAATTTATTATTAGAGGAAGATTAGGTTAATTAACAAAAAATAATTAGATTAATATAAATTTATGTGACTTTTAAAATTCAAGTAACCATTTGACATAATTAGTCCAAAACATATCTTACAAGGTCATAATTTTTATCATGATTGGATACAATGTATTTCCTCAATTAGGGATAACCTAATGCACTTTAAAATATGCATGTCAAGTGCATGGAAAAATTTGGGTGTTTCAATTATTTCTAGCCTAATTTAGGTATTGTTGTAGAAAATTATTATGATTGCAAATTTGACATGAAAATGATGAAATTAGAGTGTTTACAAGTAGATTGATTTTTGTATCCAAGTGATAGAACCTACACCAAAATTAAACACATCTATAAGTAGATTTGTGATCTATAATATCATCAAAATGGTCATCATCACAATAACCATATGAATAATAATTATCACTATAAAATAAAATTTACAATTCCTTTGATATATATAATAATCTATTTTTCTAATTTCCAATGATCCAAGTATTGATCTTACATAAATATGGAGGCAACACCTACAAAAAATGAAATGTGTGGATTACTAATAGTTAGATAAATCAAACTACCAACTATTTGTATGTATAGTGGAAGGTTTAATTTATCACATATAGGTTTTGGATCAAGATTTACACAATCTTAAATATAGGTATATGTAGGCTTATAGTCAAACATATTAAATTTAACAAGTATTTTATGTGCATACTAATATTTATATACAATAATTGAATGTTTATCCTGAAATATAGTTATTCTTAGAAAGTGATGAAGAATGCCTAGATCAGTCATTTAAAAATATTGATTTAGTTTATATTTATATTTAATATTTAAATTAATTTGATCACCAGTAATAATAAATTCATCAACTTATAATATAATTAGGATAAAATAATTATTTTTAAGTTTTATAAAGAGATTATTATCAGAATAACAATTAGTGAAACATAATTATTTAAAATAACCCCTGATTTTAGAATACCAAGCTCAAAAACCTTGTTTTCAAATATAAAGAGATTTATTTAACTTTAAAATATAATATTATTTGTTAGATTTAGTGAAACCTTTAGTTTGAGTCATGTATATTTATTCTTCTAGATCACCATTTAGGAAGCCATTTTTTACATCCATTTGGTTCACAATCCAACCATTACGAGTTGTCAAGGAAATAAGCAAACTAATAATACTTATTTTTACTATAGGATCAAAGGTTTCAACATATTCAATCTTGGGTTTTTGATTAAAACCATGAACAACTAATATTAATTTGAATTTGTCAATTTTATCAACTGAATTCTATTTGATTTTTTAAAGCCACCTAGAACCAACAATATGCATCTTAGGTAGAGTTAGTAAAACATATAAAGTCTAGTTTTTTTAATTATGGATTTATATTCAATTTACATGGAAAATGTTCATCTATTTTTTTAAATAGCTTCCTCAAAATATTGAGGTTCATGTTCATACATATTCATCAAAGCATGATAGATATGTTGAATACTAGTTAGTTTATTAAGATTATCAAGATTAGATGACTAAATCAAGGATTCTACCCATTTATTCATTTATTTATTTTAGTTTGAACATGAAGGGGACAATTTTCTACCTCAGACTTTAAGTTATCAAAATTGGATCAAATTCCTATAAGGCATTTGTTTATTCATAAGGAGTAAGATAATATTCAAGTTCATCAAAAGAATTAATTTGATGGGGTTGTATAGAAGGCTCATAAAAAGATTTTTCAAGGATTTGGACATTCCTATTTTCAATGATTTGACATTTATATGGATTTATAAAATCTTAATCATTTTTTTTCTCCATAAGTTACAAAAATGCAAGAATAGGAGGTAGAATCAAGTTTATTCCTTTTTGCTTTAGGAATAAAGATGGAAGCATGACTACCAAATGTATTGAGGTGAGAATCACTTAGTTTATTATTGGACCACATTTATAAGAGTGTATAGAGATTTAGATATTTATTAGGAACTTTTTTCATAATGTGCAAGGAAGTATTCATGGAGTTGGCCCCCAAGAATTTAGGAACATTTATAGAATGCAACAATGTTCTATCTATTTCAAGGATGGTTCAGTTTTTCCTTTAAATGAATCCATTTTTGTGGGGGATATAGATTTTATAAATATCTTTATATTCCATAATTAATTAGAAATGAATAAAAATATTTATTAACATATTCACCTTTATTATCATTTATTAATATCTTAATTGAAAAACTAGAAGAATTCTCAACTAAAGCCTTATATTCTTTGAATTTTGATAACACTTTAGATTTATTATTATTATTATAATAATCCCACATCATCATAGAGTATTAATAAATGAGAGTAAAAACATATAGATAATCATTAAGATAAGAAACTTTTAGAGGTCCTATAACATCACCATGAATAAGTTCTAAGGAATGAGAGGAGGTAGCATCATGTGTTTTGTGAAAAGATAGTGTTTTACTTACCATGTAAGCAACCCTCACATGTTTCATGATGAGAATAAATATAAGGAAGACTAAACACAAGATCATGATGAGACATATCATATAAACTTATAAAAATTAATAAACCTATACTTTTATGTCATAATTGAGATTCATTTCTATTTTGTGATGAAAGACAACATGTAAAAGAATATATATATATATATATATATATATATATATATATATATATACACACACACACACACACACACACACACACACACACATACATATATATACATATATATACATATATATATACATATATATATATATACATATATATATACATATATATACACATATATACACATATATACACATATATACACATATATATATACATATATATACATATATATACATATATACACACACACACACACACACACATATATATATATATATATATATATATATATATATATATATATATATATATATATTTATTTGAATTCATTCAACAATTTAAGAACCAAATTGACTCTTAATACACCATTTATCCTTAAGCAGAGTTAATATGAATTTTTCATTTTTAATCTAAGAACAAGATAAAATATCTTTCTTAAGTTTAGGGAAATAGAAAACGTCATTTAAGAATACATTTGCAAATTTAGATTTTCCTTGTTTAGTAGCTTCTAAAAATGAATTAACAACTATGTAAATCATTTTAGATATATCTTTAGTGTCAGATATAACATATGATAAACATGTCATGTGATGAGATGCACCACTATATTAGATCCATTAATTATCATTAGAAGTAAATAAGGCAACATACAAAGCAATAGTGTTAGTATTATGATCATGATTATGATTATGATTTTGGTTTTTATTTTTTTATTGATTTTAATTAAAACCTTTCTTCCCTTTGTTATTTTTAGATTTTTTTTAGTAGATTTTTTCTTGCTTTTGTAAAAATATTCCATTATATGTCCAAACTTACCACATAGAATGTAATTTCCATTAAATTTAACTTTATGATTCTTGTATCCAAATTTATTGTTCCCATCTTTTCCTTTGATAGGTTTAGGTTTAAGTTTATATTTTTGGTTTCTAATGTTTTTAGAAACACTATTACGTGAGAGATGTGACCAAGTGGAATTCTCTTTATAATCCAAGTTGGACATCACTTGTTCTTCTTGAATAAGAAGAGAATATAGTGTATTGAGGCCAAAGATGTCTTGTTCTGTTTGGTATTTGAAATTAAGAATAAAAATGAAATCACAAAAAGTTTTATGAATGTTCAAATGAATAATAAATTAAAAAATCATATTTTTCATAATATTACAATCATAACCATCTAACTAAGATTTATTATTTTTTAATTGTTTACATAAAGTTAACTATGTTTTCATCGCATTTCATGGGAGTATTACGTAATTCAAGTATAAGTTTAATGATTGTTTGAGATAAGTGCTCTCATGTATAGATTCAAGGATACCAAGCATCCCTTAGTGATAATTTATTGTTCATATGGAGTAGGAATTCATATTTTACACTCTTCAAAATTATTGACATGGATTTTTATGATTTCTATTGAAATGCATTGATAAGTTCAGTCATGATATGTCTCTGTAATAAAGATTTCATAGTATTGACAATAATGTTACAATGATTATGAGTCACTAAATGAGATTTAATATAGATTTTCAATTTTTTATATTTTGACTCATTCAACAGTAATGACTTATCTAGCAAAATTTTGGAGAAGCCATAACTTCCCTTCAAAGTTTGACACTTTCTAGTTTTTGTTTTATACTAAAGCAACACTAAAAAAGTTTCTAATCATAAACTTTTAATGTGTTTTTTTAATTTATTTTTAAAATAAAATAAATATTTTAGTGTTTAAAAAATATTAATCACTTAAACATAAGCAAAAAAAATTCAAAATTCACAAAAAATGCAACAATTACAAAACTCACAAGTGTCACAAAAATATAAAAAAAACTTTACAAGGAATAAAAATAAAATAATTTTCTAATTATTTATTTAGTTAGAAAATTAATTTGGCTAAAAAAAGATTACTAACAGCTACCAAATTCCCTTCAACACCTTATAAACCATATGTACACAATATGATATTTAAAACATATTATTTAATTAAAAAAATTGTAATTAACATGCATGTGAAAAATAATTATATTTATATTTTTTGGTAAAAAATAAGTTCATAAAGTATGTCCCACCAATTATTTTTCATGGATTTTTTATTTATAAATCAATTATTTAACAAATAATGTTTCTAAACTATAACATACCTAAGAACATCATTTAAGAAACCATGATGTAGGGAGGGAGGTAGGAGCACAATAGGGAGTTTTAAAGATACCAATAGAGGATTTATAAGGGGTCTTACAACCCAAAAAAAGGATATTGATACATACAATTGTATAAAAACTAAGTTTTATGTAAAAAATGAGTTTTTTTGTTATTTTCAATTGTACCAAAATGTACGTACATGCTCTAGGAGGAGTAAATTTTTCCAAAATGTAATTTTGATGATTTGCATGCTGTATAGGGAGGCTTATACAATCAATAAAATTAATATCCACCACTTAAAATGTATTTACATGTTGAAAATATATTGAAATGAATTTTTAGCTCACACAGGTCATATGAGGGTCATACAACCACGCCACAAGAGGAAGATTTTTTTCTATACAAAATTATTTTAATGCTCCACAACATATAAATATAGTTTTTATAGTTAAAAAAGTAATATTCACCACTTGGAGAGGATAAATAGGTTCTAGACTAAATTAAGATAGGAATTATTAATTTTTCAACCCACATAGGCCTTACCAGGTTGTACAATCACATCACAAGCTAATTGTGGTTACTAGTAATGTTTTATTTAGTGTTTAATTTAAATTATATGTAAATTATATGTAATATATATTTTAATAAGGATTTTAAAAGGTTATATGTAGTATAACCAATTATTTCACCATCCATGGGTTGTACCATAGGTTCCAAAGAAACATAGAGATATCCATAGAGGGTCTTAGATGTTCTATAGGCCAAACAAAAAACTAAGGCAATGTAATGGAGATTTGAGAGAGTTATTACCAACTAGAAAAATATCAAATTTGATTTGATTCCATGGTAATAAATGTATATACACAAGTACAAAATTTATATATGAAATATAGTAGCAAAGACAAATTCTCAACACAAGATGTACATGGGAAAACCTCATAGGAAGGTAAAAAACCAAAAAATATTATTTATTCATTAAGAAACAATTTATCCCAATACATTAAATCTTTCTCCTTCTCACTTATTTTCATAAACCCTTCTTCACATAACTCTTTCATCAATATTTGAATAATTAATTTTTTGGAATGTTTAAAGGTCTGAATTAATTGATTTTACCACAAAAAATAGCATATAAATGGAGTCACCCATTATAACCAATGGGTTCCACCTTCCACATAAATAACAATGGTAAAATACATAATTATATATTTTATTATTCATTTATGCAAGTATTGACCCACATAATGTTAATAATAAAATATATTATTATTAATTTACCTACATAAGTTTGTATTAGTTTTAATGTATTAATGGCATGATATACCAATAAAATTAAATTGTTCCAACAAAAAGAGACATTATTTTTTGTTTTAAATAATTAGTCATAATTTATCAAAATTTGTTGATTGGATTATGATTGTCAATAATTAAATATATTTTGAAATCATGTTGTTAAACCATGTGAAAAAAAATTATTTATATACATTAGTCACCAAATCATAAATTTTGAAGGATTGTTATTAATATTAAAACCTATAAATTATCACAAGATTGACATAAGAATATAAAATTTCATATTGGTCAGTGTTGATAATATCCTTATAGACTTGTATAGAATAGGCACATGCCCATTTTGAACAATATAGGAATAATATCAACATTAAAGGCATATATTCTCATCTTGTATAAATTTTATATATTGCCACAATGAAACTTTCAAGTCATTAATATCTCAATCATGATTGAAAAACAAAATTAAATTAAGATCCACACTACCATGTTTCCTATATTATCAATAAAGAATCCAATAGTCTAATACTGAGTGGAATGGGAAAAATCCACATTAGCCTCTAAAATTTGGTAATATTCATGTCTTGTGTAGAATGGGCACATGCACTTTCTAAAAAATATAGGAATAATATGAGCAACATGACATATATACTTAATGTTATTCTAACCAACACACTCTTATTCTAAAAAATAAAATGGAAACCCAAATATTCACGTAAAATATAAAAGCATGGTTTTGAGAATTAGTATAAGTTTATTAGTTAAATAATATTTATGCTAAGTGGATGATGTTGTGTGGATTGAGGCATCTACCCTTGTAGAGGATAGATTGGACTGTATGTTAGTAGGAAATCTAACATTTTGATTTCTTCACTAAAATTGATTTGCTTATTAAATAGATATTAATAGGGTTGATGTTGTTTAACTACTATTGTAGCAAACTATTTTCATTTATGTTGATGTATGGGTAGACATATAATGATTATTTTATGTGACTCATTACTTGATTGGTTATTTATACATGAGTTTTATATGCATGTGTATTATGTTTATTCATTATTATTATGCTTTATCAACATTTTGTATTAATTATCATGGTTGTGGGCTAACTATTGTTTGTATTTATGAGGTGGATACAGGAGAAAGTCTACTCTCTAAACAGATATGGAGGGAGAGTATCGTCAGGGAGGGTTCTATATATGGAAATGTTGGAGGCATAGAGATTTGATAATAAACTCAACACACACCATGTAGAAAAATAAATGCATGATTGCTCTAATTTTGATTGTCTAATTATTCATGCTTGGTCATGTTTGATTTAGTTATGATTCATGTTTAGATGTTATATAGTCTTAATTTTAGTTATTACTATTTTTCATGATTGTAATTTAGTTGCCATTATGGAATGTTTAGTTATATAAATTTTTTAGATGACCTTATTTTTTGTTGTTTGTATAATCCCATACATGAGGGTACTTGCAAGCATGAAACAAAGGAGTATCTTTGGAACATATATACATGACAAATAAATTAATTACATTTTAGTCATTTATCAAAATGGTTTTATTAAATTATATCTAAAGTAAACCTAAGGTGGATAGCTAGGGTGACTTAGTTCCTAAATACCTAATGGTTATCTAGGTATGAAGTCTTGATTTATTAATGTTTAGTTTTGATTGTGTTATGTTAAAATGGCTAGGAATTCAATCTATTATTAAACCATAATTATTATGTTTAATGGACATAGTATTATGTCAACCCTAATTCTAGAATTTATCATTTGGTTTGGTTGTCTTGGTCATTAAAACTATTTAAATTATTATGGTGAGGATTTGAATATGAGTTGGAGGAGAAATATGGAGAATTTGTGTTGTGTGGCAGTCGATTTGGGAGATATGGGAAGCATGGTGGAAATTTTTGGTCTGATGGTAAGCCATTTTTAGAGTAATAGAGAATGGGTTGCCATGATATTATGGGTTTTATAAATGAATGTAAGGGACTATATATATATATATATATATAAAAGAGGATGGATTGTTTGGATTTTACACAAGTGGTTGTGGATGATAGAGAAGACGAAAGAAAGGAACTAGAAGATAAAAATAAAAATACTACTTTAGGACAATACAAAGGTAGGGTTTGTTCTTTTGGATTTTTTTTCTAAAAATATATTCAGATTATATAATTTTTGAACAAAATGTTTATAGGGTTTTTTTAAAATGGGTGATAGATTTTGAAACCCTAGGGTGAATTAGGGATTCAACCCTATGGGAGGAGCAATCCTCCTAAAGAATCAAATCCATGATTCAATTTGAGTCTAACCTAAGTATATAATGCTAGAGTCACTATTTTAAATTAAACCCTTATTTATTTAATTATATGACTGAGAGTGGTCTTTTCTTGTTATTAATATGGTTGTGTCTCAATTGAGTGTTATTGTATTTTTCAAAAAGTTGAGTGCTTGTAAAATGGTTTGCAGACATTATTTTTAGCAAAGGTTAAAAATAGGGATTTTTTATGTTAAATATTTGACTGTGTTACTTTAGCATCATTGTATATTAAAATGGCTATATGTTTTGAAATGGCATAGAGATATTATTTTTTTTGGGATTTAAAATAGGGTTTTGATGTTCATATGTTTGGTTGAGTATTTCATTTGAATTTGGGATTTGTAAATGAGGTTTTTATTGAGAAATTAATTGGCTATGTTTTTATTGTGCTTCTATTTAAATGGGTTGTGTTTTATTGTTTGTATCAACCTTTATGTAAATGTGTGAGTCAAATTTTGTATGAAAAGCTAAAGATATTATTAGACTTTACTTAGTTTATATATTTACTGTGTAAACTAGTTTATAGATGATTGTGAATTTATCACTATGAATTGACTCTATATGTATAATCAATTTTATGTCTATTACGTATACATTTTTTTGTATTGACTATGTATAAATTAATGTGAGTCAACTTTGGCATAATGTTGTATGGATGGTTGAGTGATATTATTTGACATAATTGTGTATACAAGTCATAGTTATTTGTAAATAAATTATTATTACATTTGGATTATGTGTAAATACATATAAGTCAGTTATGTTTAAATAATTTATATAAACTAAGAATAAACATTTATGAGTCAAAAATAAATAAAATATTACATCATTTAAGTATGAATGTTTGTGAGTCAATTGTAGGACTAGTTATGGATTGTGAGTCAATTTAGTATAAAGTAGTATGGGCTGGTTGAATATCAATTTGGCTTAGTTTATGTATCGATTGGGTTTTTGTATTTTAAGATATGATCTTTAAATGGAATTATTATTGAGATATTATGTTGAGAAACATAAACCTCTATTCAATGGATTGAAATTGTAGTATGAGGTTTATTATAGGTCATAATGTCTTGGACATATATACATAGACTTATGTGAAGATAGGAATAAACATTATCTATTGGAATACTTCCTTATATGAATTGGTTGTGTGAAATATGAATATATGAATTATTTCATTGAGTCAATGTACCTTATGGTACATAATAGTATATAATAGTTTGTGTTGTATTTCAATGCATTTAATCCTGTGTTTGAATCTTGTGTGGTGTTAGCGTGATTTATATTTTGTTTAAACAAATAAATATGGAATTATTATATTGATTCAATGTACCTTGTGATAAATATGTAATTATAGATTATACATAAAGATGAATAAATATATATTCTTTATGAATAGTTTATAAAAACATTTATACGTGTGTGTGTGTGTGTGTGTGTGTGTGTGTGTGTGTGTGTGTGTGTGTGTGTGTGTTTTAACACATACATATATATATAAATGGTCATACATACATATGTATGTATGTGTGACCATTTATATGTATATGTTATGCTATTTGGAAATCTGTATCTAAGGGTTTTAAATGTATATAAATATAAATGGGCATACTTTATATACACGTTTATGTGGATAATTTGGGTTGTAAGTAGATATATGATTATAAGTGAATATATTTTTTCATATGAAAATTAGGATTTATATCTTCAATTTATAATATATTATTTAGTTATAAATTATGAGCAAATTGATTAATAGATTATTAGAGTAATAAATGTTGTATTTATTATTGTTGATCTACTCAAGATTTATTGAGAAATTCTTAAATTACATTATTATATTTATAATACTTGTGAACACAAGATGTTTTGCATAGAATAAGTAAATTATTAGATATCATAAATATTTTTAGGAAATAATTTATTTGTAATACTAGCTTATTGGAAAATAGACTTTGGTTGTATCGAAGCTTAGGAAATATTTAGGTGTAAATTATTACTATTTAACATGAGATTATTTCAATTTTTTCTTAAATTTAATTAATGTGGTATTAAATAATAATATGTATGATAATTCCATGGAATTTTTGTATATAGATTATTTTGTAAATTCGTTATTAATGACACTAAGTATTATTATAGTGAAAAAGTTATCATGAATATATTTAGAGTCAATAATATTTAGATTAAATGAAATTTGATTGTGTGTGTGTGTGATTATAATTGATATAATGGATCACTAAATTATATGAAAACTTTTTCCAAATTAATTTTTGTATTTAAATGTTATCATTTCACTTGTTAGATTATATGCATGTATGCACAATGTCATGTTAAAATAGAATTATTTACAATATATTACATGTAGTTAGAAACTTACAAGACATGGGTTCTAGTTGACTTCTTAATACATTCACTATTATTATCTGCTCATCCATGGAAGGAGGACCATTCTCTAGTTGGAAATTATGTAGGAGATCTATGGTGTGTGGTTGCTATGGAAAAGTACTTTGATGATGCTCTCCCTCTCCTCTAGTAGTTAGCTGAAAAAGAATTTTACTCACAATTTCAGTTTATATACATATGATGAGCTTACAGACACTCATTGATTCCATGGAACTTTGTATTTATTTATGTTTATTGTGATGTAAAAACATTGTATTATTGTACCTAATAAATAGTAGATTGGCTTCTATTATTGTATAACTTTTAGTAGTTTGCTAAGATATTATTTAACAAATGTACTTATGTGATGGATTGAATTTGTAATTCTATTGAATATGATAAGTTGATCATTATCTAAATGAATCATAACTAGTTATTATGCAAGATGCATTTAGTTAAAGATTAATTAACTTGTCTTCTTTGGAAATAATCTAATTTTATTTTTAAAGTAATTTTTTTTAAAGAAAATACCATTTTTTTAGTTAAACCTAGTGGAGTTATAAAATTATGGTATCAAAGCTTAGGCTCAAATTCTAAGACTTAATGAGTATGATAATGTATTTGTATTCTCCTATTAATTAGAAAGGATAATGGTGTATAGTAGACCTAGAGGTGAGGCTGATTCAAACACCAATCCTCCAGTTGATTTAACCAATTTTCTATAGAGAAAGCTACAAAGTTGGATCATATTCTCACTCCCATGCATGAAATTAGGGATTAGATCATAGCCTTAGAGTGGGAAGTACATGGAAATTTTGAGGAAGTCAATCAAGAAGATCTTGAAGAATAACATATTCAACAAGAAGCTCAGCAAGAGGATTAACAAGATCATAAGAATGATTAGGTGTTGTAGTATACAAGGGATTGTGTAGCTGTAAAACTTACACATGACATGAAGAAAGTAAATCCTCCTAAGTATGATGGAAATATACTTGGGGATGGTGATGAAGCTTGGTTAAACAAATGGAAAAGTACTTTGAGATCTATAATTACTTAGAAGTCACTAAGATAGTTTGGGCAGTATATCAGCTTGTTAGAGAAGTATCAATGGGGTGGGAAAATAAGAAGTTAGAGATGAACCTCAAATCCACTACCACTACATGGGAATAATTCATGGTTTTATTTTGATCATGATGGTTTCTCTAGTTATATTTTTAATAGAACCTAATAGATTTTTAGAATCTAAATTAGGGAGATCTTTTAGTGAATGAGCAATGGGAACAGTTCACTAAGATCCTAAAATATGTTCCTCAATATCAAGAAAATGAAAGGTTTCACATTCAAAAGGTCATTATGGGGTGAAAACCTCAAATTGGATGTGAAGTAGATGTGTATGGGAAATCTACAATGTATTACATCTTTGAGAAGGTAGTTAAGTAGGAGTCAAAACTGAATACTATTTCTTAGGTCAGAGAGAAATTTAAGAAAAAGTTTAGAGGTTTAAAACCAAATCTTAAGAATAATAACTAGAAGAGGAATGGAAATTCCAAGAATTATTTTAGGAGTCATAATTTTATGTTGAGTAACTTCTTAGGTAGCAAGAAAGTTGAAGGTAGATTCAAAATTGTTTTCAAGGGGAACAAGAAGTTAGAAAGGAAAAGACCACCTGCTAGATGTTTCATCTATGGAAGTGATCATTATGTAAGGGAATGTACAAAAGGAAAATCTAAGGTTATTTCATGATAAGGGAACCTTCAACTAAGAACCATGAAACTATTAATAATCATCAAGATGGTTTTCAAATTTCACCTATTGAGGTTCCAAGTAAGAATTTTACTCAACCTATTTCTATTTTGATTGATACTAAAGCTATAAAGTGTTTTATTTCTCCTCATATGCTTTTTAATTTGTCTAGAAAAGTTGGTTCAGTGGCAAATGCTTGGTTATTATAATATGGGAATAAATCCAAGGTCAAATTCAATAGGTATTTAGTGGAAGCTAAGATTGAGTTACATGAATTCACTACTATAGTAAATATTTACATAGCTCCAATAGGGTCATATGATGTAATCATAGAGGTAAATTGTCTTGATAAGCATAAAGATAAGGTAGATTATTATCTAAAGAAGGTAGAATGTAAAGATAATTTTGGGAATCAAACTTAGATTTAGGGAAAGAAAAGGGAGTTAAAACTTAGGTAGATTTCTACAATTTAGCTTAAGAAGGCTCACAAGAAAGGATGTCAGACATTTATTGTTAAAAAAATGATATGGAGGAAACAAAGGAATCATCTATTGAGGATTAACCTTTCTTTATGAACTTTTAGGATGTGTTTACAAAGAAATTTTTAATATTAACATCTAAGTGAGAGTTCAATTTCTCAATTGACATAATACCTAGTTTAGAACTACAATTCAAGGCACCTTAAAAAATGATTACTATAGAGTTGGTTGAGTTGAAGTCTCAACTATAGGATTTGCTATCTAATGGGTTTATTTGACCAAGTGTGTCACCATGGGTTGCACCAGTCATGTTCATCAAGAAAAAAATATGGTACTCTTCAACTATGTATTGATTACAAGATGTTGAAAAAAATGGCAATCAAGAATAGGTATCTATTATCTTGCATTGATGATATATTTGATAAAATGTGTGGGGTGATAGTTTTATTGAAGATATATCTCCAAGTGAGATATCACTAGTTGAGGATTCAATAATAAGATATTCCTAAAATAATGGTTAAAACTTGGTATGGGAACTATGAGTTTACATTGTTTCCTTTCAGTTTAACAAATGCTCTGACAACATTCATGAATCTCATGAACAGTGTGTTTATAGAATATCTAGATCACTTTGTGTTAGTTTTTATGGATGATATCCTCATTTACTCTAAGAATGAGGAATAACATCTAAAACATCTAGAATTGGTGTTTCAACATTTAAAGAAGCACAAACTTAATGGTAAGTTATCCAAATGTGCATTTTTCTAGAGGAAAGTACAATATTTGGGACATATTTTCTCCACATATGGAATTTTAGTGGATTTGATGAAGATAAGAGCCAAAATGGAGTGGCTATGACCCAAAAATATGCACGAGGTGAGAATTTTTATGGGATCAACAGGGTATTATATGAAATTTGTTCAAATTTATTGAAAATAGCTAACCCAATTACCTCTCTTTAGTGAAATAATCAGAGTTTTTTTTAGTTGGAAAAGTGCAAAAAAGCTATTTAGGATTTTAAAATGAGGCTTACATCGACACCTATGCTAAGAGTTTCTAATCCTAATGGTTAGTTCTCAATAATCATTGATGTATCTAGGGACAAACTTGGAAGAGTTCTTATGTAGGATGGTTTAGTTATAGTTTATGAGTCTAGGAAGCTTAAAGCATATGAGAAAAATTATGCTCCACATGATTTGGAACTTATGGAAATTGTGCATGCTTTGCAATTTTAGAGGCATTATTTATTATGGAAACTATTTGATCTCAAAACTGACAACTTGAGACTTAAATATATCTTCACCTAACTAATCCTAAGTACTCATTAAATACATTATTTAGAGGTATTAGTTAGCTATGATTTTGATATTAGTTACATCAAGGGAAAGGAAAATAGAGTTGTTAATGCCCTATTTTGTGGAAGGTATATAATAGTGTTGGATACTATCAAGAGTATCTTTAGTGATAAAGTTGTTAAGTTCTATCCTGGAGATGAATTCTATGAGAAATTAAAGAAATATGTTTCATAGGATGCCTAGAACCCTAAGTTCAAAGGATTAAAGCTGGAAAATGATGATCTTTTAGGGTATAATGGTAGAATATATATACTTGATAGACAAACTTTGAGGATCATAGTGATAAAAGAATTACACAATGCCCCTTATTCAAGTCACCTTAGGAGTGAATAAACTCATGGCTGAGCTAAAACCTCTTTATTTATGGAAAGGAATTAAAAGGGATGCATTGGATTTTGTGTCTCATTATTTGGAATGTTAGCATGTGAAACTTGAACATGTGCAGCCCATAAGATTATTGTATCCTCATGATATAATACAATGGAAGTCATAGGCAGTTAGTATGGATTTTGTCCAAGGTTTGTTGATATCATTAAATTGACATGACATGATCTTAGTGGTAGTTGACAAACTAACCAAGGTATCAGACTTCATACTACGTGATTTAACTGATAATGAACTAATGCTTTCCAAAAGACTCATGAAATATGTGTACCAATTACATTGGTTTCTAGAGAAGATCATTTATGATCGAGATCCGAGGATGACATCTAGGTTTTACTTAAATTTGAATTTAGTTTTGGGTACATAATTGAATTTTAGTACTGAATATCATTTCCTAATGGGTTGACAAATAGAGAGAGTAAACCAAGTTCTATAAAATATTCTTTGAATGTATTTCATGGATAATCAATACAAGTGAGGAGAGTATATTCTACTGATAGAGTTTGCTTACAATAACTTTTACCAATCAACTTTAAATATGGCTTCATTTGAAGCATTATATAAAAGGAGGTGTTAAACACCAATCAATTGGGACAAGCTTGAAGACAAGATGGTTTTAGGTCCCAAAATGTATCAACAATATAATTGTCATTGATGTCAAAAGGGATATTGTTGGCATAATATTAGAGATAAGAGCATGTTTTACATTTTCATAGTGCAAAGTTGTCATGATTTTATAGAGATCATTTTCAGAGGATTAAAGATAAATTTATTGAAGATCAATTATGGGTTTTTTGAGTGCATCCTATATGTATGGTCTATAGGTTCAAATAAAGAGAAATGAGCTTAGAAATAAATTTTTTTAATCTCTCAAACATTAAAGTTTTTCTTAGTTAAACCATAAGGGTTTAAGTCATGGCATTCATAAGCATGTTCTATTTTTAGGTTGACTGAATATAGGCAAGAACCAGTTACTTAAGTTATATCTTAAGTCCTTGTCATCAATTGTGTAACTAGCCCCTCCATCCCAATAATTACCATCTTGAGTAATGATCAAATAACTTAATATTTCCTAAGTCTTAGATTTAATATTTATCCCAAGTTTATCAATTATTAACACTTAATTATACATTGAATATATTACAAAGTGTACTAAAGTCAATTTGTCAAAGACACTTGAAATTAAATGCACTAGTGATAAGTATCACAATCATGGAGCTTGCATAGTAATCTATGGAGTGGTTTAAAGTCAAATAGTCAAGGATTAACATAAGAATTCCAAATGTAATAATAGAGGGAATTTATAGAAATTATGCAAAAGGCATGCGAGGATGCCAAGTGTTACACTCATGGGAGCTTATCAGAGATAAAGATCGAGCTTCTTCCAAGGATCAACAGTGAGCAAGTGATCATGAAATGAAGATATAATAGATCAAGTACACTCAATGAGATCAAGTACTTGATGTTTAATGATAAAAAGGTGATTTAAATACCAAACTACTTTGATGATATCAAGGGAGCATAATGTTTGAAAGACTTAAGAAGTAGCGAAATGAGATTAAGAGATCGATGTTTAATGACAAGTAGAGATAAATTTCATGCTACTTTGAAGATCTAATAGCATGCGGGAGCTCAAATCAAAAGATCTAATGGATGCATTTTAAAGTTAAAACATTAAATCCTAGAAGCATACAAGGATCTAACAAAGTGCATGAGACTATCAGAACTTGATCTAATGAACATGTTTTAAAGTTGAGTAAATTGAATGAGGATCGTCAGATCATGGCACAAAACTTAAGATCAATGGTCAATATTTAAATATTTGTTCATCATAATGATCAAGTGGAGGAACATGTAGGAAATATGCATTATACAACATGGATAATGATATGGATCATTTTGATTGATCTAAATTGTGTAATATGGCATGTACATCAAAACTACATCCTAATATATGCTAAATATAGTAATAAGAAAAAGAATCTTGGTAGTATAGTATGACTTTAAGAAGTGGGAAACCTATCAATTGAACTAAGTCCAAAGATGGAGTGTGATGTGTTACAGACTAAGTATGAGCATAGAAAAGATATAAGACCTAGATACAATGCTTATATATGTCATCTAGGATATAATAAAGGTTGTTGTTGCTTATGAATAGAGTCAATTTGAGAGAGAGAAAGAGAGAGAGGAAGAGAGGAAGAGAAGAGAAGAGAGAGATGTTTAGAGCATGAGTAGTTACATACCAGACTTGTAATAGAGAATTATAATTGATTCATTTATTAATCAATAATGTAATCTAGAATTATAGCTCCATATTTTGAATATAGATCTAATTGGTGGGTACCATCAGATAAGTTGAGTTGGTATTTAGTTAGGGAGTTAGTGCTTATTTATATTAGGTGCTCTTAAACCAGGGGATTGGTGTCTCCTTAGGGTCAGTGTCCTTAAACTTTATAACCAGTGAGGTCATTAATTGTGAGGCTAGATTAGAATAGTAGATTCTAGTAACTATTCTCATGGTTGGTTTTCCCATATTGGGTTATCCATGTACATCTAGTGTTATGCATATGTGTGTGTAATCTCTACATATCCTTTTTAAATTTAAGTAGAAAGGATTAAAAGAGTAGTTTTAATAAATATACTGATTCACCCCCTCTTAATAGATAGTTATGTTCTAATAATTGGTATCAAATCCCTAGTTCCTTAAAAGAAGCTTAATCAGCTCAAGTAGATCTTGGAAAGTGAACACAAATGGCTAGTCAAGAAGGCTCTTCCTCAAAAAAATAGCCTCTCTTTTATGGATCAAAATATGAATTTTAGAGAATTAAAATGTAAGCATATTTATATTTATTAGGGTTTGATGTATGGATGTCTATTATAAATATATATAGCTCTTGATACAACTCCTACTGATCAGGCTACCAAAAAATACTATGAGAGCAATGTCAAGGATAAGAATGTTATTCTATGTGTATTTCTTAACTATGTTTTTTTCAATGTGATGCATTGTTAAACTACATAATATATCTAGAACAAATTGAAGAGCATCTATGAAGGTGAATGTTTCAGTGAATTTTAGCTTATATTTTAGAAAGGGAGAAGAAGAAAATAAATACTGGTATGGTTAAAAAACCTATTTGATTATGCACACATTAAATCAAATGATTGTGAATAAATTTTATTTGGCTTGGGAGGATGTCCTACAGACAACACAAAATTAAATCAAATGGTTGGTGAGATAGGTAGCTAAGTGGATTGCCTAACGTTAGCTAGATCTTGAAAGTAAGAGCTTCCTTAGGGGCTATCAATCCACACATTTTAAACAATCAAATTTATAAATAGAATGATAAAGTACTTGCATCAATAATCAAAATGTGCTAAAATTGAACACAAGAAATGATTTCTAAATAAATAGACTCTAAATGACTAGTATAGTAATAAGCAAACCAATACTAGTACTAAATGTCTTGGTTTTACTTCAAAAAATTAGGCAAGGTTATATGAATAGGTAAGAACACAAAAAATTAAATTTAGTTAGGTATATGTAGGTGGAAATAACTTGATATTATTTCCTATCATAGTGATCATCAGTGGTTGATGTGACCATTGATAGTTGATGTGACCATCGATGGTTAAGTTGACCATCAGTAGTCAAGATAATTGTCAATGGTTAGGTAGACTATCAATGGCTAAGATAACTATCAATGATTACTATGTGTAGATTTAAGTTGGTAAATAGCTAATTGATAAGATCACAAGGTTGGATTCTAGGAGATAGGATAGTGTTAGGTTGAGTACAAAATCAAATAAAGTATTTGAATACTAGAAAATAAATACTTATCTTATAGAAAGTTGATCATGTGGGTGTTTAAGGTGGTTGGATCATTGGTGGAGTTTGACATGATTTTAGTAGAGTAATGGTAGTTGAGATTTTAACAAAGTGGAATAAACAAGTTAGCTCTTTGACGTGATGGTTGGATCATTGGATTAATGATGATGATTGACTTATAAAATAAAGAAAATATGGATGCATGAGCTCTTGATAATAATTGTAGATCATTTTCACCTTCCTAATTCTCTCTTCTTATAGGCAAGGTAAGAGAGATACAACAAGATGTTAATTGGGCTTCCTAATTTTAACTCACTCATGCAATGGCTTACATGTGGATTTAGATAAGCTATTTTTAGAAAAACAAGATGAGTGGCTTGCATGTTGGTGGTTGAGGAGGTGCACGCTGACTGTCGATGTTCAAGGTGATCATTGATGGTCATCTTGACCATCAAGGGAAGGGAAAAATTAGGTAAAAGGGTAGGTTAGGTTAATTGAGCAAACTGACCATGGGTTAGGCTCAGTTAGGAGTCAAAGGGTCAAATTGGTCCCAAGGTCCTAAGGTAGTCTAGGGGAAATTTGAAATTTAAAATCATGGTGTGAAAATTTTTGGTGTCTACATTTTTCCCCTTTTTGTATGTGGCTTTGAATTAATAAGTTGTAAAATAAAAGTGGATTGCTAGTCAAAGGTCTGATTACCCTAAGTATGGGAGGAGGTGTTCCTCCTTAAACTAGGAGTTGATGAGGCAAAACATAATCATATATAGGTTTGAAAAGGTGGATGAAGGTGATGATGAAGGTGGATATCATGAAGGTGGGTGATAATTTGGACATTGAAGCACAAACAATCATGAAAAGTGTAATAAAAAGTGTGATAGCCAAAATCATGCATTGACAAGATTACCATATATGGTAAAAATAAAGGTCAATGTTAGAAAAACAAGTGACAGGTAGACTGTGTGACTAAAATTAGGTGTGGTAGTTGGGTACATTTGTAAATACAAGTTTCATAAATAATGTATGTGATTTAATGGGTATCCAAGGCAACAAGTGCTCTTAATGAAAACATAAACTGGTAAAGTGTCATAGTTATCTAAGGTAGGAAGTGTTCCTGAGAAGTTACAAGTGGTTTAAGTAAGTACAAGGTGGTGCAAGTTAAAAAAGGGTTAACATGGAAATGTTGTCATTATGGTCAAAAGGACTAGGCAAAAGCCATCACAAAATGTTTGTTAGTTGAGCTAAAATGGACCAATGACAAGATGATGAGGAGGTCAAGGAGGGTGGAAAAGGTAGTCTCCATGGTAGGTATTGTGATTTTATTTTTATTAAAAATTAGTGGCTCAAGGCAAGAGAAAAAAAGTGAGCTACTTGACCATAAATAGTCATGGTGCTTAAGGGTGACCATCGATAGTCACCCTGATTGTTAACAGTCATGGTGAAAACCCTAAAAGTTTAGAGGTAAAAAGTAATTTTGAAAATCATTTTATTCATTTTTAATATTAAATTTGAAGCTCTATAATTTGGTGATTTGGGCAAAAGTCATGTTCATGGTGACTATTGAGGAGGAGATGACTATTAGCTGAGGTGGATAGTGGATCGAGTGGACTAGTGAGGATGTAAGGAGCACACAGGCATGGATGAAGATGGGTAAGTCTATGGTTGACTCCATGGTGGTGGTCATGAAATTAGGTAGGGTGTCCTTAATTTGATAGGCTAGCTAGATTTAGTAATTGTATTAGGTTTGGAGGGTAGTTTTGAATGTTTATGCCCTAGTTAGGGTTTTAGGGGATTTGGGTAAATTTGTGGGTGAATGGGAAAATGTTATGGATGGTTAGGTGTATTAGGGTGGTTAGGTACATAAGGGTAGAAAGGTAGGAGGTTTTAGTAACATTTTGGGTGGTGTTTAGGGTAATGTAGGTTTTGGTAGGCAATAATGGTGTAGGTGACTAAGTTGTGTTTCTGAATGAATTGTTGAAGGCTAAGGAGTAGATATAAATGGATGACCAAGTGTTATTTATCTTAATAGAGGTCTACCAAGGGATGACCCTAACTAACTACACCCACATGGAGGAGGTTAGGTTAGGGGTGATGAGGCATTATCAGCATGTGCCTTGGGATGCCTTTATAATCATAGCTCTCATCGAGAGATGGGATCCCATTATGAACACCTTCCTACTACTAATCAATGAGATGATGATATTACTATAGGATGTGCATAAGATCACATGATTGCCTCTCTAGGGTGATCTGATCTATCATATAGAATGAGAGGATCAAGAGGATCACATTGAGTTAATGTACAATGATGATAGTGATTAGGTCAAATGGCATGCTAGGGGCTTTAACTATATCATACTATACCAGAGGGATCTAGGTGAGAAGAGACTCATGATGATGCTTATGATGGTTTTCTCATGATTTGATCTTTTTGAATCAAGAAGTGAGAGGTTCCCATACTTCTAGTTTAGTTCTTACTAGGGAAAACTATGTTTAGTTAGATACCTATTCTCTTGGTATAGATATATAGGGAACTATGGGGATTTAGGGCCCATAGGAGGTATGGTAAAGTGTCAACCTATTTTTCATTTCTAAGCCTATGAACACATTCAGTTGCTAAGGTCAGTGGGATTACCATGGGTAAGATACACATAGATTGAGTTTTTAGTTGACTGCATATGGTGGAGTGGTGAATTCACTATTTTAGGTGTAGGAGGAAGAACCCATGACATTAATTGGTTTAAGGATACACTAGAGGTACTAGTGACCAGTGACATTGTTTGGAGACCCTATGTATAGTTTCCAGTATGGCCTAGCTATGGGAGGTAGACATTTTACTTACTAAGATACAATTGGATTCTTAGTTGAAGGGATGGAGATGTAAAGCTCATACCATTTGATAGGTTGTAGAGGTAATTTGGCCTCATACAAGGTATTCTAGGTGTATTTCCTAGGTATATGCATGAGGACTCAGAGATTTTATTACCAAAGCTAAATCCCATAGTGATATTAATAGATCATGAGGAGATACTAGCTAGGCCATATATAGATGATGAAAATTTTGCATATGGATATATGGCATGTTACTAGGCATTATATGTGGAAAAAAAAATTGGTGATGGTAATGGTCGTAGGGGTCATATGGATGTGGATCCCATAGGGAAAGGGGGTTAGAGGGTATAGGCATAAGGGGTTGGCCCTGATGGATAGGTAGGAGTGGTAGTAATCACAACACAAGGTCAAGTTATGACACTACAGGGTTAGTTGGTTATTATACAAGGCCAGGTTGTGAATCTTATAGGTGAAAGGGACTAGGTAAGGGCTTCCCTATCCTTGGTTACATAGGAAAGGGACTCCCTAAGGCAGAGAGGAGGAGGGTTAGTAGCATTGATAAGACCATTAGGCATCATCCCCATGGCATGATACCTAGTTATAGTGGAAGAGCTATGGTATTATGAGGCTATAGTTTTGAGTTAGTGTCATAATGAGCCCCATTGGGGTGAGTACATAGCAAGCTTGTCAAGTGGTGCTAGTGTAGCAACACTAGGGTAATGGGAAACATGTGTGGGTGGATAGATAAGTGCTATAGGTGGATAGGTACTGAGACCTAGTAGTATGATAGGGGATAATGGTGCCCCAAGGGCATAGGCATAACATATTTCATATATTTAATATATTACTATATATCATTTTGATTCTGGCAAGTGAGCCAATATGGTAAGATGTACATTTTGAGAGGGAGACACATGTATATCTATTTGTACACATTATGATGTTATTTGACTAATGATATATATATATATATATATATATATATAATCTTTGTTTATTTCTTATGCTCATGGTGTATGAATTGCATTGATGTTTATTGTGTATGATGTGATGTGTATATTTCTTATGGATTATGCTTATGTTATGGATGATAGATACTAATGTAGACTCACCTATCTAGGCATGAGATGGATTTGATTTATGGGTATACTTGTTATTTACTTATGACATGCCAATTTTTAATGAGTATATGCTGCATTATTTAGATTTAGACACGTGATGAAAAATGGTTGGTTATTTTTATTGCTCATAGATCCTATGGTTTTATTATTATTGTTATGGTTATGATTATGGTTATTTTGTTGCTTATGATGCATGCATATGCTTTGTTTTTAATTTTTTTTAAGATAAAACACATGAGGTAAGTAAATTAACAACATGAGATGGGAAAATAGGGAATATAATCAAGAGCCAAACATCATAATGAAAATATCAACTAGTCACAATAAGATAGGAAGAGGGGGTGATGTTTCTTATTTGAAAAGGACTAGGAAAAAACCCAAGTTGTATTTGGCTTAATGAACCTAATCCCTTCAAATGTTTCACATTAGCATTTTTTAGTTGGTTAAAAAGGTTTCTTGACCACATAATGTTAAATAAGCTCAAAATCCCTTGCTTATAGTGTGTAAAAGGGAGATGGGTGAAAATATAACCTTCTTGTGAGACTAGCATGCCTATTTTTTAGGTGTCTAAAGAGCTAGTATAAACAATTCTATGTCATACAAATTGTAGATTGATTGATACGAAAAGTCTACTTTTGAAAATTGATTGTGGTTTCCACCTTATTGTGTTGTGTGACAGCTGATTGTGGCTTTTAAAATTAGGTTGTTTTTTTTATGATTTTTAAAATGGGTATTTTACTTTGTTACTATATATGGGAAGTTTATTGATGTGGGAAGCTTCTAAAAAAATTGCTATGCTTTTGACAAATGCTTTACTCAGCCATCCTTCAATGGAGTGGTCTAAGTTTATTTAATTTATTCAAGGCTCTATGATAGCTATTCTTCAAGGGCTCAGTATACCTTATATTTGTGTAATTTTAGTATGCTTATGTAGCTATCCTTCAAGGGAGTAGTCTATGAATGCTAGGAATGACCCATGATTGTTATTGGTTTGGATTTTTCTTTTTTGCTTGTTTATTTTTTCCTTAACATAAATAGGCTTATATAGGCTTAAAGGTTCACCTTTATGAAGGAAAAACTATAAATACAAGAGGTTGATTAGGTGTAAAGAGGTTTAGGTGATAACGATCATGGGAATATATCTTAATCAAGGGGTGAAAATTACCATGAGAATCATTCCATGGGTAGAGCTATGGTACCTATTTTTCAAGATTAGGCTATGATCAGGTTAAATTTTAGTGGTGAATATTTGTTAATTCATAAATATTCACTATTTAGTAAATTGTATTTGGTGATTTTTTGGTAGTAGTACATAGGACCCATTCACCTAAATTTTTTGGATGTAATTTTTTTAAGGGGTTGGCTCACCAATAATTTATAATAATTATAGGAGCATCCATATAATTCACCTTATATATAATACATATATATTTGAATTCAATTCAAATAAATATGAAATTAAAAAAATATATATATCAATCTAAGTTTGTATATAAAATTTATAGCCTTGGCGTTGTCACCTGATAGCATCATGATGTTGTCATTTCATAGCATATTGTCGATCGGTAGCATGCTATCACTCAATAACATGCTGTCAATCGATAGCATACTACCACTCGACAACATGTTGTCACTCTGTAGCATGCTACCACTTGGTAGTATGCTATTGCTTGAAAGCATGCTATCACTCAGCAAAATACTATTACATGACATAGTTCTATTGTATGATATATTTTCATTACATGATATATTTTTATCATGCAACATGTACAGTCATCCATCTACATAGTTAAAACATATAAGTTATAGGATAAATTAAAAAATAATATAAAAACTTTTTAAAACTTTAATATTATTGCATATTTGGATTCCTCTCAAAGATATATGCATTTTTTTAAAAATCATTTAAAACTGAGTTTGTTTGCAAAAGTTATGCTTTCCATAAGTTGGTGCTTTGTTGTAGTGCATTATGCTATCGTGCGATGACACTATGTCACATAATAGCATAATATCACATGACAACATGAAAAAAATTATATTCCTCTTTAAAATTTATAAAACTTAAAAAAAAAATTATCTCAAATTATTTTTGTATGAAGAAGTTATGGCCTCCATAAGCTAGTGTTGAGTTGCAATGCATTATGCTTGTCACAATAATGCACTACCATTCAACGACAACTTCTGAAGGCCATAACTTTTGCCTATGAAAATAGTTTGAGACAATTTTTTTTAATTGTATAAATTTTAAATATAAATATAAATTTTTTCATTCCATCATGAGACATTATTATATCGCATGACATATTTCCATTGCATGACATAGTGTCATCATGTGACAACATAATACATTACAATGGACCACCAACTTCTAGAGGACATAACTTTTACATACAGACTCAGTTTTAGATGTTTTTTTTTGAAATTGAATATCTCTTTGAGAGGAATTAAAATATGAAACAATATTAAATTTTATTAAAAAATTACATTATTTTTTTATTTATCCCATAACCTATATGTTCTAACTATGTAAATAGATGACTGTACAGAAAACTTAAGAAGGTGATTTTTTTTTTCAAATTTTAATATTCATCAAAGATATGAATTAGATTCACATAAATAAACCTAAGGGTTTTTTTGATATAGTCTCTTAAAATTAACCTTGGCTATGAATGTGATGGATATTTACATGATTTGGTTTTAATCAGTTGCCCCTAAAATAGGGAGATGAAAGTGGTGTGAAAGTAAGAGATGAGCTTAATTTAAAATAAAAGGTGAACTCAATCATTCTCAACAAAAGAATGGATACAAATGTGAATCATTAAGGGGCTCAGGTTCTAGGTTAGCTTCAATAGAGGACAATCGGTAAGCTCCTGATCCATACTTATGGGTTATGATATAAGGTCCAAGCCAGTTGAAAGCAAAATTGCCCCACTTACTTTTCTCCATATTGTTGACATGATAATTTTCCTTTAGGATAAAGTCTCTAATGTTTAATTATTTCACTTTAAGGTGCTTATTATATAGGCACACTAGACGTGCTCTTGATAGACATGGAGATGGGTAAGGGCATCTAAGTGACACTCATTAAGTAGCTTAATTTGAGCTAAATAGTACTAAAGATAATCATCCTTAGAAATAAGATCTTGAAAAGATATACAAAGAGAAGGTATTTAGACTTCAAGAGGTAAGATATCCTCCACTCTAAGAATAAGATAAAAAGGTCGGGTTCTAATGATAGTATGATATGCCCATAAGGCAAAGGGGATGTGAAAATTCCAATCTTGACCAGATGCATTAACCATTTTAGTTAGCATGTTGTTAAGAGTTTTATTTGATGCCTCAACCTATCCATTCTATTAAAGGTGATAGGGTGAGGATAATCTTAACTTAATTTTGAATGCATCACATAGACCTTGGACATACTTACTTTTAAAATATTTACCATTGTCGATGATAATCTTATGAGAAACATCAAAATGACAAATGATGTGATGGTTGATAAAATCAACAATATTTTCTACTTTGGTCAAGACTAGAGGAATGGAATCTACCCATTTGGTAAAATATTTAGTCATAATGATGATATAATAGTGTCACTACAAGGAATGGGGATTAATTTCACAAATAAGGTCTAAACCCTATTGTGAGAAGTGTAAAAAATTAGTGGAAATGTGAAGACTATGGATAGGTGCATGGTGTAAATTGGTGTGTTATTGACACTTAACACACTTTTTTACATAAACATAATAGTATTTATTAATGGTAGGCTAGTAATAACCAAGGTGAAGGATGTGTTTAACTATAGTGGGGCCACTAAAGTGTCCCCCATATATACCATCATGTATTTCCTTGATAGCCTAAGAGGCTTAATGACTATATAGGCAACAAAAAAGGAGGCCATCAAAGCCATGTTTATAAATAATTCCCACCATAATGGTATAACATGAGGTACTCTAGATAAACACTCTTTAATCATTTGTAGAGAGGCTAGAAAGAATGATGGCAAGGTTGGTAGTCGAAGGTATGTTGATACTAAAGGTCTAGTTGGGTATCCTCCACATTGAAAATGGTGGGATAATCTAGTTTGAGATAGTAAGGCTAGGTAAGTGTATGGATAATGATAGATAAGTTAGATTTAAAGAGTGAATATAGGATATAAGAGGTGAGGGAATCCATGGTATCAGTTAACTTATTGGTAGATCGTAGGGTCAACTGGATGTGGTAGTGTACAAATGATTCTAAGATTTCATCAATTAGTAATTTGTACTATTGTAAAACATCATTCTTACATTGGTAAGAACCATTGATTTGATTGACCATAAGTTAGGAATCACCAAATAAGATGATTATAATAACTCCTAGGGCTAAGGTAGTTTGAAGTCCTATCACTAGAGCTTCATACTCAGCCATATTATTGGTACATTCAAAATAAAGCTTGAAGGATAAAGAAATAGGCTCACCATCTAAGGGGATAAGGGTGATACCAGTTCCCCCACCATGTTAATACTTTGATCCATACAATAATATGGTGACTTGATAAGTGAAATATACTTAAGAGAGGGTCACAATAGACTCATCAGGGAACTCAAGAGGATGAATTTGATTATCTACTAATGGTTATTCAACCAATTGGTCAATAATGACTTACCCCTTAATTGAATTTTACTAAAATAACTCAAGGTCAAACTATACTAAAAGCATGATCCACATTAACATACATTGGTTTTGTTATGGCTTGGAGTGCATGTACTTGAGTGGATTGATATTGGTTATGACATAGGTTTTGTGGTTAAGAAGTTAGTGACAAAGTTTGGTGGCCATGAAGACTAAAGCTAAGCAAAGTTTCTTAATGTGGGTATATCAAGTCTCATAATCTACAAGAATGTGGCTAATGTAGTATATGGGTTGCTATCTATGCTATTCATCCTAAGGAGTGTTCGGTGGTGGAGATATAAAGGTAGAAAGGTTAGTTGTCCTTGGGAGGGGAGAGGATAGGTGGAGATAAAAGATACTTTTTAAGTGAATCAAAGTCCTTTTGATAGTTCTTATTCCACTTAAAAGAGATATATTTCTTCATAAGGTGGTGGAAGGGTTGGAATCAGTCCAAAATCTAGGAGATAAAGTTATTAATGGATTGGAGTTTTACCTACAAACTATGGAGTTGCTTAAGGTTGACTAGAGGAAGCATGTCAAGGATTCTTTTATCTTAGTGGGATCAACTTTGATTCCATGAAGGGAGATAATAAAACCAAGAATCTTTCCTAACATGACCTCAAAAATTCACTTTTTTGGGTTTAGGTAGACATGATAATGGATAAGTTGCTTAAAGATGATCTTTAAAATGGCTAAATGATATTTTTAGAGTTTGTATTTTTTGAGAAGGTCATCCACATAGTCCTTTATATTATTATGGATAAGGTCATGGAAGATGTAAGCCATGGCATATTGGTAGGTTGCACCAATGTTATTTAATTTGAAAGGCATGAATCTATAGTAGAAAGTCTCCCATATGGTGGTAAAGGCAGTCTTGTGTTAATCTTTGGGGGCAATTAGGATTTGATTGTAACTTGAGAATATATCCATGAGAGATAACATCTCATGGGTGGTTGTAAGATTAATTAGCTAGTCAATGCTCAATAGAGGAAAGTTATATTTGGGTAAAATGAGGTTGAGGTCATGAAATTACACATAAATGCTTAATCCCCCTATGGATTTAGTGACAGGCATGACATTTGAGACCTATTGAGGATAGTCAATGGGTTGAATAAAGTTGATAGATAGAAGAAATTAAAGCTCTTATTTGACAAGAAGGGTTATACGAGGGTACATACATCAATTTTTTTGTTTGATAGGTTTAACATCATGGTGGGTGACTATGTTATGGGTAGCAATCATGGGGTTAATTCTAGGCATGTCTCTATAAGACCAAGCGAATGATATGCTACGGTTTTGGAGGAAAGAGGGAAAATTTTAAAGTTCCCTAGCATTTAATGATTGACCAATTTTGACAATGTGGGGACTTTTTAGAGTTCCCAAGTTAATATCCCTGATGGATTCATTCAACATGGTCAAAGTCTTGGGAGGAAGGGATTTTTAGATGGAAGAATCTAGGGCACTAAGGTAGGTGAGATCAAATCATCTTAGCATTGACCCATGTTAATGGTAGGAAAATCATCTTCTATCATCCTAGGATAGGCTAAAGGGATGGCTATGATTTCCCCATCCTTTTGATAAGTCAAGGGTCCAAGGCTGATCATGTTGAAAAAAAAAGTTATGTGGGATGATGTCATCATCCTCACATAGAACTGAAGGAGAGGTTGGTGAGGAAGGGGTGTCTTCCTCAATAATGGTGATAGTAGGTGGTTTGGTCTACTTATTTTAGGGTAGGATGTAACCAAGGACATGATTCTCATGAGGATTTTTTGTCTCAATAAATAATAACTTGTGTGGGCTATGCTCATATCATCTAAGACCAAATCCTTTCCAAGCACACCTATGGAAGTATCTCTTGGCAAAGCTTGGTTTATCTAGATAGGAGAAACCAAAAGTAAATGGTCAACATGAAAGAGAGGTGGTGGAAGTGAAAATGGGTTTGCTGAGTCCCCCATAGAAAAAATGGGTTTGATGATGTGAAGTTATAAAGGGAATAATGTCCCCAACATTAGGGTCATACCCAGGTTTGTTGGTCAAGTTTCCCATACTCTTGGAGAATAGGGAAAGCATCAAGGGCAAAGAAGTGTTATTGCCCTAGTGAAAAATGTTAGAATGTGGATTCCAAGGGGTCTAAGGTGTGGATCTAATTAGAGGGGATAGATAATCTATTGGATACCTCATTGGTAGAAGGAGGGATACTTCCACTTTTATGGTGGAGGTCTTATATTTGGTTAAGGAGGGTGTACTGCATGGAGGTAAGAGGACATCATTGGGTCAGTAGGTCATGTTGCATGTCAAGAAGGGACTTGGGTTATCTTAGATGGTGATGACCTTACCTTCATGCTCAAATTTAATTTAATGATGTAGGGTAGAGGGGATGCAACCCATAAAGTGGATCCAAGGTCATCCCATCAGAACATTGTATTGGAATTCACCTTTCACTACATAGAAGAGTTTGGGGAGTGTGTGAGGCCCTACATGGATATGAATGGAAATCATTCCTAGGGTAGTGGTCATGGTGTTATTAAAGGATTAGAGGATGGCTAAAGTTTTGGACATGATATTGTTTAAAAGTTTAAGATGGTTATAGGCATGGGATGAGATGATATTAATACTAACTCCCCTATCATTCATGACCCATTTGATGCAGGTTTGGTTGAGTTAAGTAGTAATGAAGAGAGGAGGATCTAGGTCATCTAGATGAATAGAATGTATTTATGAATCCTTAAAGGTGACAAGGTTAAAATTTTGAAGAGCACTGACAAAGGTTGCTAGAGATTGAGGGTCTTCAGGTTGGACCTTTATCAATTGTAATGCCTCTATCATTGTCTGGTGATGATGAGGTGAAGTAGTAATCAACTCATATAATCTCATCTTTACTAGGTTTTAGTGAACATATTTAACCACCACTCTCATAATGGACTTAGAGGGGTTGGATTGGGAGTTACCTAAGTTAGATATCTTAGGTTTGGATGAAGGTGAAGATGTTTGGGTAGGGTTTAATTTAGAGGTAGAAGATGGGTATGTCCATGGAATGGACACTTTAGCCTTCCCCTTATCCTTATATTGTGATCTTATGACAACATGAATGCTATGCATAGAGGGAGGAATTGGGGTAGGAAATTGGTTAGGCTCTTCATCACTCTAGGGTGAGAGTGGAGGAGTAGGTAAGCATTGGGTAGAGGGTGTTGTTGGTTGAATTAGTATAGGGCTCATGGGAGGTTCATATATTAATATATCATCCTCATCATAGATATAGTGTATAATTGTTTAGAGAGATTTGTAGTTTTCCATGTCATGACTTAGTGTTTTATGATAGAACACATGGTGGTCATTATACCAGGTGAGTTTTGAATTGAGAAGGTCAAATTTCCTAATAAGGGGTAAGGTTAAGAAATAAGATTGCATTAACTATTAGAAAATGGTGGAGTAGGATTCAGCTAAAGGTAGAGAGGCTTTTGGGGTTTTGGTCTTGGTTGGTAAGGTAGAGGTCCTCTTGGTAGTGGGTTTAGTGACAGACAGTTTGGGTAAGGTAGTATGTTTGGTTGGTGGTTTTGATTTTGGCAAGGTGGTGGTTGAGAAATCAAAGGTAGGATGTTTTTGGATAGGTAGTTTGGATATTGATGGTTCAATGAAAATAGCTATGTCTTTAAGTAAGTGTGCGGGTGTAACCAACAATGACATTTAGGTCTTGGTTGGGACAACTGGATTCCTAATTAGAGTGGAGGGATGAGGCCTCAAGATAGAGGGTAAGGTTGAGGGGACTAGGATTTTGGGCCTTTGGCCTCTTGGTGTTTCTACTCCCTTCATTGATTTGGGTTGGTGTGTGGTTGTTGGGTTAGGTGAGGTAAGCTCCACTTTCATAGATGGGAAATTAAGACTCTATATAGTAAAGGTGCCAAGGTTCTTGGTTGGTTTGGTCAATATGGTAGGAGAAGGTGATTTGGTTGCTTAGGGTTTCGGTGCCTCAAGTGCTTGAGGAATAGTTGGATTGGTAGAAGCTTTCATCAGCTTGGTGGGTAAGGTAGGAGTGTAGACAATGGTAGAGGTTAGGTTGGTCTATATATAGTGTGGTTGGAGGTTCCTAGTTGGTGATATAAGGTATCCCTAATTTCTTCCAAAAGGTGGCTTGATCCATGTCATGGTTGGAGATGAATTACAAAATTTGCACTAACCTAGAGAATGGTTTGTAGGATGGTTTTATTCCCTGCATAGTGCACCTGAAAGATAAGCCCATAAATTGAGATAGAGGGATGGTAACCTCATAATTTTCCTTAATAAAAAGAAGTGATATTTGAGTAGGTGACTCCTCTATGGTAGGTGCAAACATGGGGGCTTCCTCTTCAAGGATGCTCTCTAAAGGGGTAGTAAGTTGTTTGATGGTTAAGGGAGAAGGTTAAATGGGTGCTTTTTCTAGAATGTTGGTCAAGGGAGGGGTTTATGGATCCACTACCTCAATAAGTGGAGGATAAAGGGGTGATTCCTTAGTTTGGGTTTCTAAAAGAGTAGAGGGTAACTCTGATACCTCAATAAGCAGAGAGGGTGAGGAACAGATAGGTTTGTAAATAGGTTATTTAGCAAATAATGTGTTAAGGACTGTTTCTAACTCATTTTTTGCTTTTTACATTCAAAAGAAATAAGAAACTAAAGTTAAATGGTCAGGGGTTAGATGATACCTGAATTAAGTTGCGCACTATATCCAAACATTGTAGGAGATTCTCTTTGGCTGTGGAGGACGACACCTGTAAATAAGAAAGACTTAAACAAAGAAAATGTTAGATAGATATATGGTGGACTGCCAAGCAAAGCTCGGTCCCAGAATTGTAAAGACTTCCTTGAGGGATGACAATCCACTAGTTGATAAAAAGAATGTCGGATAAAGAGAAATAATGAAAGACTAAGAAACAAAAAGTAGACAATGCGTACCTGTATTCTATTGTAACTCTCCCACAGTCACTGACGTCAGTTACTCTGCCATCATCGGTTGGTCAATGTTTCCAACGTCGGTTAGGTTGCCGACGTCGGTAGGGGCAATGGGCCTTGATGCTGATGTCGGTAGGGGCAATGGGCCTTGGATGGGTCTCAGGTTATGTCTGTGATCGACAGAAAGAGTCTGGTAATTTGGAGGTCCATGCAGGGTTGCAGGGAGGTCAATAGAGTCTTAAGGTGGACAAAGGTAGATGTTATGTGTGAGATGAGGGTCAGGATAAGAAGAAGGCTTTTCAGCCTCTCTAGGAAGAAAGCTGAGTTTGGTCTCAATAGTACTTAAAAAATAGCAAATTGACTAATTACCAATCCATTCTAAAGATATTGAAATGAAAGGTAGAAGAATACTTAGCTCTTGGTGGAGAACCAGAAGTGTAGAAGACTTGTTCCATTATGGCTGATGTAGGAGACCTCATGCAATGTTTCAATCTAGTGTGGAGTGAATTCTGTAGAGTTTTTTAGCCTGGAGAGTGATGATAGAATGTTGATGCCTCATCTTAAAGCTTGCCTTTGATGTTTCAAAGTCTGGGAGAGGAAGAATTTAGATCTAGGAGCAAGAGAATTTGCCTTCTAGGCAAGAGCTGAGGTTAGAATTTAGTTTTAAGCAACTAACGTTGGTGATTCCATCAGTGTCGGCCAATGGTTAACCGACGTCAGTGGCTAAAGAATAGGTAAAAAGGTTATTTTTAGCCTTTTGCCCATTCCTCCATCTACCAAGTTCAATTTTCATTGGTGAATGGTCTAAAGGTGGATTTATTAGGCACGGGGGTTAGTGGAAGAGTTGGAATAGGTCTTAGGTAATTATGATTAGTCATAGGTGATAAATGGTCTAAGAGCTAGGAATCCAAGGTGAGGTGTCTAGGGGGGATGATTAATTTAAAATAAGTATTTTAAATTAATAAAGTATAGGTTAGGCATGTTGAAGTTAGAAAGGGACCAAGGGGGGCATTTGACACTATTTTGGTGTCTACATTTGCCCCTTTTTGTCTTGTTGGTTGTTCTTGATGAATTACAAGACAAAAATAGGAGTAAGTTGCCCCAGGTATGGGATAAGGTCATTTTTGTCCTGTTGGTTGTTTTGATGAACTATAAGACAAAAATAAGAGTTGTTGCCCCAGGTATGGGATGAGGTATCCCCCCTCAACATGGGAGTCGAGGGAAGGTAACCTGATATCAGGTGCTGATTTGATAGGCGGTGGATGTGTTATGGTGAAGTTTGAGTGTGAATGCTACAAAAGTTGAGATTGTGCATATACCACTTCACATGATAGTCTGGCCAAATTGTCACAGGCAAGGTCGAGGAGTGCTAAAATCAAAGTAACCAGGCCCTAGCTTTTAGTTGTAGCTGATTGGGTTATTCGATCCAAGCTATAGCTTCAATGGTCATCATGTTCCAAGTATCTCGGGCTCAAGAAGTGCTCTTGGAAAACATGAAAATGTCACAAGTAGTGGGGATCAACTGGAGTGTGATCTAATACTTGTGAGGGTTGTGGACAATTTGCTAAATATTCGTGAGGTAGCATATGCAATCAAAAAAACCAAGGCATAGTTGTCTCAAAAGTGGTCATGGTCTGAGGAGATAGTCATGATCTCCAAGGTCATTGGTTGAGTCAGGCTGAGATATAAGTCATCTCAAGTGTAGTTTGTTGTGGATGGGGAGATGTATGCGATCTCCAACGTGCCCCATGAGAAATCTAAGGTGACTTCTATAGTGTCAGGGCTGGTTGTTTGGTCATGATTATGGGTTGGTATAGATAGTTGGTCCATTAGATGAATGGATGAAGGAATGGCCGAGCTAACCTCAAAAGACCCCATGTCAACTGAGTTTTGCCTACATAGCCCCTATTTGAAGGGCCTCAGGCCAATGTAGTTCTCCCCAAAAGAGAAGAAGAGAGTTGATCATGGATTGGGTTTGACTGAGTTAAGTCATGATTAAAGGTGAAATGGTTTGTCCATCAGGTAGATGAATGAAAAAATGGCCGAGTTAACCCCAGAAGACCCTATGTCAATTGAGTGTTGCCTACATAGCCCCTGTTTGAAGGGCCTCAGGCCAATGCAGTTTAAAAGAAGAGTCAATATGGTTGATGATTATTTTGGTTAAGGGAGTGTCGTTAGCATTTCCCATACGTGTGATGGTACATGCTTGAAATGATTAATTTATGATGATGTTACAGCCTTTTCCATATTATGTGATGGTGTATTCTATAGCATAGGTTATGTGGTTTTTCATCCCTAGCAATTTTCCATATTGGTGATGGAGGTATGCTAAAAATGAAATGAGTATATTTATGCTTCAGCACGTTCTCATATTGGTGATGGTATATGCTTGACATAAATTGAGTTTGGTTGTTAGTTTCCATGTGTATTGTTTTCCATAGAAACTAGTGTGAATGGGCTATGATAATTTACATAACACAAATTGATATTTGCATTAAATAAATCATGAAGTTATGCTAATGGTTAGAAAATGTTTTGGTCTGGTTTGGTTTGGTTAGGAAATGATTTGGTTGTATGTGATGAAGATGTGTAAGGATTGAAAGGCGCATTGCTCTTTCATTGGCAAGGACCATAATAATAGCATAGATAGGAGTTTTTGCAAACAAAAGCCCCATTCATGCATTGTGTCACTAACCATTGGTTTGTATTAGAGAAGTAGTCAAATCACTTGACATTAAGTGAGCTTGAAATCCCTTGAGTATGTTTGGGTAATGGGTATGATTATGTGAGATGTGAGAATAGCATAACCCTTTTTAGCAAGGATAACTTTGCTCCTTTTTATAGGTGACCCTGAGAATGACTATAGGCAAGTCCATGACTTAATATAATTTTTTTTGGTAGACTGATCAATGCAGGAAGTTACGTGGGGATGTTGTTTTGTTTTGTGGTCATATGCGAAGTTGATCGATGTAGGAAGCTTTTGAGAGAGTGTTATTTGTAGCAAAATTTAGGCATAGCCATCCTTTGAGGGATTGGTCTATTTTCTACTTTGTATGGTCGAACATCTTTGAATAGATGTCCTTCAAGGGAGCAGTCTATCAATTACAACAATTATGCAGCTGTCCTTTGAGGGAGTAGTCTACATTTATAGTTCTATGACCTTTGAATAGGCATCCCAGTTTTATATGTTTTGTGGACTGAAGTTGTAGTCATGGACTAGCCTATAGAGGCTTAAGGGTTTCCCTTTTATTAGGACAAAGCATTCATACTTGACAAAAGGGTTGACTAATGTAGAGAAAAAGGGTTGAAGGGAATAGGATTGACGGGGGTTGCTCAAGGGACGAGCTCAAGTTAAATATCAAGTGAATGAGTACTTGATTAATAGTAGAATGGTCATAGATGCAAGGCATTAAGGGGCTTAGGTTCTATTCAGCCTTTAAGAGAAGACAGATGATAAGTCCCTAATCCATACTTGTGTGTTATGATATAAGGTCTAAGCCAATTAGGAGCAAACTTGCTTCATTTACTTCTTTCAATATTGGTCACGTGCTGGTTTTCTTTAAGGATGAGATCCCTGATTTTGAAATCTCGCTCTTTGAAATTTTTGTTAAAGGCATGTTTGATACGATTTTGATAGACATGGAGATGGTTAAGGGCAGCAAGGCAACGTTCGTCAAGTAACTCAAGTTGAGCCAATCGATCTTGATGAAAGTCATCGTTAGAAAGTATGTCATGCAAAGAGATGCGTAAAGAAGGTATTTGTACTTCAAGAGGCAAGATGGCCTCTGTTCCATACACTAAAGAGAAAGGTGTAGCACCCATAGGGGTTTGGATGCTAGTACGGTAGGCCCACAAAGCAAATGGAATGTGAATGTGCCAATCCCTTCTAGTATCGTTGACCACCTTCATTAGAATTTTGGTTAAGATTTTGTTGGAAGCCTCAGCTTGCCCATTTGCTTGTGGGTAGTAAGGCGAGGAGAAGCTGAGCTTGATGCCAAATGAGTCACAAAGTTTTTGGACAATTTTATTTTTGAATGATTTGCCATTATCGGTGATGATCTTGTGGGGTACATCGAAATGACAAATGATATGGGTGTTGATGAAGTCGACAATTTTGTCAGCTTTAGTGGAGATGAGAGGAATAGCTTCCACCCATTTAGTGAAGTATTTAGTTGCGGTGATAATGGACTGATGTCAAAGAGATGAATGGGGGTTAATCCCATCGATTAGGTATAAGCCCCATTGTGAAAAGGGCCAGAAGTCCTTAACAACTTGTAGAGCATGGCTAGGGACGTGAAGTAAGTTAGCGTGTTGTTGGCATTTGACACAACACTGAACATAGTCATTGTAGTCTTAGTGAAGAGTGTTCCAGTAATAGCCCAGGTGAAGGATGCACTTTGCAACCGAGTTACCACTAAAATGCCCTCCATAAATCCCATCATGGACTTGTTTGATAGTGTGAGATGTTTTAGTGGAGGTTAGACATCGAAGGAGGCCATCGAAACCTTATTTATAGAGAAGACCCCCTAGCATAGTATATCGAGCTGTGCTTTTGATAAAATCCCATCACGCATTGCTAGATAGATCAGGGGGACAATAAAATAAGTTAAGTAGTTCACAAGTTGTTTATACCAAACATCCTATGGACTAGAGTCAATGGTGCTGACAAGGTTGATGTTAGTGGAGATATATGAAGGAAATGCCAAATGATGTACCATAACATAAATTCTCAAGGAAGGTGATGAGGATGGAATATGTGAGGCTAGAGAGGCCATAGTATTAGCAAATTTATTCTTAGATCAAGGAACAGTTTACAAGAGGTAATGGTCGAAAGATTCTAGTAGGGTGTCAACACGGTGTTTGTACCTTTACAAAACTTCATTTTTACAAAGATATGAACCGTTGATTTGATTGATGACTAGTTGTGAGTTGCCAAAGACGTTGATGGTCTTGGCGCCTAGGAGAAGGGTGGTTTGAAGTCCAAAAATTAAGGCTTCATATTCAGCCATGTTGTTGGTACATTCAAAGTCAAGTTTGAAAGATAGGGGCATGGGCTCACCCTCATGAGGGATGAGAATGACCCCCACCCCCCCACTGTGTTGACATTTAGACCCATCAAAGAACATTGTCATTTGATAGGAAATGTCATTGGTGGATAACGTGGTGATTGATTTGTCAGGGAATTCATAGTGAGAGGGTTAGTTGTCAGGTAGAGTTGCATCTGCTAGTTGGTCAGTGATTGTTTGCCCCTTTATAGATTTTTGTTGGATGAATTCCAAATCAAAATCAACAAGAAACATGAGCCAACGAGCCATACATTGGTTTTGGTATGGCTTGGAATGCATGTATTTGTGGGGGTCAGTGTGGGTGATGACATAAGTTTTGTGATTGAGAAGATAATGATGGAGTTTGGTAGTGGCAAAGACTAATGCCAAATAGAGTTTTTTGGTATGAGTATACTGAGTTTCATAATCAATGAGCATTCAACTTATATAATAAACCACTTGCTCATGATGTTTTTCATCTCGGTGCGTGATCATGGCACCTAAAGAATGATTTGTTGTTGAAATGTAAAGATAGAAAGGTTGGTCATCTTTAGGTGGAATAAATATTGGTGGAGAGACAAGATAATGTTTAAGAGCCTCAAAAGCCTCTTGGAAATCCTTATCCCAATTAAAGGAGACGTCCTTCTTGAGGAGGTGATGAAAGGGTTGACATCGATCGAAAAGCTGTGAGATGAAGCGATGAATAGATTAAAGCTTCCCTTGCAGGCTGTGAAGTTGTTTTAGATTGGTAGGTGGCAGCATCTCGAGTATAGCTCAAATCTTAGCGGGATCAATCTCAATGCTACGAAGGGAAACGATGAATCCTAAAAGCTTCCCAGAGAGAACCCCAAAGACGCATTTATTGGGGTTGAGTTAAACATTGTATTGGAGGAGGTGAGTGAATATTATTTTGGGAGTAGTTAAATGGTCATGACGAAGTTTAGATTTGCCTAGTAGGTCATCCACATAGTCCTCCATGATTTTTTGGAGGAGATCATGAAAGATGTAGGTCATGGCGCATTGATATGTGGCACCTATGTTTTTTAGGCCAAAAGGCATGACCCTATAGCCAAAAGTCCCCCATGGGGTGATGAAGGTGGTCTTGTGTTGATCTTCTGGTGTAATCAGGATTTAGTTATATCTTGAAAACCCATCCATGAGTGATAGCATCTCATGACTAGCCGTAAGATCAACAAGTTGGTCAATGTTGGGTAGAGAAAAATCATCCTTTAGGCAAGCCAGGTTAAGGTCACGATAGTTAGTACAGATTTGGATCCCCCCCAATTGCTTTGGTGATAGGGACAATGTTTAACACCCATTACAGATAATCAATGGGTTGGATAAAGGATATGGGGAGAAGATGTTGAAGCTCCTCTTTGACAAGGAGGGCAATGTGAGGATGCATCTTGCAAAGCTTTTGCCTGACAGGCTTAGCTATAGGGTTTGTGACGATGTTATGGATGACGATGTTATGGTTAATGCCATGCATATCACTGTAGGTCCAAGAAAAGGCTTTGCTATGGTCTGCAAGGAATTTGGTATAGTCAATTTGTTCCTAGGCATCCAAAGATTGACCAATCTTTAAAATGTGAGGAACATCGAAAGATGGAAGGTTAATGTCAATGGTCGATTCATTTAACATAACCTACATTTCTAAAGGAAGTGATCGTTGGATGAAAGAGTCATCTGCACCCATGTAGGTGAGAATGGCATCATAATCTATGCATTAGATAGTGTTGATGGTAGCAAATTCATCATCTATCATGTTTGGATAAATGAGAGGGAGAGACCTAGATACCCCACCTAGTTGATAGGTTAGGGGTTCCAAGCAAATGGCATTTATGCAAAAAAAACTAGGAGGGATGGAAACCACTGACTCCATAGGTGAAAATGGGGGAATAGGCAAGTTTAGAGGTGATTATTCTATGATAGTTTCAGGGTGAGGGTTTTTAGAAGTTTCAATAGGTTCTTCAAAACCCAGGCCATGTCACTTCTTGGCATTCTTTATGGCCTCATCATTTGGTGGTTCGACGGGCTGGTGGGAGCCTTGTTCGTAGCACCCAAATCTAAAGCCCTTCCATGCACACCTATAAAGATAGGTATGAGCATAGTTTGGGTTGCCAAGAAAAGAGAAGTTAGACGTAAATAGTTGGGGTGATGAAAGAGGATTCCCATCAATGGGAGCTCGATCTAGCCCTCTATAGACGAGATTTGTTTGAAGATTGGGAGGACCATAAGAGACAACCATTCTGATGTAGTGGTCATAGATAGGAATGTGATGAAGTTGTCCATACTCTTAAGGAGTCTGGAACATGTCCAAGGTGAGTAAATGATACTCCCCAAGTGAAAGATGTTGGAAGGTATCTTCCATAGGGTCTTTTGTTGTCACTTGAGGAGGTGGTGTAGGTGTAACCACCGTTTGCATACTTGTTGAAGCTTCTGTGGGTGGAGGTGGTGTTTGGGTTGATGTTTTTAAAGGAATGATAACATTGTTTGGTTGATAAGTTGTGTTGCATGACTTGAAAGGGGAGGGGTCTGCGGGAATGACATGGACTTGACCGTCGTGTTCAAATTTGACACAATGGTGTAATGTAGAAGAGACACAGGCCATGGCATGGATCCAAGGTCATCCTAATAACATGTTGTATTAGAACTCTCCCTCGATGATGTAGAAGAGCTCTGGGATTGTTTGTGGGCCAACACGAATATGTAAGATGATGGTGCCAACGGTAGTTGCGGTGGAGTCATTAAAAGATCAAAGAATTGCATCAGTTTTAGAGATACAATTCTTTGGGAGGGCTAATTGGTCATAGGCATGGGTGGAAATGATATTGATGCTGGTGCCTCCATCAATCATAACTCACTTAATGCAAGTTTGATAAACATAGGCTGTGATGAAAAGGGCAGCATCCTGATCTTCCAAGTTAGAGGTAGGAATTTTAGAATCACTAAAGGTAATAGAGGTGACAATGGATAATGATTGGATTAAGGCAGCTAATGGTTGGGGGTCCTCAGGTTGGACCTCCACTATCTATAAAGCTTTGATTAAAGCTTGATGATGTTGTGAAGAGCTTTGAATGAGGTCATATAAAGTCATATTCATGAGAGTTTGGTTAAGTTGTTTCAACATAGAATCACGGATTGCCTTCGAAGAAGTGGGTTGGGATGTACCCAAGATAGAAATCTTGGGTTTGGGTGGTTGAGCAGGTTTTACAAATGGGTAGGTCTAAGGAATAGCAACTTTCTCTTTTGCTTTATCCTTTAAGGTTTGTGACCTAGTGGCCACATTGATGGTGTTAATCTTGAATAAAGGGGGTGAAGGAGGTAAAGGGACCATAGTCTGATGATGGGATTTTGATGAAGGTGAAGAGGTTTGAGAGACATGAGATGGTGTTGGAGATTTCTTGACAGTATCCTCAATAATAAGGGTGTCTTTTTCCAAGTAATGGCAAATGACAACCTTGAGGGCACAACAATTTTCAGTGTCATGCCCAGGTGAGCGATGATATAGGCAAATTTTAGTGTCATCAAACCAAGATGGTTTTGGTCCGAGAGGTTGAAATGGTTTAATAGGTGGAAGAGTGATGTTAGAAGTTTGCAAAAGTTGGCGTAGTATCATAGCATATGAACCCACTAAGGGGTCCGTGCTTGTTGATGCACTAGGTGTTGATGACTTTTGTTTGGGAGTTGTTGAGGGAGATTTTCGTACCACCTTTTGGGTTGGTGGTGTGGCCACTCATGTAGACGACACTTTCTTCATGAGGGGTGCCAAATATTTTAGAGGAGGCATGTTTTTGGTGGGTAAAGGGAGTAATGGAGGCAACTTGTTTTTTTTAGGTATTGGAGTAGGGAGCACTCCTATTAAGGTAGAAGGATGTGGGCCCAAAATGGAGGGCAATGATGATGGTGGAGTTTTCTGATGTGGTTTAGTAGCCTTCTTTAATATGGTGTGAGGACTACTATTATGGGGGGCAAGATTCAAATCTACCTTCACTTGTGGGTAAGTGAGGTTAGATATGGGGCGAACGCCGAGGGATTTAACCTATTTCAGTATAGTGGAAGTTTGTGAGGGTTTAGGTTCAAATGTGGATGGTTGAACTTTTAAAGATTTGGAAGTAGAAGCCTGATCCTTGTCAAAGACTTTGGGATAATTTGTTGTGGATGAGTTGATGGTATGAGATGAAGCAAGATGTGTAAGATATGGAGTTTTAAGTTGCTCCAATAATGCCTCATGCTCTAAGTTCTTCAAATGGAGAAAACCTAAGTTCTCAACCAAACGAGAGAATCATTTTGAAGATGTTAGATGAGGCTTTGGTTTTTTAGAAGATGTGGGTGGTTGTGAGATTGGAAATGTGTTAGATACAGCGATCTCAGGCCAAAGGTGTGAGAGAGCCATTACTATATCGTCTTCAGTCGAAGTAGGTGAAGAGACAAGTTCTTCTCTTGGTGGAGAAGGAATTGGAGAATGTGACTCCTCAAGAGGATAGAGGGCAAGGATGATTGTGCCTTCTACTTGTGGTTGAAGAGTAGGAAAGGTATGGTCCTCCATTGGTAGTAGGAAGGATGAAGGTGGGGTTAGTGGCATTGGTATGGTTAAAGCATCCTCTAATATAAGAGGGGCAGATGGAGGACTATTAGGAGAAGAAGGCTCTTCTTCTTATGGTGGAGGGATAGGTTGACTAACCTCTTCGGTTTGTGGAAGAGGTTGGTTAGGGACAAAAGGCAAAACCATATCGACCATGTGTATATTACGCTCTTGGGGGTCTTCAATTGTGGTCTGAACATTGTTTTGGCTAGGGGGATGGTTAGGGAAAGGTTGTCTAAAGATGTCTATGTTTTGGTTAGGTGGCACGTTTGGGTTATCCAAGACAAGATCACCTTTGTCTAACATGTCTTGGACAATGTTCTTGAAGGTTTTACAATTGTCTGTGTCATGGCCTTTGACACAGTGATAATTACAGAAGTCATTCTCCTTATACCATGCAAGGATGGCACGTGAGGGATCAAATTGAGGTGGTGGTCAAATTTGGGGGAGGTTGAGGACTCCCTATTTGACTAGTTTATCCAACATGGACGCGTATGATTCTCTTATTAGAGTATATTGACACTGTGTGTATTGTTGTTGGAATTGTCACGTAATGCTTTAAGATGTGGAAGGTTCGAATTGGTTAGTTGTGGTCGATGATGATGGTCTAAGAACCACAACATTTGTTGATCCCTTAGACTTGGGATTGGAAGAAGAAGATTTGGATGAAGGGTCATTTGATTTTGCATTAGTATTTTTACTACGTAGTTTGACTTTATTTTCTTCGACAGCATGGAGTTCAAGCTTCCTAGCCATGGTGAAAGCTTCGTCAAATGTGCAGAATGTTTGGACCCACAAAGTAGATGGGATGTGTTTGGCACATGCTTGTGAAAAGAGCTCAATGAGCTCAGGTTGAGGTAAAGAAAAGGAGAGTTGGTTGATTAAACCTCTCCAACAGGCAACAAAATTAGCTATTGATTCATCGTTGAATTGTCTGATAGAATATAGGTCCATGATGGAGACCTTTTTAGTTATGTTAATTGAAAAGTGGTCAAGAAATAGTTGAGCTAGTTGCATGAAGGTAAATAGAGAGTGACTGGTAATAGAACTATACCAATAAGGGGAAGCACCAGAAAGCAACATGGTAAATGTGCATAGTAATAATGCATCATCATGTGCTATAAGGTAACAAGCGTGTCTAAATACTCGTAGATGTTGTTGTGGGTCCTCTTTACTTTGAAAGTGAGTAAACTTGGGAATTTCCCACTAAATAGGATATGGTCGGATTGGGACCAAAGGATGAATAGGTTCATTACAGATTTGTTCATATGAGAGAACATTTCTTGAACCCGAAACAGATGTCTCAAGATTAGACACCTTATCCATCAACATCTTGATTAGATTGGTTGATGGATTTGTAGGTGGGGCACCCCCTAAGTTGTAAGGAATTTGGAAGGTGTTAGGTGGAGCATATGATAGTTGGTTGCGCTTGTATAGGCGCAACATATTGGTAACTAGTCATAGGGACTGATGTTGAAGTCAAGGGTGGTTGTGTCATGAAGGTAGAGGGCACAACTTGACTTGATGTCGCCAAACTTGGTTGGATGGTGGCAACACTAGCTGAAGGATAAGTAGTCACTCTTGTATTTATGGGTGCAAGAGTAGGTGGGATGGAGACAATTAAGTTCTGAAATGGTGTAGGACTTTGTTGAATGGTTTGTGATTGAGGGGGTACAGAAACCCCAATGGAGGTAGGTCCAGAAATAGAAGGAAAGGCCACACTTTGAATTTTGGTCATGGTCGGGTTGTCAGTTGAGGCAATGGCCTGGGTGACCATGGGTTGCGTTATGGAGGTTGTTGATATGATTGTCGTTTCAACTAAAGAAGTTGGCATCCCATAAATTGGGTTGCCTGAAGGATCTCGCATTTGACTTCTCATGATATAGTGCTGAAGAGCCTTGACATTGAGGTCAAGGAACCTTTCAAAGTCTTGATCCCCTTCGAGAACAATTGGATGTTGAGTTGGGGTTGGTCAGATAGGAGTACACTCAGAATCTGAATTATACTCCATTTGGCGACTTGATATAGAAGGTGAAGGCGGGAGTGGTTGTTGCCTTGTGTGGTCAACAAGAGTTTTGGTTTGACTTCATGCCAAAACCATCCAAGGCAAAATAGATTTAGGTTCTAAAAACTGTATGTTTTAGCCTCAGAAAACTAGAATTTGTTTTTAACAGCAAAAAGGTCAAGTTTTTAGCTTGTTGTTTGAGAAGAATTTTTTTTGACAGTGACCGACGTCGGTAGAAAAATCGATGTCAGTGAAGTTAGTCGCCGATGTCGATCAGATAACCAATGTTGGTGAAGATCAGTTGCCGACGTCAGTGGAAAAACTAATGTCGATTACTGTGTATTTCTAGAAACTCAGAAAACTAAAAGTTTTTAGAAGAAAGAAGAAAGTTCTGCGTTGTTTTTGGAGCTCAGAATAATGCATCCTTACCAGCTCAAAAAACTAGATAAAAATAGAAAAGTAGATGAAGGCAAGTAGCCTCTAAATGTTAAATTCCTAAGAATAAATTTTAGAGTTGTGTTGGATTATGCCTTAGAAGAATATGTTTGGGAATTGGGCTTTTAGAATAGGTAATAAAAGAAGCAGTCTAAGGTTGGTTTTGGGTTAAGTTTTGGTACTCAAAATCTATATTAGGTTATGTATATGGCCTAGTGCTAGGAGCTTGCTCCCCTCACTTCACGAGCCGAGAGACATGCTAGGTTGCTTAGCTAATATATACTTCCCCTAGAGTTTATACTCTACTAGAGAACATAGTGGGTTCTCCCTTTGGTAGTGAAGTCCAAGTAGGATTACCAGGAAGGGTAAGGTATCCGCTAGGTGATGAAATCCTAGTCAAGCCTTGTCTCAGGTATGTTTAGATGTTTGATTTTTTGAATGTGGTTAGGTTGTGTAACATATGTGCACTACAATTTATTCATAATGCACTTTTAATTACTAGATGAGCTAAAAATGCATTCAAGCAGGAATGAGATGCAATATATTTTTAACCCAAATTGAAATGTTTTGTTCAGATGTAAACAAGTGAGGAAAAGGTTGAGAGTATGAATTTCACTACTCTAAAATGCAATAAAGAAATGACAAGAAGAAAAATAAAGAGATTCTTTTTAACTGGTGCTTATGATTTTTTTTTCGAAAGAAAAAGAAAGAGAGGAATGGATGCAAGAAGAGAATTTTTTTTCTAATGCATCTATATGAATGTTTGCTTTTTTAGAAGAAATGAACCCAAGGAAAACTCCAAGAGTCCCACCGGGCATGTCAGAATGTTTCCAACTCATTTTTTGCTTTTTACATTTAGAAGAAATAAGAAACTAAATTTAAATGGTCAGGGGTTAGATGATACCTGGACTAAGTTACACACCGTATCCAAACATTGTAGGAGCTCCTCTTTGGCTATGGAGGATGACTCCTGTAGATAACAAAGACTTAAACAAAGAAAATGTTAGATGGATATATGGTGGACTACCAAGAAAAGATCAGTCCCAAAAGTGAAAAGACTTCCTTGAGGGATGACATTCCACTAGTTGATAAAAAGAATGTCGGATAAAGAGAAATAATGAAAGACTAAGAAACAAAAAGTAGACAACACATACTTGTATTCTGTTGTAAGTCTCCCATAGTCACCGACATCGGTTAGTCTACCATCGGCAGTTGGTCAATGTTGCCGATGTCGATAGGGGCAATGGGCCTTGATGTTGATGTCGGTAGGGGCAATGGGCCTTGGATGGGTCTTAGGTTATGTCTGTGATCGATAGAAAGAGTCTAGTAATTTGGAGGTCTGTGCAAGGTTGTAGGGAGGTCAATAGAGTCTTAAGGTGGACAAAGGTAGATGTTATGTGTGAGATGAGGGTCAGGACAAGAAAAAGGCTTTTTAGCCTCTCTGAGAAGAAAGCCAAGTTTGGTCTCAACAGTACTTAGAAAATAGCAAATTGACTAATTACCAATCCATTCTAAAGATATTGAAATGAAAGGTAGAAGAATACTTAGCTCTTGGTGGAGAACCAGAAGTGTAGAAGACTTATTCTATTATGGCTGATGTAGGAGACCTCATGTAACATTTCAATCTGGTGTGGAGTGAATTTTGCAGAGTTTCTTAGCCTAGAGAGTGATGATAGAATGTTGATGCCTCATCCTAAAGCCTGCCTTTGATGTTTCAAAGTCTGGGAGAGAAAGAATTTGGATCTGGGAGCAAGAGAATTTGCCTTCCGAGCAAGAGCTGAGGCTAGAATTTAGTTTTAAGCAACCAATGTCGGTGGCTAGAGAATGGGTAAAAAGGTTATTTTTAGCCTTTTACCCATTCCTCCATCTGCCAAGTTTAGTTATTGTTGGTGAATAGTCCAAAGGCAGATTTATTAGGTGCAAGGGTTAGTGGGAGAGTTGGAATAGGTCTTAGGTAATTATGATTAGTCATAGGTGATAAATGGTCTAAGAGCTAGGAATCCAAGGTGAGGTGTCTAGGGGTATGATTAATTTAAAATAAGTATTTTAAATTAATAAAGTATAGGTTAGGCATGTTGAATTTATAAAGGGACCAGGGGGGTTTGACACTATTCTAGACCATGTTAATAGTATGGGTATCATGAGAAAACTCATTCATGTTTCTCTCATTTTTGGTAGGTGCATGATTGAGGAAAGGCTACCTAAAGATGTAAAAGGATTGGTTTTGAGGTGCTTTGGGTTTATCCAACACAAGATCACCCTTATCAATGAGAGATTAGACAATGCTCTTAAAGGTGTTTCACCTACTAACGTCATGCCCTATCACTCAGTGGAAGGCACATAGATCATTCTCAATGTACCAATTACGTGTAGGATGAGAAAAATCAAATTACAAAGGTGGTTTGAGTGGTTTGATAGGAGGAAGCTACATGATATTATCTTTTAATAGCTTCTCTAAGATAGAAGCATAAGACTCTCCAAGTAGAGTAAATTGATTCAGGGTGTTCTAGTTTTAGTTTCTCATGTTTTGATTTGAAGAGATAGAGGAATTTGGCTAGTTAGTAGATGTTGGGTAAGTGGATCTAAGGATAATTGCATTTATAGTGCCTTTGATTTTGGTCCTAGTATTGGTTTGGTTGTTTAGTTTGGAGGAAGAAGCCTCATTGATTTTGTAGGTGGAGTTCATTTTTTTTAGTTTTAGCTTTCCTTCATCAATTGCTCAGTTCTCTAATTTATGAACCATGTTAAAAGCTTCATCAAAGGCTTAGAAGCTCTAGACATGTAGTGTATAGGAGATATACTTGTCACATGCCTGAGCAAGAGTTCTATGAATTTGGGGTGAGGTAGGAAAAAAGAAAGTTGATTGATTAGGCTCTTTTAATGAGATACAAAGTTAGCAATAGATTCATCATCAAACTATTAGATAGAGTAGAGGTTAGTGATGGAAACATTCTTATATATATTTATTGAAAATTGATCCAATAAATTTTGAGATAGTTGGGTGAAGGAGAAGATGGAATGCTTGGTTAAGGAACTATACCAATCTAATTCTAGTCCTGATAAAGATATAGGAAAATTGCAAAGAAGGAGGGCATCATTATAGGCAATCAAATAACATGAATGCCTAAATGTTTAAAGGTACTACTGGATATCCTTGTTACTCAAAAACTTGGAAAACTTAGGAAGTTCCCATTGAGGAGGATATGGCATGATAGGCATAGATGGGTGGATGGGCTCATTGAAAATCTAGTCATAGGATAGGAGATTGTGAGCCCCAGAGATGGATGACCCTAGAGTTGTCATCTTGTCAATGAGCATATTCATTAGGTCTATTTGGGGTGGTGCACCTAAAGGGTTGTAAGGTGTATATGATTATTGGGTTTGAGTGACATATTGATAATTTTTTAGAGGTTGAGAAGTTTCCACATATGGGTAAGTGGCCATAGGTGGTTGGGTCAAATCCACATATGAATATATGGTCACTAGTGGTTATGTAGAGGGTATGTAATATTAAGTGGGCATATGTGTTTGAGTTAGAGGTAAGGGATAAGTGGTAACCCTAGTAGTGATAGGTGGTAAGGTAGAAGGTATTAGTGTTACTACATTTTGAAGTAGAGAAGGGGTAGACAAAATAATGGTAGTGATTGTGGTAGCAGGTACTTCAATAGTGATTGGGGTATGGGTAGGTAAATGTCAAGTGGTGATCATATTGGAAGATTTGTTAGTTAAGCTAAGAGGTGTTTGGCTATTAGAAGGTTGAGCTGGTTAGCTCTACATGGTTGTGTTAGATGGGTTTCCACTTGAGGTAGATGCCTAGGTAGTTAATGATTTTGTGGTGATAGTGGTAATAGAAGAGTTGCCTAAAAATCCAAATGGCATGCTATAGGGTGGATTGTTAGGTGGTGTTGAAATGGGTGTATGGTGATTTATTATGTTAAGATAATGTTACAAGGTTACTATGTTATTATCAAAAAAGGTAGAAAATGTTGGATCACCTTAGGAGACTATTTAAGGCACACTAGAAACATCAAATTTATGAACAAAACTCTCAGCATTTGAGATATACTCGATAGATGAATAGGTGGATGAGACTAGATAATCTATAGATGGGTCCTAACATGCTAAGTCTCTTCATTATTGATGAGTAAGAACCATGTAAGTATGATGAGAGGAAAACACAAAGAATCTTACAACTCAAACAAAGAGAAAGAAATAAAATGATCAAGGAAATGTAACATTCACTAGAGTATATTAAAATCCTATGGTTAATTTTAATCTTACTTTTGGCTTATGCCTTAAGTTATGAAGTACTATAGAAGTAATCTATGGTTGGGTTTAGGTTATTTAGGTGCTCAAAAAGGATCTATATTATGAACAAATATGTGGCTTGGTATTGGGGTGTACCCCCTCACTTCACACACCACAATGATAAGGGTATCAGGTGCTTAGCCAATATATACTAATTTCTAGAGTTTATACTCAACTAGAGAGCTAAGTTGGTCCTTCCCTTGGTAATGATCTCTAAGTAGGATCACCAGGAAAGGGTAGGGTTACCACTAGGTGATGAAATCCTAGTCAGACCTTGTTTTAAGTTTGTTTGATGTTTAATTAATGAAAGTGGTTTGGTTTAGTGTGTGCAACAAAAGTGATGCTACAATAAGATTATTGTGATTTAAATGAAAGTGAGATAAAATTAGGAACAAGAAATGGATGCACTTGATTTTTAACCCAAAATAAATTTTAGTTTTGTTAATAAGCATAGAGAGAGAGAAGATTATACAAACGCAAATAAAAGAAACTCAAAGTAAAGACTCAAGGTCCCAACAAGCATGCCAAAATGTTTCAGTGAGTTTCAACTTATATTTTAGAAAGGGAGAAGAAGAAACTAAATATAGGTATGGTTTAAAACCCTTTTGATTATGTGCATGTGTAATTAGATGATTATGAATAAATATTCTTTAGCTTTGGAGGATGACCTATAAATAAGACAACACTAAAATAAATGGTTGGTTAGATAGGTAGCTAAGTAGATTATCTAATATTAGCTAAATCTTAAAATTAAGAACTTCCTTGGGGGTTGTCAATGTTGGGAAAATAATGGAAGCACACAATTGATTACCAAGCAACTTAAAATGCAAAAATTAACCAGAATACACAAGTAACTTGAATTCAAAAATAACACAGAATATGAGAGACAATACACAACTTGTATTAAAACTCTTTTAAAAGGAAATACAATAAAGAAGGTTGCCACAATTCTTCTTCCTTACACACCTCTAGGGCTCCCACACCTCTAGGGCATAAACAGTAAATCTTTCCTCAAAGCTCTCTCTCTTAGGTCCCAACACCCAACTCAAACACAGAGTTGGTGTTCACGTCCAACCAGCCAGTATCCACTACTGCCAGTACACCTGTGCTCCATGCACTCCACAAGTACACAATCATACTTCAAGTAGATCTCCCCTGAACCTACAACAACCTACAACTCAATCTGATCTTACTTATGGAAGGATCTTCCTTGCCTTCCTCTTTGCTCTCTTTCTGAGTACACACTATACTCCAAGTAGATCCCACCTGATCCTGCTCCCTGTTGTGTTGCTGCCCTATCTGATCTTGCACACCTGCAAATCAATCTGGTTCTATACACCTGTGAACCTTGACCTTACACACACATAAACCTGTAGATCAATGATCTTACTTACCATGTAGATCTCCTAAAATAGCCATGCTCACCTGATGACCAAGATCATACATACATGAAGAACCCTGTTGATTCTCCAATCCAGCACCCACACTTGGTACTGTGGCACTAGGAGGAACACACCATTACTCTCCTCTCTCTGAAGGAGCTTATATTATTGCTCTCTTACTTTCTAACACAATTTTACAATACAACTAATGAGTCTCTTAAATAGATCTCATGCAAATAATAATTAGACACCTAATTAAAATAATTAGATCCACAGTTTCTAATCTAAATTTGGCTCTTGATATGCAAATACTTGGTTCGTTAGCTAACTGCCCATAAAACACTCATAGCTCAAACCACACAAGTGATTGATGTCAGTCCCTGTCTGCTTGGGGGGTGCCAATGCCGACTAACTTCTGACAGACGTCGGTTGCCTTCTATCTCTTCCCTGCTAATGTCGGTTGGCCTGACCGACGCTGGTGATAGTAATACTCAGCAACCTTCCTGAAACCTCCTCCTTTATTTGCATCAATGAATATTTTAGCTCCACAACCTAACAATCTCCCACTTGGAGATAAATAACTACACTATACCTGTACCTGTACTCTATCTAATCTATTTCTTGGCTTGTATCCCTCTTCAAGCTCAACTCTGAAGACCACCCACCACACAACTTGTGGTGCACCTCCTGTCATCCAAGTACTCTGCCACATCCAAACCTACAAACCCATGTAATGAAGTCTTGACCCTACATGTATACCTACTGCTGATCCCTCTCAAATACATGAGAACCCACTTCCCTGAATTGGCTCCTAACTCTATGACAACACCCACTGCTTGGGCAAACTTAGGCCTATACCAGACCTCATGTGATTTCAGCCACTGAACTGCCCAGCCTTTAGTGTGATCTAGTTATACATCCTAAACCTTACCAACACCTGATTCACATCAGCTCCCACTAGAGACAAAATCAACCTGTGATCTCCATGTCTCTCATGCCAAAGAATTTCGCTGCTCCAAATTTCTCATGACATGCCACTGAACTAACCTTACCCTTATCTTAGCAAAACCCTGTATGTACAACCTTGCTAGCAAACCATCCACATACAGTAACCAGATAATGTTGTGACCATCATCCACCTGGTAAGACAAACCATAGTAGTTACCCTGACATTAACTAAAGCCATGCTTTGTCATCCACCTGTCAAACTCTGTACCACTGTCCTGCAGCTTCCTCAAGACCATATGCCTTGGTCTTCCGTCTCACGTGTCTATTCTCTCTATTCTTCAACTAAGATATCCATTTGTCTCTGTGCTTTCATACCCACTGGCAACCCTACCAAATCTCCTGTTTGGTTCTGCATCATATTCCTGCCATGCTCCCACTGTTTCTTGGATCCTTCCTGCTCTGCAGTCAGCAACTAGTATAAAGAAGAGGAACAACAAATTTGAGGCTTACTTACCACCTTCAATCCTCCATATGGGCATTTGAGACTCCTTGATAAATTTTTGTCCACCTAAAATCTATTACAGTGACTGAGCTTGGTCACTACACAGTCTGCATCTGACTGACGTCAGTTTCCATGCGCTTATCCTAACTACCAACCCTACCAACGTCGGTGTCTCCTACCACCAACGTCAGTCCTCCTAATAAACGTCAGTCTTACCTACTGCTGACATCAGTCCTCTTGCCAATGCTGGTACTTGTGTTCACCTATGAGTGATGACTTTTTACCCTTGAGCTCCTTTGAATCAAAACTCATGTCCAAATTGCCCTACTCAGAAGTATCCAGCCCCATCCACTGAAATCTGTCTATCATCTCCTCCAAGAACACCAAGGCTTTCCATTTCTTAAGCTTGTCAAATATATCAGTCTTCCTCTTAAGAACATGTATCTCCTTCTTGCTCATGTGACCAAGCCTACAAAGCCACATCTTTGCAATAGAAGAAGAATCAGTAATATAAACAAGTAGATAAAGAGTACCTATTTTCTTACCACCAGCTAATTCAAGTGCATTCGCTATGAGAGTTCTTGTGCATCTCTCATCACCCAACTTTTCTGAAGAAATTAGCCACATCTCCAAACCTAGGACCTGCATGACCTCCTTCAACACCCATGTGTTGGCCACCTACAATTTCAGCTTCACTTCCCCTTTGCCAATAATCTGACAAGGCTCACCAGCTCCTCTCCTTGGGGTTGCATGGAAAGAGGTAACAGAATCTATTATCCAAGATTCAACTTTATCCAATAAACCTCCCAAAGCATCCTATGCAACAACACCTGCAACATCTGCATCTTCAGTTCCTTCATGTTGATCTGCTACCAACCAACAATATTCTTTTACCTGCTCTTTCTTTCCATAGGACCGTAAGTGATCATCTATGCTTTTCAACTCCTCCATTCTTAGCTTACTTTATTTTGCCATTGCTCTACTCCCACTCAATCAGAAACCCCTGAGAGTGACCTGTAACCAAACACAAAACCTACTCCCTGCAACCTTAGCTCTAATATTACTTGTTGGGAAAACAATGAAAGCACACAATTGATTACCAAGCAACTTAACATGTAGAAATTAACCAGAATACACAAGTAAATAGAATTCAAAAATAACATAGAATATGAGAGACAATACATAACTTGTATTAAAACTCTTTCAGAGGGAAATACAATAAAGAAGGCTGCCACAGTTCTTCTTCCTTACACACCTCTAGGGCTCTCACACCTCTTAGGCATAAACAATAAATCTTCCCTCAAAGCTCTCTCTCTTAGGTTCCAACACCTAACTCAAACATAGAGTTGGTGTTCACCTCCAACCAGCCAGTATCCACTACTACCAGTACACCTGTGCTCCACACACTCCATAAGTGCTCCACACACTCCACAAGTACACAATCGTACTTTAAGTAGATCTCCCCTGAACCTGCAACAACCTAAAACTCAATTTGATCTTACTTATGGAAGGATCTTCCTTGCCTTCCTCTTTGTTCTCTTTTTGAGTACACACTGTACTCCAAGTAGATCCCACCTAATCCTACTCCCTATTGTGTTGCTGTCCTATCTGATCTTACACACTTGCAAATCAATCTGGTTCTGCACACCTGTGAACCTTGACCTTGCACACACATACACCTGTAGATCAATGATCTTACTTACCATGTAGATCTCCTAAAGTAGCCATGCTCACCTGATGACCAAGATCATACATACATGAAGAACCCTATTGATTCTCTAATCCAGCACCCACACTTGGTACTGTGGCACTATGAGGAATGCACCATTGCTCTCCTCTCTCTGAAGGAGCTTATATTATTGCTCTCTTACTCTCTAACACAAGTTTACAATACAACCAATGAGTCTCTTAAATAGATCTCATGCAAACAATAATTAGACACCTAATTACAATAATTAGATCCATAGCTTCTAGTCTAAATTTGGCTCTTGACATGCAAACACTTGGTTCGTTAGCTAACTGCTCGTAAAACACTCATAGCTCGAACCACACAGGTGACCGATGTTAGTCCCTGTCTGCCTGGGGGGTGCTGACACTAGCCAACCTCTGACCGATGTCGGTTGTCTTCTATCTCTTCCCTGTTGACGTCGGTTGGCCTGACTGACGCCGGTGACAGTAACACTTAGCAACCTTCCTGAAACCTCCTCCTCTATTTGCATCAGTGAAGCTTTTAGCTCCACAACCTAACAGTCAATCCACACATTTTAAATAATCAAGTTTATAGAGAGAATGATAAAGTACTTGCATCAATAATAAAAAGCTACTAAAATTGAACATAATAAATGCTTTCTAAAGAAATATACTAGAAATGACTAGTATAGCAATAAGCAAATCAATACTAGTGGTAAATGGCTTGGGTCTACTTCAAAAAATTAGGTAGGGGTCTATGAATAGGTATGAACATAAAAAACTATATTTGGTTGGGAATAGGTAGGTGGAAATAACTTCATGTTATTTATTACCATAATGATCATCAGTGCTTTATGTGACCATTGATGGTTAAGGTGACCATTGACAGTCAATATGACCATCAATAGTTGGGAAAACTATCAGTGGTTGAGACAACCATCGGTGGTTACTATGTGTAGGTCTGGGTTGGTAAATAGTTGATTGATAAAATCATAAGGTTGGATTTTAGGAGATAAGTTGGTGTTAAGCTAAGTAAAAAAGTAAATAAAGTAGTTGAATATTGGAAAATAAATACTTATCTTATAGAAATTTGATCAGGTGGGTGTTTGAGGTGGTTGGATCATTGGTGGAGTCTGACATGATTTTGGCAAAGTAATAATACTTTATGCTTTGAGAGAGTGGTAGTGGTAAGTTGTCTCTATGACATGATGGTTAGATCACTAGATTATTGATGATGATTGACCTACAAAATAAAGGAAATTTGGATGCACAAGATCTTGATAACAATTGTAGATCATTTTCACCTTCTTGCTCCACTCTTCTTATAGGCAAGGCAAGAGAGCTACAAAAATATGTTAACTATGATTTCTAATTTTAAATTACTCATACAATAACTTGCATCCATATTTAGAAGAGCTATTTTTAGAAAAGCAAGGTAGGTGGCTTGTATTTTGGTGGTTGAGGAGGTTCACCTTGACCAACAATGATCAAGGTGACCGTCAGTGGTCTTCTTAACCATCGATAGTCGAGAGTGAGGGGAAAAGTAGGTAAAAGGGTAGGTTAGGTCAGTTGAGAAAACTAACCACAAGTTAAGATCAATTAGGAATCAAAGGGCCAAATTGGTCCCAAGGGGTTCCTAAGGTGGTGTAAGGGAATTTTGACATTTAGAATCATGTTGTGTGGATTTCCAGTCTCTACAGTCATGATAAGGTAAATCAAGCAAAACTAAAAACATAAAAAGGTAATTTTTAAAGTCTTAAAATGAATGAAGAAAAGAAAATTGAAAACTACCTACTTAGAGTAAATGAAATAGTAAATACAATCAGAGGCCTTGGAGAAGAGATGAAAGATATGATCATTGTCAAAAAGGTACTAAGATCTTTACCATCAAGGTATGACTCTAAAATATTTGTAATAGAGGAAGCATGGGATATAGATAAACTCATTTTTGATGAGTTACATGGAACCTTCATTGCCTATGAGATGAGAATGGAAGAAGTAGATACCTTCAAAAGAGTAGTTGCATTCAAAGTAGCCAAACAAGTAAAAGTAAAAGCATCTACATCTAGATTTGAGAAGATTGATGAAGAAGAAGCCAACTTTGTTAGAAGATTAAGAAGAGGGTTTGTAAAATACAAAGGTAAGTTACCCTTTAAATGCTTTAACTTTGGTAAGGTAGGACATTTTATTGTTAAATGCCCTTATAATAAAAAGGTAAATCTAAGAAAGAATAGAATAGTAAAAATGTAAAACCCCACTACTCCAAGAATAATAACTTTAAAAATAATAAGGGCCTATAAACAAGAGAAGATAGGGGTTCGTTGGATGACAGTAATAGTTTTGATGATGACCATGACTATGCTTTTGTGGCTAAGGAAAAATAAGTCATATTCATGACATTATGATCAACTTATATGGATCAAGAGGAATTTGAAGACTCGAACAAAGAATATGAAGGTGAAGTCGATCTAGAGTTTGAAATCATCTATGCTCTAGATTAAATTGAGAAGTTGAGAAAAGAGAACATAAAATAGAAGAAGCTTGGACAAAAGGAGATTGAAAAAATGTTCAAAATTCTTGAAAATTTTGATCAACTGGTAGTTATCCTAAAGACACAAGTTGAAGAGGGTAAAAGGATAGAATATGTAGTCAAACTTGAATTATAATGTAAATTTGATGAGTGCGTGAAGTTAGAATAAAAAATAGTGGCTTTAAGAAAATAACTTGATAAAGTTAAAGAATAAATAGACAAAGGTCTGAAGCTGAAAGGATGATCAAACATTCTTGATGAATTGATCAACTCTCAAAAGCCTTCAAAAGAGAGATCCAGTCTTGGTTATGAAAAAGGAAAAAGTTTCATAACTAGTACATCTGCAAACTTACATGATAACTTCAAAGTAGAAGGAGAATCAAGAACAAACAAAAGGAAAGTTAGCAAGAATACAAAGATAAACAATATCACTACTGATGAGAAGAAAGTTGAAAAGAAGCATGAAGAAAATAAGAAGGGAAATGAGTCAATCTCTATAAACTCAAAGTAGATGCAAAAAATAAAGGTATCTTATGTAGAGGGTTACATAAAGGTGAGAGACTTGAAGAATTCAAAGTTAAGAATATTTTCTCATCTTGCACAAAAAAATGCTATGACCAAGTATTATTCATTTTTCTATGGTTATTGTTATACCTAATTAGTTTGGTCATAAGGTTAGTGAATGTATAATTAAGCCTAAAAGGAGAAAAAACTTTGTAATAAAAAATTAATTTTCTATCTTGTTAGATACAAATGTAATATACTATAATTATAATAATTTTGGTCATATAGTTAAACAATGTATAACAAACTTTATAAGACCAAAAATACAAAATAAAATCATGCCTCCCAATTTGAACAAAGGTTCACAAGTCTTTGAAAAAAATAAAAATAAGCTACATAAGAAACCTAAGAATGTGTGTAAAGTGAAATATCAATTTATGATTACTCAAATTGTACTCCATGCCAAGGAGTAGAATTTGTGGGTAGTAGATAGTGGTTGCTCAAAATATATGACTAGTGATAAGAGCAAGTTCATAAAACTAAGAAAATGTAAGGAAATATCTATCATCTTGGGAGAAAACACATCAATAAATATCCAAGGTAAAGGAAATTTGAACATAGATTGAAAACTACCTACACATGATGTTCCATATGTTGAAGGATTAGAACATAATCTACTAAGTGTCAGCCAAACTTGTGACAATGGATATAAGGTAACATTTAATGTAGAAGGATGTAAGATAAGTAGATCTAGAAGATTAGTTGTATAAGGGAAAATAACTGAAATCAACATTTATAATGTTAGTAAAGTGAATGGTAATAACTACCTGATAGGAAAGATTGATGAGAGTTGGTTATGGCATAGAAGAATAGGCCATGTCAATTTTGAAAACATGGTAAAGGTGAGCTCAAATAAGTGTGTTAGACACATGCCTAAGATAACCAAACCTGTATACACTATTTGGAAGGAATGTCAATAAGGTAAGCAGACAAGGGTCATATTTAAAACAAAGGAGTATGCAACTACAAAGTCTCTAGAATTAGTTCATACTAATCTTTGTGGTCCTACTAAGAAAAGAGGATCAAAAGGAGACAGATAATTCATGTTAGTTGTAGATGATTACTTAATAATTACATGGGTAACCTTTTTGAGTTATAAGTCTCAGGCATATGAAATATTTAAGATCTTTAGATCCATGGTAGAGAATGTGATTGGATGAAAAATCAAATTCTTAAGATCTCATAGAGGTGGAGAATTCACCTCAAATGAGTTCATATAATACTATGAGAAGCATGGAATCAAAAGGCATTACTCTACAGCAAGGACTCCATAGCAGAATAAAGTTGTTGAGAGAAAGAATGGGACAGTCAATGCGATGGCTAGAATAATGTTAAAAGAGGCCAATTTACCTAATGGATACTAGAGAGAAGTAGTACAAATAGAAGTATAGATCTTGGATAGATTTCAATTTAGGATAAATAGTGATAAAAATCCCTATGAACTATGGTATGGAAAACATACCTCTGTGAAGTATTTCAGACTGTTTGGTAGCAAATGATACATTAGGAGAAAAGAAGACAACCTAGGAAGCTTTGAATCAATATGTGATGAAGTAATATTTCATGGTTATTCCACCCAAATTAAAGCATATATATGTTATAACAAAATTCTACACAATATTGTAGAGAGCATCAATGTCAATGTTAAAGAAGGCTTGAAACATGCTAAACCTTATAGAGAAATTTGTAATGAATAATTAGATTATGAAGAGGAAGAAACTAATGAAGATCATGAGGAAGTAAATTAAAAGGCACCTACAAGATTTGTTCAAAATGATCATCTATAGATCATATCATTGGCAATAAAAATGAAGGAGTTCAAACAAGGAGAAGAGTTGTAATAAACAAAGAACAAGTAAGTTTTTATCTAATGTCTAAAATTGAGCCTAAGAGCTATGATGAAGTTAGTAAGGATGAGAATTGGATAAAAGCCATGGAAGAATAACTAATCCAAATTGAAAATAATAAAACTTGGGAATTAGGTCCAAGACCTTCAAACAAGAATGTAATGGGTACAAAATGGGCCTTTATAAACAAGCTCAATGAGGATGGAACTATTATAAGGAATAAGTTAATATTAGTGTGAAAAGGATATGCATAAGTTGAGGGTATATATTTTTAGGAAACATTTGATCTAGTTTCTATATTGGAAGCCATAACAGTGTTTCTAACATTCTCTATTCGTAAGAAGTTCAAATTCTGTCAAATGGATGTTAAGTCTAAGTTTTTGAATGGGAACCTAAAAGAGGAAGTATACATAGAATAACCTAAAGGTTTTCATCTATCATAGGAAGAAGATTATGTGTGCAGATTGAAGAAATCTATGTATGGTCTAAAATAGGCACCTAGAGAATGGTATTCAAGATTAGACAAGTACCTACAACAATAAGGATTTAATAAAGGTTGTGTAAATAGAAATTTGTAATTCAAATAAGAAGGTGAACATATGTTGATTATTTTTGTTTATGTATATGATATCATTTTTTGTGGCAGTAATAGTATAGCGTGCAAAATTTTTTTACTCAAATGCAAAATGAATTTGAGATGTCTATGCTTAGAGAACTTTCTTTCTAGGTCTATAGATAGCACAAATTAATGAATGGATATGTATATCTCAAACCAAGTATGTTGAAGAAATGCTCAAGAATTTGGGATGGAATATAGTAAACCAATAAGTACTCCCATGATAATTGGATGTAATTTGAGAAAACAATATGAGTCTCTTGATATAAATTAGATTATGTATAGATCAATGATAGGTAGCTTATTATACTTAACTACATCAAGACCTGATATCATGCAAGTAGTATGCATGGTTGAAATATTTCAAGATACTCCTAAATAATCACATGTCAATACAATGAAAATAATATTTAGATGTATCAATAACACAATTGACTATGGCCTATGGTAACCTAAAAGTGAATATTTCACTTTGATAGCATATACGGATGTTGATAGGGTAGGAAGTGTTGATGATAGAGGAAGCAATAGTGGTGGTGCATTTTTTCTTTGAAACAAAATTGTCTCATGACTAAGCAAAAATCAAGAGTCATTTAATCTTTCTACAGTGGAAGCAAAGTATATGGTAGTATTGGCATGTTGCACTCAAGTCTTGTGGATGAAGAAAACACTCAAAGATATCAAGGTATAATAAAAATCACCTGTCTCTATTATTTGTGGCAATTTAAGTGTTATTAACATATCAAATAATATAGTGATGTTTTCTATAAATAAGCACATATCAATAAAATATCACTTATTAAGAGAAAAAGTTTTAGATAAAGAGGTCATAATGGAGTATGTGCCAACTCAGGATCAAGTTTTAGACATATTCACCAAACCTCTTTCCAAGGAATAATTTGAGTATCTGAGATAGAAATTGGGAGTGGTGGCTCATACATCACATCACTAGATTCTAATGATAGGGCATGAGTCTATGGGGAGTAACAAAGAAGTCTTGTTAATCCCTAGAAGAAGAGAGAAAAGGCAACTTAGGTATGCATATTTTTACAAATTTATAATGAGTTGATGGTTGTAATTCTTGGACAAACTCTTTTATATGATAAAGGGGGAGAAATTTTTGGATAAACTGTGAGAAATTTGGAGTCCCTTTGCCATTGATGTCAAAGGGGGATAAAAAGTACAAATGCTCTTTATAAAAGTTTTAAAGAGCATAGCATGTGTCCAAGTTAAGTTTAGGCAAATGTTCCATTTCCTAAGGGGTAATAAGTTTGGTATGAATATTTTCATCTCAAGTTCATTAGAATCCAATGCAATCAATGCTAGAGAAGGATTAAAGTATTCTAATATCAGAGCATTAAGTTTTACATCAATGCCAAAGGGGGAGATTGTTATAAATATTATTTTCATTGATGTCAAAAGGGATATTGTTCCATGAGATTGGAGATAAGAACATGTTTTACAATTGCACAGTGCAAAGTTGTCATGCTTTTATAGAGACCATTTATGGAGGATTTAAGAGCAATTGATTGAAGATCTATTATGGGTTTTTTGAATGCATCCTAGATATAAGGTTTGTAGGTTCAGATAAAGAGAAATGGACTTAGAAATAACTTATTTCATATCTTGGACATTACAAGGTTTCTCAGTTAAATCCTAAGGGTTTAAGCCATGAGATTCATAAGCATGTTCTATTTGTAGGTTGACTAGATATAGGCAAGAATTGGTTACTTAAGTTATATCTTAAGTCCTTGTCATCATTGTGCAACCAACCCTTTCAACCTAGAAATTATTGGATCGAGAAATGATCAAAAACCTTAATATTTACTAGGTCTTAGATTTAATAGTTATCTCATCTTGATCAATGATTAGCACTTAATCATATGTTGAATATCTAATGAAGCATATCAAAGCTAATTTATCAAAGGTACCTATGAGTAAATGCACTAGTGACAAATGTTACAATCATAAAGCTTTCATAGTAAATATATAAATAAATTTAAAGTAAAATAGTCAAGGATTATTGTAGGAATGCCAAGTGTACAATAGTGGGAACTGATAGAAATTATTCATAAGGCACATGAGTATGCCAAGTGTCACAATCATGAGATCTTGTCAAAGATAAATGTCAAGTTTCTTCCAAGGATCAATGATGAGTGAGTGATCATGAAATGAAGATATAATAGAGAAAGGGGACTCAATGAGATCAAGTACTCAATGTTAACAACATAGAGGCGAGTTAAAGATCAAGCTACTTTGATGAGATCAATAGAGTGTATATGCTTTAAAGAATCAAGAAGTAGTGAGATGAGATTAAGAGCTTGATGTTTAACAAAAATTAGAGATAAAGTTTATGATACTGTGAAGATATAATGGTATGAGAGATCTTAGATGAAAAGATCCCATAGATGAATTTAAAGTTAAAACATTAAATCCCAAAAGCATACAAGGATCTAATGGAACATGTGAGCCTGTCAGAACTTGATCTAACAAACATGTTTTAAATTTGAAAAAAAATGAATGAGGATCATTAGATCATGGTGTAAAAATTAAGATCAATGATCAGTATTTAAATATTTATTCATCACAATAGTCAAATAGAGGACCATGCATGAAATATGCATTATATGACATAGACAATGATATAGATCATTATGATTGATCTAATTTGTGTAATATGACATGTGCATCAAAACCAAAGCCCAATATATGCTAAATATAGTAATAAGATAGAGAATCATGGCGGTGAAGCATAAATTTAAGAATTAAGAAACTTGTTGATTGAACTGAGACCAAGGATGTAGAATGATGTGTTACAGACCAAATGTGAACACAGACAAGCTATGAGACCTAGATATAATGCTTATATATATATATATATGTATGTATGTATGTATGTATGTATGTATGTATGTATGTATGTATGTATATCATCTAGGATATAGTAAAGTCTATTTTTATTGTTGAATAGATTCAAATTGAGAGAGAGAGAGAGAGAGAGAGAGAGAGAGAGAGAGAGAGAGAGAGAGAGAGAGAGAGAAGAGAGGAAGAGATTGATGAAGTGTGTTGCATATATAAATATAGAAACACAAAGATAGAGGGGTAGAGAGGAAGAGAATAGAAGAGAGAGACGTGTAAAGCATGAGCATTTATAGACCAGACTTGTAATAGAGAATTGGAATTGGATTCACTTATGAATCAATATTGTAATTTAGATTGGTAGTTCTATATTTTGAAAATAGATCTAATTGGTGGGTGCCATCAGATAAGCTGAGCTGGTGCTCAGTTAGGGAGTTGATGCTTCCTTAGATTAGGTTCTCTTAAACCAAAATATTGGTATCTCCTTAGGGTCAGTGCCTTTAAATGTTATAACTAGTGAGGTTCTTGATTGTGAAGCTAGATTAGATCAGTAGATTGTAACAACTATTCTCGTGGTGGTTTTTTCCATATTGGGTTTTCCACATACATCTAGTGTTATGCATATGTGTGTGTGTGATATCTACATATCCTTTCTAAATTGCATTAAAAATATTAAAGGACTAATTTTAATCAATCTACTAACTCACCCCTTGGTTCAATAGATAGGTGTGCTTCAACAAAATGCTTATATAAATGGAGGGGTAGGTCAAGATAATTAGACAAAGTTTGGTCGAAGCCAATGATAGACAAAAAAGATATGTTGATCTAAAAAGGATGATAAGATAGTATTATGTCGGTGATAAAATATTTATGAGGGTTAAACCTTAGAATATCCTGATTAAGTTTGGTAAATTAGCAAATTTTTCACCAAGATATGTGGGACCCTTCAAGGTCTTGTAAGTGATCAACTATATTGCATATAGGCTTGCCTTGACACTTGCTCTTGCTCTCTTACCTAAATTTTTTATGTGTTCTATCTTAAAAAGTATGGAGCTAATCTTTCTCATGTATTGGATTGGAATGATTTATAGGTTTTGGATCTTGGGGTGGTCACAGTAGAACTAGTCAGAATAATTGACACTCATAAACTTAGTTTATATAATAAATAAGTGTCATAGTGTAAGGTCCAGTGGGACTAATATTTTGAGGATATTTCCACTTGGGAGGACTATGATGGTTTTAATATGTTGTTTCCACATTTATTTGTTTATATAGTTTATTGTTGTTATTTGATTTTCTACTATATGCTATTTGATTTCAAAACTTTAGTTTTGATTAAGTGTCACTAGGATGATGACCAATTTTAGGGGGAAAGATGTTACATCCAAATTTCTTCATTAAACTTGATTTTCTTATTAAAAATATATTAATGGGGTTAATGGTGTTTAATTATTTTTGTAACAAACTATTTTCATTTATGTTGATGTATGGACAAACATATAATGATTATTTTGTGTGACTCATTACTTGATTGGTTAGCTATACATGAGTTTCATATGCATGTGGCTTAGATTTTTTTTAGTATTATTATGCTTTAACAACATTTTGTATTAATTATCATGGTTATGGGATAACTACCATTTATATTAGGTGGATGTAGGAGAAAGCCTACTCTCCAGATAGATATGGAGGGAGAGTATCATCAAGAAGGGTATTGCAGAAGGAAATGTTAGAGGCATAGACATTTGACAATGAACCCAGCACACATCACATCAAACAATAAATGCATGATTGCTCTATTTTTTAGAGTGTCTAAATATGTATGCTTGGTCATGTTTAATTTAGTTATAATTCATGTTTAGATGTTATATAGTCTTGATTTTAGTTGTTACTATTTTCCATGATTATAATATAGTTACCATTGTGGAATGTTCAGTTATATATGTTTTTTAGATGACTTTATTTTCTATTATTTGCATAATCCCATATAAGAGAGTACCTACAAGCATGCATTAAAAGAGTATCCTTAGAACATATATACATGACAAAGAAATGAATTGCATTTTATTCATTTATCAAAATGGTTTTATTAAACTATATCTAAACTAAACCTAAGGTGGGTACCTAGGGTGACTTAGTTCCTAAATACCTAATGGTTATCTAGGTATGAAGTCTTGATTGATTAATATTTAGATTTGATTATGTTACATTAGAGTGGCTAGGAATTTGAGATATTATTAAAAAATAATAATTGTTTCATTGACATATTATGATGTCAACCCTAATTTTAGAAGCTATCATTTGATTTGGTTGTCTTGGTCATTCAAACTATGATGGTGAGGGTTTGACTGTGAGTGTGGTAGTCAAGTGGGAGATATGGGAAGCATGCCAAGAATTTTTGGTCTGATGGCAAGTCATTATTGGAGTAATAGAGAATAGGTCACCATGATATTAGGGGTTTATGAAATATGTGGAATGGAATGTAGAAACAATAAAAGAGGATGGAGTTTTGAGATTTTGCACAAGAAATTGTGCCTAATAGAAAAGAGGAAATAAAGGAACTGGTAGACAGAAATAAAATGACTAATTTAGGACAATAGAGAGATAAGGTTTATTCTTTTGTATTTTTTCTTTAAAAATATATATTTAGGTTATATAGTCTATGAACAAAATATTATAGGGTTTTAAAAAAATGGATTATAAATTTTGAAACCCTAGGGTGAATCAGGGATTCAAACCTGTGGGAAGAGGTATCCCCCCATAGAATCTAATCCATGATTTTATTTGAGTATAAAATGAGTATATAAGGTTAGAGACATTGTTTTAAACAAAACCCTTGTGTATTAAATTGCATGATAGAGAGTGGTTTTGTTTGGTTATTAATATGGTTGTGTGTTGACTAAGTGTTATTATATTTATCAAAAAGCTGAGTGTTTGTAACATAGTTTGTAGACATTACTTTTAGCAGAGGTTTTAAATAGGGTTTTCTTATGTTAAACATTTGACTATGCAAATTTAGTATTGTTGTATATTAAAATGGCTTTATGTCTTAAAATGGCATAACGATATTGTTTTTCTTTTGGATTCAAAAAAGGGTTTTGATTTTCATATGTTTAACTAAGTATTTCATTTGGATTTGGGATTTGTAAACAAATTTTTCATTAGGAAATTATTTGGCTATGTTTTTTTTGTGATTTTATTTGAATGGGTTGTGTGTTATTATTTGTAACCCCCTGTATATCAATGTCTATGAGTCAAATTTTATATAATGTTGTATGAATAGCTAAACGATATTATTTGACTTTACCTAGTTTATATATCAACTATGTAAACAAGTTTATACTTGATTGTGAATATATCACTATGAATAAATTGTGTATGGAAAATTGTGCGATGTCTATGTATAATAATTTATATGTCGACTATGTATACATTATTGTGTATCAACTGTGTATAAATTAATATGAGTCATTTTTGGAATAATGTTATATGGATGGTTGAGTGATATTATTTGACTTAATTGTGTATACAAGTAATAGTTATATGTGAATAAATTATTATTATGTTTGGACTATGTGTAAATACATATAATTCAACTAGTTTAAATAATTTATATTGATTGGGTATAAACACTTCTGGGTCAATAGTATATAAAAGATTATATGGGTTGAGTATGAATGTTTGTTAGTTGATTATATGACTATTTTTGGATTGTGAGTAAATTTAGTATAAATTAGTATGGGATGACTGAATATCAATTTGGCTTAGTTTATGAATCAACTAGGTTTTTATATTTTAAGATATGTTCTTTAAATGTAATTGTTATTGAGATATTATGTTGAGAAACATAAACCTCTATTCAATAGAATGGCATTGTAGTATGAGATTTACTATAGGTCATAATGTCTTGGACATATATACATAGACTTATGTGAATATAGGAATAAACATTATCTTTTGTATTGTTTCCTTATATTAATTGGTTGTGTGAGATATGAATAGATGAATGATTTCATTGAATCAATGTACCATATGGTACATAACAATATTTAATAGTTTATGTTGTATTTAAATTCATTTAATTTATGTTTTGAATACTATGTGGTGTTAGCATGATTTATATATTTTTAAAATATGAATGTATATTTATTAAGTAGGGTACTTGGAATATGAACACATATAAATACGTAAATATGTAATTATGGATTTTTCATAAAGAAAAATACACATTATTTATGAATAGTTCATAAAAACACATATATGTATATATAAGTTAACACTTATAGATTATACCAGTAAGATGTGTGTGTGTGTGTGTGTGTGTGTGTGTGTGTGTGTGTGTGTGTGGGTGTGTGTAGATGTATAACCATTTATATGTATATGTTATGCCATTTGGAAATTAGTGGCTAAGGGTTTTTAATGTATATAAATATAAGTGGACATACTTGATATACATGTTTATGAAAATAATTTGGTTTGTAAGTATATGTTTGTTTATAAGTGAATAGATTTGTTCATATGTAAATTGGGATTTATGTCTTCAATTTATAATATATTGTTCAGTTATAAATTATGAGGGATTTTTTGTTAATATTTTATTAGAATAATAAATGTTGTATTTATTAGTGTTTCTCTTCTCAGGATTTATTGATTGTTTTAAATTATATTATTATATTTATAATAATTGTGAACACATGATGTTTTACATGGAATTGGTAAATTCTTGGATATTATAATGGTTGTTAGGAAATAATTTATTTTTAATATTTCCTTATTGGAAAATAGACTTTGGTTGTATTAAAACTTAGGAAATATTTTTGTGATAATAAATTATTATTATTATTTAACATGATATTATTTCAAGTAGTTCTCGTATTTAATTATTTTGGTATTAAATTGTAATCTATATAAGAATACCATGAAATTATTGTATATGGATTATTTATAAAATCTGTTATTAATGACACTCAGTATTATTATCATTAGAAGTTTCTCATGCATATATTTAGAGTCATTAATACTTATATTAAATAAAATTAGATTGAGTGTGTTTGTGATTATGATTGATTTAATAGATCATTTAACTACATAAAAATTTTGGCCAAAGTAATATTTATAGTTAAATACTATCATTTCACCTTTTTATTTATATTCATGATGTCATATTAGAATATAATTCTTTATGATATGTTGCATGTAGTTAGAATCCTACAACACACAGATTCTAGTTGACTTCTCAATACCTACATCATTATCATCTAATTGTTCATCAAGGGGGAGGAGGGGGGGGTTCAACATTTCCTAGTTTGGCATTGTGTGGGGGAATCCATGGTCTGTGGTTAGTGTGGAAAATCACTCTAATGATGTTTTCCCTCTCATCCAGTAGTCTGCCAATAGACTTTTACTCATATTTTAGTTTATATACATATGATGAGTTTATGGACACTTGTTGGTTACATGGAATATTGTATTTATTTATGTTTACTATGATGTAAATATATTGTATTATTATATTTGATAAATATTATATTGGCTTCTATTATTGTATAACTTTCAATAATTTCTTGAGTTGTTATTCAATAGATGTACTTATGTGATGGATTAAATTTGTAATTATGTTGAATGTGATAAGTTATCATTATATAAATGAATCAAAATTAGTTATTCTAAAATATTCATTTTTTTAAATATCAATTAACTTGTCTTATTTGGAAATATTTTGATATGATTATTAATTTTTTTTTTAAATACCATTTTTTGAGTTAAATCTAGTGGGGTTCTAATAGGAAAAAAAATACTTATAACACAAAGGCCTAAATTCTTAGATTATTGTATAAAATGGGAATATTCCCATTATAAAAAATATAATAATATTGGATTCCTAATTGAAAAATTCTTATAATCTTAGATTCTTTCATAGAATTGTCACATGCTTGTTAGCTAATTTTGGTTACCATAGGTGAGTCTCATAAAAAAATTATCTAGTCACCACTTGTCCTAGTCAAGTTTTTTCTAAGAGTGTCAAAATTTTATAGGTATTTTATACATTATTTAACTCATGTCCACATCATGTCATGCTCCCTTGGTCTATACAAGTGCTTTAAAGAAGTCAAATATTCCTTGCTGATGTTGTAACTCATCTTGAAGTGATTTCTTAATCATTTGTAACATTCAAGAAGGAATATTGTAAGAAAGTTGCAGGTTTTCAACAAATATAAGTTATGGCACATTATCCCACATTTTTACAAGTTTGAATAATCCCAAGTAACACTTGTTGGTTTAATTAAATTAGGTTCCAAAGTAAAACATGACATTTATAGTGGTAAAATAGAGGTTTTCAAGGGTGAGTATAGGTTTGTATAGTAAACAAAACTTAAAAACCCTATTATGGCTTCCTATATCTACTATAGGTAAAAATCCATGAATTTTATGTATTTATAGACCAAAATATATCAAAAAATCTATTCAATCTTATATCAAGCTCCTTGGCAAGCTTGCAAAGGTAGTTTTAGTTTACTCATTTCATACAAAAGAGAGACAATGGTGACCTAATATATTGGGTAGAGGAGGGGGTCCTAGTGTAATTCATATTTGTGTAATTTTTTTTTCAAATTTATCCCCCTTATTTATGAATAATCATTAAGAAGGTAGGGTGGTCTAAAACCCTATAAAAACCCCACTAGCTCAATTTATTCTTAGAATGGCATTTTGAAACTTATTGTAAGAATGAATGAAATTGGATAAGATATAACAGGGTTCTAAAATAATTTCATATTACTTTTCAAGACTCACTTATCATGTGTGAGATCAATGAGGCAAGAAATATCCATTTATGGTAAGTTACAAAATTGAAAGAAAGGTTATAGATAGGTTTATTGTTATATTGAGTATTTAATCAATCCAAGAAGCTCTAATAAACTTTTATCAATCCATAAATTTCACTAAAAAACTCTTTAAATCATTTTTAAAGAATTTATGAACCAAAACAATGAAGGAGGTATGATTATGCATTTAAAGGGGTTGTTACAGGATATCATCAAAGGTAAACCTTCTTGAGGCCATGAAAAGGTAAAATGAAGGTTTCCAAAGAATTTTTAAGTTATAATATGAACTTCCCATTATTATTTATATCTTTCCTCAATGTTTAGTCATCACTCAAGGTATTCTTCTTGAATCAACTCATGATGGTATACTTCCAATAAGAGGGCACAGTCATGTGAGGTATTAAAAGGTTGAGTATACCACATATAATACAAAAACTGTATTCGGTGTGTTCCTCAGATTTTAAATGAGATATTATAAATATTAAGGCAAATTATATCATGCATAAACAATCTAAGTTCATCAAAAAAGCATGAAGAGGTGGTTTAAACCCAGCTGTAGGACAAGATAGAATCCTATAGGTCTGCCTATTATAACGTGGTTATAATGGGTAAGATGAGAGTTTAATAATGGGTTTAAAAGTGTAAAAACATAATTAATATGATTGGGAATATGATAAAAGTCTCAAAACATTCCTTCAAAGAAGGTCAAGAATGATTATGCCAACCCATAAGTTTGTAGACCTATAGGCTGACATTTATAACCATAAACCTATAATATATTGTGTACATACCTTTAAAAATATGGTTAAATCCTAAGAAAATCCATATACCTTATAAATTCTGTATAAATATTACTATGAAGATTCTAGATAGGTGTCGAAGATCAAACTTCAAGGATGTTCTCTCTACATGGTGTAGACCCTTGTTGTAAAACTTAAAGAAAGGTGTCTTCACTATTGGAAGTTTTTTAAAGGTGTTATAATTATGTAATAAGTTTTATAAAATCCTTTAATTGGTTTTCAAACCCTAAAATAATCCTTATACTCCTTTTATATCCCCTTATACTTAAGAGACCACGTGCAGTCTTATGGAACATTTTCCAAATGGACTATGCACATTAAGTTGAAGACTCGATGGGATAATAAAGATGGTTTTCATGAATAAAATAATATTTAACAAGTTATGTATCATGATGATACATTTTTATAGTGTATTTATTGTTAAATTATGTCCAATAAGGTAGAGCATGAGAAAAGAGAGCTTAAGACCTAATAAAACACCTACAATTGCCTATAAGACTTGAAGAAATATGTAATTTGGGATGAATTGATAGATGAAAGTTGTTTTGAGGTGGAAAATAGGTATTTATATACTTTAATAATAAATAATAATTTAATACCAATATTTTTTTACCCCTAATAAACCTCAATTTCAAACAAGACTAGCAAACTTGGTAAGAAGCTCATTTTCAAACCTATCTTCAAGAATTTATGATAATAGGTATTTTTTGCATTGAATTGATGACTCTTATTGGTGTAATATAGTGTTTGGAAGTAATTAAAAAAAATTATGTGTGTTTAATATGTCTTAAGGATAATAAAACCAACCGAATTCACCTACATCTACCTGCATAGTCTGTTTACACACAATCTATCATCTTTTGGGCTTGTTTGGAGGGCAAAAAGGATTGATAAAAGACAAATAACACTTTAAGGGGTTGATTAATGATGGTTCAAAACCTATATATGCATTATTTTGACTTAAAACACTCCATAGATCAAAATATGAATTTTTCTAAACCCTTGGCCTCCTTAGGCCTATACATATGCAAACTAGGGATAGAAAGTGAAAAACTTGCCTAATTTGAATTATATCCAATAGAATAACTTTAAACTTAAAAAATTCTTATTTTTATGTCCTATAAATTATTTTTAAGTTTTTGGATTTGTACTAAATGGACTTGGATGGTCTATTATACTGAGGGCTTGCATTGGGCCTAATCAGGCCTAGATTGGGGGGAGAGAGAGGAGAGAGAGAGAGAGAGAGAGAGGAGAGAGAGAGAGAGAGAGAGAGAGAGAGAGAGAGAGAGAGAGAGAGAGAGACAGAGAGAGAGAGAGAGAGAGAGAGAGAGAGAGAGAGAGAGAGAGAGGAGAGAGAGAGAGAGAGAGAGAGAGAAGTTACATTAATAAATCTTCTCATCAACATGTGTATTATTGATCTAATGACATTCCTCTGAAGGTGGTGAGAAGTTACTTCATTGCCTTGGTGACTCATTCATTTTCTTTAAAACTACCCATTTGAGATAATTATGGGTTGATAAGTCACATCAATGGATTCTAAATTATTGAATTTCATTAGAAATATATTTAATACCCAAATCTAATTATTTTTAACCACATTTTCTGAAATCTCTCTTATTATTCACATGTTTTCTCTCTAAGAAATATTATTCCTTATAGCCCTTATTTAGTGAAAATATCCTTGGTTAGAGAGATAAAAAAAAGGAATATTTTGGCACACACTATCCCCTTACATCTTGACCCAAAATTTCATGATCTCTCTCTCTCTCTCTCTCTCTCTCTCTCTCTCTCTCTCTCTCTCTCTCTCTCTCTCTCTCTCTCTCTCTCTCTCTCTCCTTGAATGGATTTTAATACATATTCCACATGAGTATGAAAATTCCATACTCATTTATATTCTTTTGATCAATAAGACTACTAGTTTTACTTCCTTATATAACTGTACTTAGTGTGTATGCATGGATAGTTGATATTGTCAAGTGATTTTATTAGTCTTCCTTGATGTGTTGTCCTATTACATCATCTATATGTAGTTTAAAATCATATCAAGTGTTAAAGTGAAGTGTAAGGTTTGATTATGTTTACGTATTCATTAGTGTAATTTTAGACCTGTTGATTATTTCTCTTAGACTAAACATCTATCACAACCTCCACAATAAAATGTTGATGTAAGTGATTTAGATTAGGAGTTGTGTATGTTTAGATTAGTCTCATCGTATATGTGTGCACATGTATTTGGTTGGTAGTAATCAATTATTTTGGTGTATCACCTCCCTAATTAGGTTTATTTCATGTTATCGCTCTCAATTTTCCCTTACAAACTAGTAGTGTAGTGTTGTGAGCCTAATTGACACATCACAGGGAGCTAACCCTAAAATCCATAGGTTTAGTCCACTTAGAGGTCACCCATAATCTAGGACTAATCTCATTATATAGATCTAGTGAAATGGCTTGAATCACCCTCTCAAGGGTGAAAATTTGAGCTATAATAATGACCATTCTACAAAAGATAAGAATATTGGATTAATAATTGATAATTTCCTAATTATTCTTAGATTATTATGTAGAATGACCAAATGTCATTCTAAAAAAGATAAGTACATTAGATTCTTAATTGATAATTTCCTATATTCTTATAGATTTTTTTATGACCAACACACCCCATGTGTAATCAAAATAGGGACCCATTGAATTAATAATGAATCATTGTGCATTTTTTGAGGACCCAATAAATTGCTTGTACATTTCTCATATTAATGTGCAATATACAATAAACAGTTCTTATAGCCATAAAAAATATAAATTCACCAGAAAATAACAATGTTTATCACAACCATTAATAATACACAATCATAAAAATAGTGTGTTATTTATTATATAATAATTCATAATTACATGGTTATTCATGGTGATAAGGAACTCAAGGTGCTTACAATGTTATAGACTATCACTACTATTCATATTATATGCCTAGCATTATCTTATGACCTATTGATTTTCTTATTTCCTTATCCTCTTAGGTATTTTTTATTTATCTAGTGGTAATTAAAAATTGTCCACTCTTCCCTATTTTTCCATTGGCTATATGGGTCCACACCCTCTTCCCTGATTTCTTTCCATCTTTTCTATATAAGTAGGATATATTGTGCACTCTAAATTATGCATGTCGACTCAAGCTCATCCTCCATTTGGCATGGTTTTTCATGGATATAAGTTTCATGTTGTCTTCTACATTATAAATTGCATGATCCCTTATTATTTACATGCCCCCTTCTTTTAAATTCACCCTATAGCCTAATTTTCTCAATTTTTCTCTTAGCAACCTTCCTCTATGGATCTTATGTGCATTTCTTACTCATGTGATTCCTTCACACAAAATACACCTGAATTTCCCTAAAAGGTGGTGGAAACTTTATATATGGCCCTAGACATATAATTAAGGAAAAAGCCTATATCCATTGGTTTGAGGATTCCCCTTAGTGCTTCCATTTATTTTGATATGAATCTAGGGATACACCACCAAGTATACTATGTTAGAGATTATGTGTCTCCTCTCCTTACCATGCCATTAATTTTTATCTTTGAAGTCCTACCATTCCATAGGTGCACTACTCCATAGACTCTATTGTCCCCCAAAAATATTAGCTCATTTTTGGGACAACATTTGAACTATTTTGGTCTTACAGACCAAAATTATCTCTTCTCTTTTCAAAATTTGTCTTGGGCATTCAAATTCTTTAGTTTTCAAGCTTTTCTTAAATCTACAAACTCTGTAGGCTTGAATCTATGGACTCTATAGGCTTGAATCTATGGACTCAGTAGGAAGAAAAATCTATGGACTGTGCAAGAAAAGGAAAATCTATGGACTCTACAGGCAGGTTCATTTTTACAGGTTCAAAGGCTTCTGCAGGTGGTTTTAGTCAAAAGAATCAGTTTTTCAACACTTAGTCATTTTTTGGGACTATTTTAGTGCCTTGGTTCAAACAGAAATATCCATCAACAAACACCAGTAGCAGGTTCAATGGGTTCAAGGTTCAACAACGGGTTCAACCAAAGGAACAATTCAATGGTTCGATTCAACCAAGCGGTTCAACACTTTATTTCACTCGGGTGGTTCATTCCCTTTGTTTTAGCATCTTTTGGTTCAATACTTAGTTCATCGGCTTGGTTCATTCAATTGAACCATCGGCTTGAACCATTTTTGGTTCAACCGATTGGTTCAATGTCTTGGTTCAACGAAAAGGTTCGACGGTTGGTTCAAAGACATGGTTCAAAGGCAAGTTCATCAACTCAGTTCATTCAAATTGAACCATCAGCTTGAACCATTTTTTGTGGTTCAACTAATTAGTTCAATGTCTTGGTTCAACATATCGATTCATCGCCAAAGTTCAAAGAAGCCCGAAGGCCATTCAAAGACTGCCCGTAGGGTAGATACCCTTGCGGGAGACTCTTCCTAACTCAAAACAGGTCATTCCTTAAGGCTCGAAAAGGCAAGTATAATTTGGAAAAGTGCCAAACAGGAAAGCCAAAAGAAGATAAAGGAATAACGCACTTGAAAACATCAAATTCAACTCGGTGAATTAGCTGTTGATATTTTAAACATACAGACCAAAATACAATCATAGATCTCAAGGCCAAGACCAGAAGAATGTAGAGAAAGAACAAAATAGTAAATTAAATCCAGGACCTGATTCAATTAGCTAGACAAGGAGGAATGATGAAGATAAGACCAGATCACCAGGTGGAATATTGGAAGTTACAAACTTTCAATAAGCGTGACTTATTTCCTTGCATTGATAAAATCAACTGGGTAAAGCGTCCCTAAGTTCCAGCATGTCTCATTAACATATTCCAATGCAAATTTATGTATTGATTGTTCCCAAGTCCTTCTTGAAGAGGATATGTAAGGGACTTTCTTCTATTATAAAGAGGATCTCTTTTTTGACATTTAGAACGAAACTCTACCCAAATTGAGAGGCATCATTGAGACTTTGTGCTCAGTCTATTAATCATATTTTGTTACTAGAATAAGAAAGCAAGGGACTTTTTCAGACTTTGTGTTGTGATTTCTTTGTTATTAAGGAAATTGTTCTTATGTCTTTTTCCTTGATATATTTTTTGTTTCATTAATTCAACAAGCAGAATTAGTAAAATTAGTCAGGAAGGTGTCCTAAAGAATCAATTGTGGAGAGACTTTGTGCCCCCATAGCTACCTTCAGTGTGTTTTCTTTTCATTATTGTGTAAAGGAATTTGAGAAGACTTTGTGCCCTCATTGTCCTTTGTATATTACTCTTGAGCATTTCAAGTAGAGACTTTGTGTTGTATCTCGATTTGTTGGTTACTACACCCTCAATTACATTCTACTTTTATTTCCAGGAGTATTCTTGTGGTTTGCTGAATAGTCTTTTTGAAAGAAGAGGAGTATTTTCTATCATTTCCCTTAAGTTTTTCCTTTGATCCGTGTGCATCATCTATGAAAGAAGAGAGATGGATGATTTGTCCCACCCATGAGTATTATTTTCCATTTATATATGTATATATAACATACCTATAGGGAACCTCCCCTTGATGAGAGGAGAGATCAGTGTCTTTTTGATGTGGTAAAACTACACGTTTGGATGACTAATCTTCCTACTTTGGCTGATCAGACCTATTTTGTTTATCAGTACGCTAATTGACAAAATATACAACCAATAGTTTTTGGTGACTCTATTGGGGAAGAACGTGCAGTCTAAAGCCTCAAGTTTTAGATTGAAGCAGTTCCTTCCCTTATCCATTATAGAGTCTGGTGACTCCCATCTAGGTCTTACCCATTATCCATTTATAGCCTTACCATTTTCATTCCTCTCCATTTTCATCCATCTCCATTATATTATCTAGTCTGCAAAACCAGAGCTATTGGGAAAGAAAGCATAGTTTGAAGCCTCAAGCTTTAAGCTGAAGTTGAGCCAGTCCTTTTCCATTTTTGTTTTGTAATTTGGCAACTCCACTCAGATGTGTTATCCCTATTGTTCATAATTTGATCATGGCAGTTTGAGGTCCCTGGGTAACTCATTTGGCCTACTTACTCTAACTCCACCCCTGCATGAGCTACCACTCAGTTCAAGGAAGAATTTCCCCAAATTCTTTGGTGATGGAAGAGTCCATCCTGATGAACACATTGCAGCCTTCACCATAGCCTGTGGTGTGATAGGGGTGGAATTTGAAGATGTGGTAATCAAGCTTTTTGTGGAGACCATACAAGGTGCTACTGCAGATTGGTTCTACCATCTACAAGCTGGATCAGTGACTTACTGGGATACACTTAGAGACAAGTTCAAAGAAAGATTCAAGCCCATAGAAGATGCACATGCCTTGCTAGCCCAGCTCACACAGATGAAGAAGGAGCCCCATGAACCTATGAGGGACTTCATTACCAGGTTCAACAAGCTAAGGCACAGGATTCCCATGATCACCCAGCTGACACCTTAGAATCTCATGTGTTTCTTCATCAATTCATAGCTACCTGAAGTGAGTTTTCTATTGAGATGGGCTAGACACATAGACCTTGAGGCTGCTTAAGACTTGGCTACTGAGCTAGAAGATGACCTTATCTTGGCAAGAAAGATAAGGAGAGATCCTAATAGAAATAGAGCTTCATCATCTTCTGAATATTCATCTACAAACACCATTGATCCAATGGTGTAAAAGTTGGCAAATGAATTGCTAGCCTTGAAAAGGCAAATGACACAAAGTATGTCTTCTGCTCCTCTATATAAAGATATACCAAGGAGGACAATCCCTAATCATCCATATCAAGGCAACGCTACCAGAAGTCAAGGGCAACAAAATTGTCTTCCTCCCCTATAGAGGAATCTTGCCCTTGAAGCACTTCCAACAAACTTGGTAGTTGGATATTTGGAAACAGAGCATGTTTCCTATTTCCAACCTAAGTTAGAGCAAGAAAATGGTGTTGATCTCTTCAAGGAGGATCTAGAAGAATCAACTGGTGACTCCCACATTGGTTTCCTGAATTACCAGGATGAACTCAAAAGTGAAGGTGAAGCAATCAAAGGATCATACGCAGTATTCACCAGGTCCCAAAATTAGTCAGCCCAGCAAGCTAACAAAGAGAAGACTAAGGAGTAACCCTAACCAACAATTTCAATTGTTGAGTAAAGAAACCCTCTTCCTTTTCAATCAAAGGACCCGGTGATTACCAAAGAAGTAAGTACATCGAACATCTCTACACCTTATACTTCAACTTCACAAACCAGTCCTCCCCTCTCAAAAATCAAAAGGATGAACTCCCATCTTCTCTTCCAAGCCCATTCCAGTCATTTGATATGATTAATCATGTCAAGAAATCCAAAATTTAGATGACTGAGTTTGAATCCCTACAAGCCAATCTTGAGCAATTAGACATTGATGGAGAACCAGGTGTGGACCTGTCTGAGGTAAAAATTATGGTCACCCAAACATCGGCCCCTACAGCTCAAATTCTATTTGAGCCTTCAGGTAGGGTTAATTACTTCTTAACCATAGAGGATGCTCATGTCTCAGCTGATGAAAGTCCTGTAGCTAGTAATCTAAGATTTGATCCAAATAAGGCATCAAAATAATTAGTAGGGTGTAGTACAAATCAAGGAAGATCTTCCATCTCTAATGAAGAGAAATCTGATAGAAGATTAGCTTTTGATGATGCTTGGATCTTGAAATTTGATGGTAGCATTTCTTCCATAGCTAGATACAGATCTTTGTTGCTTGGATTGAACACTGCTCAAGGTGAAGAGGTCAAACTCCTTCACATCAAAGGAGATGTTGAACTGATGGTTTGTCAGGGGTCTAAAATTAACAATCAACTCATGTGCTGGACTGGACCAGTAGAACAACAAGTTATGATGGTGGACCATGCTACTGCAAATAAAAATTAGGCAAAGGAACCCTTCACAGGGAGAGAAAGGAGTTATGGTTTTTAGTTTGAAGACCACGTCCTACCACAAAGCAAAAAGAAGGAAAGACCAAGAGGAAGATGCAAAAAATTGGTTTCCTGGTGGAGAGCTCCATTCGCCCATCACTGTTTCTAGGGACAAAATGTCTTCTTGCTAGTTTACCAAGATGGTGCACTATTTTCACTGTCTCTCAAGAAGCAACATCTAAAATACTTCAATTCTTGAAGTATCAAATCATTGCATATGTATATATGTATATTTGTACAATTTTTAATTCTATTTTATTTTGTCTATTTCCATTTTTGATGCCTTCCATTTCTGGGTAGCATGACTCCATAACCCAATGGTACACATGAAGACACTAAAGATTCTAGATTTTACTTCTTTCAATTCCTTTTGAAATTGATAGATGTTCCCCAACTGGAGCCAGCTGTTGTCCCCCAAAAATATCAGCTCATTTTTGGGACAACATTTGAACTATTTTGGTCTTATAAACCAAAATTATCTCTTCTCTTTTCAAAATTTGTCTTGGGCATTCAAATTCTTTAGTTTTCAAGCTTTTCTTAAATCTACGGACTCTACAGGCTTGAATCTATGGACTCTACAAGCTTGAATCTATGGACTCTGCAGGCTTACATCTACAGACTCAGTAGGAAGAAAAATCTATAGACTATGCAAGAAAAGGAAAATATATGGACTCTACAGGTAGGTTCCTTTTTATAGGTTAAAAGGCTTTTACAAGTGGTTTTAGTTAAAAGAATCAATTTTTCAACACTTAGTCATTTTTCAGGACTATTTCAGTGCCTTGGTTCAAACAAAAATCTCCATTGGCAAAAACCATCAACAAGTTCAATGGGTTCAAGGTTCAACGGTGGGTTCAACCAAAGGAACGATTCAATGGCTCAATTCAACCAAGTGGTTCAACACTTTATTTCACTCGGGTGGTTCATTCCCTTTGTTTTAGCATCTTTTGGTTTAATACTTAGTTCATCAGCTTGGTTTATTCAATTGAACCATCAGCTTGAACCATTTTTGGTTCAACGTCTTGGTTCAATGAAAAGGTTCGACGATTGGTTCAAAGACATGGTTCAAAGGCAAGTTCATCAACTCAGTTCATCCAAATTGAACCATCATCTTGAACCATTTTTTTAGGTTCAACCGATTAGTTCAATGTCTTGGTTCAATAGATTGATTCATCACCAAATTTCAAAGAAGCTCGAAGGCCATTCAAAGACTAGCCGTAGGGTAGATACCCTTGCGAGAGACTCTTCCTGACTCAAAATAGGTCATTCCTTAAGGCCCGAAAAGGTAAGTATAATTCAAAAAAGTGCCAAACAAGAAAGTTGAAAGAAGTTAAAGGAATGATGTGCCTAAAAATGTCAAATTTAACTCAATGAATTAGCCGTTGATCTTTTAAACATACAGACCAAAATACAATCATAGATCTCAAGGCCAAGACCAGCAGAATGCAGAGAAAGAACAGAATAGTAAATTAAATCTAGGACCTGATTTAATTAGCTAGACAAGGAGGAATGATGAAGATAAGACCAAATCACCAAGTGGAATATTGGAAGTTACAAACTTTCAATAAGCGCGACTTATTTCCTTACATTCATAAAATGAAATGGGTAAAGTGCCCCTAAGTTCTAGCATGTCTCCTTAACAGATTCCAATGCAAATTGATGTATTGATTATTCCCAAGTCCTTCTTGAAGAGGCTATATAAGGGACTTTCTTCTATTGTAAAGAGGATATCTTTTTTGACATTTAGAATGAAACTTTGCCCAAATTGAGAGGCATCATTGAGACCTTATGCTCAGTCTATTAATCATATTTTGTTACTAGAATAAGAAAGCATGGGACTTTTTTAGACTTTATGATGTGATTTATTTGTTATTAAGTAAACTATTCTTATGTCTTTTTCCTTGATATATTTTCTGTTCCATTAATTTAACAAGCAAAATTAGTAAAATTAGTCAGGAAGGTGTCCTAAAGAATCAATTGTGGAGAGACTTTGTGCCCCCATAGCTGCCTTCAGTGTGTTTTCTTTTCATTATTATGTAAAGGACTTTGATAAGACTTTGTGTCCTCATTATCCTTCGTATATTACTCTTGAGCATTTCAAGTAGAGACTTTGTGTTGTATCTCGATTTGCTAGTTACTACGCCCTCAATTACATTCTGCTTTTATTTCCAGGAGTATTCTTGTGGTTTAGTGAATAGTATTTCTGAAAGAAGAGGAGTATTGTCTGTCATTTTGCCTGAGTTTTTCCTTTGATCCATGTGCATCATCTTTGAAAGAAGAGAGATGGATGATTTGTCCCACCCATGAGTATTATTTTCTATATATATATATATATATATAGCATACCTACAGGGAACCTCCCCTTGATGAGAGGAGAGATTAGTGTCTTTTTTATGTGGTAAAACTACACATTTGGATGACTAATCTTCCTACTTTGGCTGGTCAGACCTATTTTGTTTATTAGTACGCTGATCGACAAAATATTCAACCAACAGACTCCATTACATGTTATCTCTTTTTAACATCTCAAATCTTCTTTGAAGCAAATTTATGGTCATCATTCTTGTCCCACTTCCTATTTTTATCTAGTTTTATATTTTTTATTCCCACCCTCAACCCATCTATAATTGATGCAGGGACCTAAATCTTTGTCAATTCATCTCTAACTACTCAAGAGTCAATGTATGTCAATCCATACTTCATTTAATAGCTCCCATATATTAATTTTAGTCCCTTATTTTCATGTGTTCTCTTAAGAGGGGAGCTAAATATCGTAACCTATTTTATCCTACCTCACACCCACACACACAATAATCATAACATGCCAAAAAAATCTTGCATGGGGGTTTTAGGTTTTCACCTCTAATAGGGACTCCTTAGATCCTTCCTAAGGATCTTATATCACTTACCTAACTCTCCCTCTTTGTGTATACCTTATATATTTTTTGATTATATTTAATGCCTCTTATCTCTCCCTATGTGGTGGCTCATCTACAAATCTCTCAATTTCCTAACTCTTAGACACTACCTCTATTAATCTCAACAACATCCACCTTCAATACATCAACCTTATCTAGATCATAAAAATCCCCTTTAACCACAAATCCATTTAAATATTTATTTATAGTCTAAATGTCTCTATTTATAGTTTTAGAGTTTGGTTATTAGTTTTTCTAATTCAAAGATTGATAAATATCTTACTATTATTTTGGAACCCCAATTTTCTAAACATTTATCCTTCAATCATGTGGCTGAGTCATATCTAGATCTACTCAACTCTGACATTATAGGTATAATTTTTGTGTCGATCCACTCAAACTTATGAAAAATAAATTATGATTTCTTTTTAATTGATTATAAAAGTAAACCATAGAAGCTTACATTCTACCACAACCTCATACATCTACAAACATAATTCATGGTATCACGAGTTCTTTGTGACATCTCATTGAAATTAGCATACAATAATAGTCATGAATAAAATATGAGTATTTTAACACTTTGATAGTAATATTTTATTTATTTTTAGTATCCAATTGAATGGAAACTAAATCCATCCATCTATCCATATTCATATATCAATCATGTACTTGAGCCATGTCTTTAAGGTTGGTAATTATGTTGCTAGTTTGGCACCCATTTTTCAAAACACTAGCCCACATGGATGAGTCATATCTTAAGTCACTTAACTATGATAGTGTGTGGATGAATCATGTGTTGATCCACTCAACCTTGTCATCAATGAATTTCATTATCTTTGTAATTAAGTATATCAATAAACTATGGAAGCATGAAAATATTTTGTGGCATCATACATTTACAAACATACATTTTAGTATTGAAATTTATTCATATAATATCATTTAAAAATAATAATAAGAATAGTCATGAATAAGATAAAATACATTTATCAATGATACAAATAAATGTCTTCCATACAAACCAACCACTCATGAATTAGAGATTCAAAACTTGGCATATCACCATGAGTGACTTTTGGCAAAAGATGAAAAATGAAAATAAAACCCCCATTTCTCAAAATACCTTTGAGAATGGGCACACACATGTAACTTTTTTTCCCATTTCAGTTCAGTGCACTAACCTATTACTTCCTTGTTCTAGATATTATAAGGAGGAAACCATAGAATTAAGGTATTATGAATATAAAGTGTTTGCAAAACTATATATTTAATCAACAAATGTTGTTTTTAGGATTTTTCAAAGGGAATAACATGTTGAAATTAAAAAATAAATTGGATAAATTAATTTTGAATAAAATAAATACACCTAAAAGTTATTAATATCCCAATCATGGTTGAAAGACAAAATGAAAGGAGGATTTAAACTGCATAAAACTTTGTATAGTTATAATTTCTAAAAATAACTATTTGATATCATAACACTCTTAAACAAAGTGAAGGGTCATAATGATATTGGCATGTTCTACAAATGGATGTGTTTGTTCATCAATATCATTTATGAAAAGACATAGTTCATACATCGGGGTCTAATTATTAGTGATATTCTTTATAAATAATTGAATGAATTGAATTCAACTCAACATTTCAACATGAATTCTTACTTTTTTTTATTCCACTTCATCCATGAAGTCATGGCATGAATTTAGAACTAATGTAACATTCAAAACTATAACAACCATCTATGAATATTATCCCTAGTTGGTTCTATAATAAATCAATAAACATTTCAAGAGGGTGACTAATGTTTTCACAATGCCAATAGTAAGGACACTGAAAAGTAACATTACAATGAGAATTTATCACAAAGATATTACTCTTGTTATGAAATATAATAATTATTCCATACATTTCCAAAATTTACATATATTAATTTTAGTAGGTTTTTTGGTATTCCATACAAACTATTCTAGTTTTCCAATTATAACATGGTCTTGATTAACGAATGCTATATATGGGAGTGGTCAATATGAAATGAAAATAAACAAACAAAATCAGAATCCCATTTCCAATAGGCATGAGATATTACATTTACAAGACTTCAACTAATGTAAATAATATTAAAATGACATTGGATAGTAACGCAATGTATTTCTACTTGAATATACCTAGGTTTTATAACAAGGGTTATGTGGAAGCCAATTTTAAACTTGGATCAAGTTATCACTATATTTTATAGATTGAATGTTATTAGAAGGACTGTGAAAAATGCTTTGAGGTAAGAAAAATAGAGTGGATGTGAATGAATCTATATCAATTAAATTCATATAGGTTGGAATGGGTTACTCATAGAATTGTAAATGATGGGATTGATTTTATTGATCATAAATTTAAAAAAAATATAATCCAAGTTCTTTCACTACCAACAATCAATTCAAAAATCAACGAGCTAAAAAACCGTAGGGAATGAATCAAATTTGTTTTATAAAGGTTTAGTGTGTAGTTTAAGAAGAAAGTTATTGAACACAGTGGGATGAATTTATTCAAAGATAGAATCTTCCAAAAATCATGAACAAGTGTCTCTCCATCACCTTAACCTACCATTGTATAATTAAGAGGAAACATAAAACTAGAAGATGAAGGTGATGATGAAGACCCAAAAATATTTCCTAAGAAAATTTGTGGTGATGATTCAACATCAAGAAATAATCTCTAAATCAAACGACATATATTGTATGCAATATTTATTTATAATACAATACACCAGTATCTTGGATCTTACATGTATACTACTCAGCACCATTGGCACCTTCCACCTATTAGGTCACCTTTTCCATATCACATGTCAGTACCACCTCTCATTCCATATCCTCTATGTATACACCCTATAATGCCTTCTCCATCTCATTTTTCCTCTCTACCTCATGCTATTATTTTATCCCTAACCCAGGTTGATGATCTAGGAGTTTCCACTTAAATGTCAACTCCCCCTATCAATGAAGCTAAAAACAAGTTGGCATCCCAAAATCCACCATATATCCATCCACAACAAATCACCACATCATCTACATGAAAATCCACTATAGTTACACATTTTATCATCCATATGATTCACTCACATTAATAAAGGCCATATTATTATAATTGAACAATATTAAGTGTGTGGTTGGCCCTAGGTATACTACAATCCAAACCTTAAGGTACTAAAATCCATCTCAACACATTATCTCCTACACAAAAATAAAACTTGGGAACCTTTTTTCAATAAAGTACATTGAATTATTGGATGTAGTGATGTGTTTTTTTGGAAGAGTAAATTTACTAGGTTATATAAAATATCTCAATAATGAGGCCACAGTATGACATCAATGAAAAATGGTTGTTAAAAAAATACCTATATGATATTATTTAAAACTTTATCAAACAACAATCACTATCATAGGTAGAGAAGTAAACAATCTATGAAACTATCATGGAAGAGTTTAATTTTAAACATAGCATAAAACCATTGGTAGATAATTCTCAACATTGAAAGATAGTCAAAACACATAATCATTCCCTTTGTAAGTGATTTCATATGCTACTACTTACTTTAAATTCACTCTAGGATGGTCATTAGCAACATAAACAAAATATAGAAATACGAATGCTTTGGAGGAATAATTGAATCAAGTCATCACACAATACAATATCACTAAGGACCCTACAAGATTATAAATAAAATATCTATTATATTTAGGGGATTAATTCAATTTTAAACAATAAAAATAGGCCCACAAAATCACCAACCCAAAGGAATTGAGAGAGATAATCAACAAATTTATGTATAAATTGGAATAAGTGACCATAAAAATGGATAATGTTTATAATATGGTTTAGAGTTAGGATCCACTAAATGACATTGTCAAACTAGTTCAAGAGAATATTTTTTAGAAAAAAAATCATAGTAGGTAGATAGATACCTCTCCAAATAGGAATATTTTGAGACTAGATAGATTGGTAAGTATCACCAATTTCTATAGACTAATCAAAGTTCTCAAGATCTGAGATTCTTCATTTTTTATTGTCTTGAAGACAAAATGGATTAAGTCTATGGATGATATTGGTAGTAATTTTCATTGGAGTATTAAAAATACAAGTACTTCAAGGAAGCTTATGATGATATCATGGCATCATAAAACTATAGATGTCAATTATAGTATCTATTTTACTTTATGACATCTCAAAGAGAAGATTAGAAATGTATAACCACAACTAAAATATGTGGCGGTTGATATTTTGTATTGTTTTTAGTCTTAACAATGAATTTTATGGAGATGATCATGATATATCAAATGGAGTATGATATATACACATGTAATTATGCTTCATTTATTAATGAGAATTTAATCATGCATCATTATCTCTATTATCCATTATCAATGTTATGTTTTTCCATATTTAATTAGGTAAGTGTGTATTAATCTAAATGAAGAGATGATTATCATTATATACATCAAAACTATTTGAGACATTGATCTATGAGCTCATAACTTTATGTAGGTTTATGTTGTTGGTTATTTTTTATCAATATTATGCCCATTTATTCTTAATGAATTATATGTTAGATTAATTTAATACATACACTTAACATATACAATGTCAACTAAGGCATCTTGGCAGGATTCTTTATTAGAGTTTTGAACATAAATGCAAACTATGCTATAAACCCATAAGTACAAAGAGAAATGATGGGATCAAATCAAAAACATCTAATCAAGATCAAAAAGATAAAAAATAATAAATTAAAATATTTAGGTGTCAAAATTATCTAAACTTATAACTAAATGACATTAAAATCAAAATGAAAATTAATATGATAAAACTTACATTCCAACTAATAAAACTATTAGAAACCTTGCTTTACAATAAATCCAATAATATTATGCATCATGTCTACATTTAAAGATAGAAATGAAGGGTAGTAGGAATAAATTTCTTTAAATAAGTGATCATCCCTCTTCAAAATTCACATAAAAAATTAATCACTCAAGCTTATCAAAATCACTCCATGACATAGAAATTATCAATAGTCTAAACAAAATGTGTCATGATGCAAACACAACAAATCATAAATTAAAGGGAGTCATTAATTAAAAATTCTAATAATTTTCAAGTGAATTACATCATGCTAGACCCTAAGAGATTTATTTTTCATCTTGTATAATGTAGGGCACTTAGAAGATGCATTCCATTATCTCCATGAAAATACTACATGAATTGATCACATAAGGATGGATGCATATCATGCTAAGTTAAATCAACAAGATCCATAAATGAATTAATGGGATTGGATTACCAAGGCTATATTCATTCCATGAATTAAATTAGATGTATTGTCAAAATTTTCATTCTTTTATCTATGAAACAATGTGATCAAAATCCCACTTAGTCACCTCAGTAATGGGATCTTATTTTTAAAACAATAGTATAACATCACTTTAACTGATATTGAATGTGTGATTGGGTTGATGAAGGATAAATTATCCATAAATATATAATAAATGTTATACAAAATTAAAATATTCCAAAAATTTATTATAGCTTGTACAAAATAAAAGAGGTATCAAAATAGCATCCATAAAATATATGGTACTTTGGTACGTAAACAAGATGGTAGCAAGGAATATGTAATTACTAACAGAGAGGATGTTACAAGCCCACAAATTAAAATGGTGGAAATAAATTATCTCCATTAATATGAAGCATAATATCTCTAATGGATAATAGATCACTTTAATACCAATCTCAAGAATATTAAATAGGATAAGCTTGATTTTTGTTATGGCTCTCTATTTAAATGTTTAGTTAGGTTATATAACAATACACTCCTAAGAATAGAGGGACAATTTCAGTGGGACAAAAAAATCCATATGGGATAAAATTATAATACATATGGATTCCATCCCATCTTAATACCAAATTCTGTCCTTAATTGCATGGGTAGATAACCTTGAGGAAACATTGAACCCCAGATTTTGTATTTCCCAAGAAGTTGTTCAGAAACATTAGAGGGATGTATTTTTCAAAATCAATACCAAGTTCATTTACATCTATCCATTTCATATGTGTATGAATATTAACCACCCATTTCCATATGAAGTCTTATATGAATAGGTTAAACAATTTATGTCTATCATTCTTTAATTCCCTAAGTCTTTTTGGAAACCCAACCCATCTAATATCAATAAAACCTTATAATACCTTCTCACAGATACACTATCCAACCATAATGTGGCATTCAATTTGAATAATAATAAGAGGAAACATAAAAACAATCTACATATCCTTATCCAAATGTTCTAAGTCTTTATATCCATCCCAAACCATTAAAATATTGGTCCAGTCCTCAAAAATAAGAGAGGTACTTTCCACATAGAAAATGTAAGGCATTCAATCGCCACCAAAATATATAGGTAGGTTTTTCGAAGATGATATGCAAAAAAATGTAATAAATTCATCAATAAGGTAAAATAGTAGAGATGACACCTCAAAAAATAAAAAAATAAAAATGGAAAAAGGTACACTTTAACATCTCTATATTGGCTACCACCACAAAAAAAACATCCATCATAGTGTTGGATACTGAGATAGAAGAAGAGGACAAACAACATGATCAAATAAAAACTAAAAATAGGTTGGGCATAGAAGAATAAAATGAAGAATTAAAAAAACAACAACAAAAATTAAAATTAAAATAACCTAAAATAAAATCAATCGTAGAAACATTTATGGCCATAGCATTGGGTAAGATCTAGTAGGAATTAGTCATAAAACTTGCCAAAGTGAAATGACTCAAGGATGATCAAACACATAAATTTTAGGGAAAAATTAAAAATAAGATAATGAAGAGATATAAAAATAAATGAAGAAGAATAAAGGGATAAACAATCTAAATTGGAACAAGAGAAGAAAGAAAGGGAAGAAGTTATGTCCAAACAAAAATTTGAGGAGGACATGATAGTATAGAATAAAAAGGAATTGGAGGAAAAAAATATCAAAGGATAAATTATAAAAAGAACAAAGATAAAATGATAAATGAGAAAATTATAAATTATAAAAAGTTAAAATAAAAGAAGTAAAATTAGAATTTGAAAAGAAGGAAGAAGATGATGCCACCCAAAAATTAAAAGCATAAAAGATGAAGGTGGTAGGAAGAGTTGCCCAAAAATAATAAATAGATAAAAATAGGGCGGCCAAAGAAGCTACATAAAAATAAGAACAATAATATCGTGAGGTATCAGTGTACCCAACCACCAATACAAAGGAAGTGAAAAGGGAAAAGGTAGAAACATAAGCTTAAAATAGGCAAAATCATAACCCACTCCACCACCCATCCCCCCACACTAAATTATCATGTTGATGTACACCATAAACATCCCAAAATACCATAACCATCCAGATCCTCACTCTACAAGTCTACATAACTAAGATCAAAGCAATTTTATCCAAATTACAAAACATCAACACCGTTCAATTAGATCCAACTATACTAGAATCCACACCATAAGGAACCGATATTCATCTCAAAAAATTATTGCTAATACAAAATTAGCACTTGAAGGCCATTTTTCATAAAATTGAAAATGAAGACTGGATGCAACATTTTGTTGGTTTGGAATAATAAATCTATAAATTAATCCAAGATATATCCTAAAAAAGGCCAAAATATGACGTTTATCCCAAATTTTCATTAGAAAAACACTTTCAAGATATAGTACAAAATATGATAAAACATCAATCAATATAAGTGTAGAGAATAAATCCATTTGATAAAATGTGGTGAAATAATTTAATTTTTAACAAATCACACAACCACTAGCAAAGAATTCTTACAATCACCACAAATTCAAGAGACATTTCTTCCCTTCAAAAAGCAATCACAAATGTTGCTACTTATTTTGAATTTACTCTAGGATGGCCTTAGAAACAAAAGCTGAAATTAAAGCTTTGATAACTTTAAAGGAAGAGTTAAATGAAGTAACAACATAATATGACATCATGAAATATCCTAGAGTAGAAAGAAAATGAGTGTTAAATTTGTTGTGATCAATTCCATAACAAGCATGATCAAAGGGTCCACATCATCACCAATCTTGATGAATATAGAGGGATAATCATTAAATTTATGGAGAAATTGGATCAAGTGGCCACATATATGGATAATTTCTATAAACTGATCAACAATCAACCCCCACCAAAAGACATCATTAACTTGGTCTGATAGAATATTTAGTTGGAATAAAAAGAACAATAGGCCAATAGGTACATCATCTTCGAGGCTACATTACTAGACAAGCACTAACATTTTTTACAACCACATACAAGTATATAAATATTTTCATGATAATTCATTTTTTATCTCAATATTGAGACAAATGTTAAGTCTAGGGATGATTTTGGTGGAATTATTCATTGGAGTTTTAAACATAAAATCAAACTAGATAAGCACATGATCATACCATGGCATCTGAAAATTATAGAATTCACACATGGTATTATTTTTACTTCACAATATTAAATTTAATATTATATTTAAATCTTACTAGTAAAATGAGGGAAATATATCCCAAGTTAAGAATATATTTTGATGTGTACCTTTTATATTTAATACTTGTGAATTAATTCAAATTTAGTTATGCATCATTATTTTTGTTATCCATTGTTGATGTTTTCTTCATTTATGTTTAGCTTAGGTAATATATTAGTTAATGCATTAATGATACTTATATTATGACATCAATATCATATGGAAAACTGGACTATGAATTCATGGTTTGACATAGTTTTCATGTCAACAAGACATTCAAACTACTAAATTTTGAGTTAATGTAGATTTATGTGAACATACATTGATCCTATCATCTATAGAATAGGCTTAATTGACAATATTATTATCATGTGTAGAATGGGCAAACATTTTCATTATTCACAAGATAGTAATGTTCATGTGCCCATTATCTTAATATCAATAGGCACATTCCCATTCTTATCTTGTGTGGAATGGGATTAATTGATAATATTATCAATTAATCCCATGCACATTATACACAAGATAATAATATTATCAAATAACCCCATTCTACACAAGATACAAATATTTGACAAGTATAAGGAAAGTTTCCCATTCTACATGACATCAAGATAAGAATATTGATCTCTTACAACTAAGACAATATTCTTATCTTATATAAAATGGGCATGTGCCTATTATACATATGATATTAATAATATTATGAACTAAACCCATTATTTAACATAATATAGGAATATTTAATATTATCAATTAAGCCTACTATGTAACACAAGTTAGGAATAATGAATATTATTAATTAAGCCCATTTTGTAAAATAAGATAAGATTAATCATCTTATCTTACATAGAGTGGGAACATGCCCAATCTACACAAGATATTAAGAATATTATAGTTTATGGTCATTTTTTCACATAAGATATTGGCAAGATCTTTCATTAGAGTATTAAACATACAAGTACATCATGAAAGCTTATGATGATATTATGGCATCAGATAGCTACAAAAATCATTCGTGATATCGATTATACTTGATGATGTCTCATGGAGAAGCTTATTAATGTATATCTATGAGAAAAATCTATTAAATTGAGACCAACATACCCCATTTTTTAAAAGTCAAAATGGATACCCATTTGTTCCTTAAAAGTTTTATTTTCATCTCTATCTATTTTATGATCCTAATATTTGTGATTAAATCAAAGCCTAAGTTTTTCAATCATTTTCATTTCATAATAGTTTAGATTAAATTTAATACAATCTCATTATGGTTTAATCTAAAAATAGATTTTTTTTCTAAATTGGCTTATGTAAAAAAGTTACTTGGTTATTTTGTGTGTGTGGTGAAATTACTTTTACATATCGCATAACAATGTAAAGGCTCACATCTATTTATTATTAATCACAAATAACTAGGGCCAATTATTTGATCCATTTTTCTATTTGTTTTGTAGGATATTATTGATAAATATTTGTTCACATATGTTGTGAAATACTCACATTTTAAGGCATGATAATAAATTTATCCAACCTTGTGACTTGTGTCTTATTCTAGAATTATCATAAAACAATGTTCAAAATATTTAAGTTATAAGTTTATGCAACTATACAAAAATATTCCACATGTCACTTCCTCACAACCTCACACATCTATGTTCAAAATTGAATACCATGACAATGCAACCATATGTGATTTTACCACATGTATCTATTTTTCATTTATTTGTACTCGTAGGGTCTAGAAGTGACAAATAGAGAGAATATGAAAGCAACAATGTGACATGATGGCATGTATCCATTAATAACATAGTTGGACACAAAATTATAAAATGCACGAAAATATTCACTCATACATAGTTTGTGTAAAAGTAACATCATGGCACATGTCCTTCTTCAGAATAGTCAATCATGTGTACACAAAAGACATTAAATATAAATATGATCAAATGAAATATCATCGAGTGGCACTAAAAATTGATGTAACAAATAAAAAATATGACTCGATTTCTAAAATATGTGATAAATTGACACATGTTAAATAAATATTCCATGAAATCATAAGTCATAAATTAAAAAATTAAAATAGAAAAGATAACTAACAACAACTATTAAGGAACAATTAATTCTCATAAATTATAAATAATAGTTTTGGGCTTGGCACTAGGTGATGCAACTTATTTTGTCCAAATTATTTTTTAACACCATTTTCAATCAATGTCCTCATAGAATTATTAAATATCCTTTATTTATTCAACACTTATATATAATTAGGTATACAATTTAAAATGCCATTATAATGGTATCTCCCAAACAAAATCCATCTTCATCCTTGATCCCCCATGGAACAAAGGAATAATATAGAGACACTACCTTCAACCCAAATTATTTATGTGGATAATTTCCCAACTATTCATAGATACATGAGGAAGTAAAAGCAACATGTGATTATAGTGATGAATATGAATTATCTCTCCACCAACAATAATACATCGATAACTTATTGGTATCAGGGTTACATATCACAAAAAGAAAACAAGATTTATTCCCATGTTTTGATGTACTTATGAAGTTATTATTATTTGTATTCATATGAATGATACATTGTATAAACGTAAAAGTAAGGTGGTTGTATCATACATAGCTAGAATTAGTTTTGAAACATATTGTTTATTTCCCTCATCTAATAAAATATATAATAAATAAATCACCATCCATTATTATAATATTCATGTTGTTAGAGACACCTTATAGAGTTGGGTGACTGATCTTTTTAATGTTTTTAAGAAGAGGAGTGTAAGATCTATCACCATTTCAAAATCAATCCTATATTAAGAATTTCAAGGGCCTTGTTGAATACATTTCATGGGGTTGAGTCTATTTAAAATGTGTATGACATCTATATTCCACTATTTTTGATGATTTTGGATCAAAATTATATCCTTGCTTTAGGGATGATAATCATATTTAACCTAATACAACAAAAAACACAAGTCAACCAAAAGGGTAATTTTTAACATGGTGTCTTACTTACTAGATGTAATTATTTCCAAAATATATCTCCTAGGGTCACCTCCATCACAAACCAATATTACAATAAAGTATGTGATGAATTCAAAATCTTACATATCCACAAATTTAGAAACCATATAAAAATGATAGTTGATCAGTTCCAACTAGTCATGTATTAATATATCAACATATAACCAATTACAAGGTTTTTAGATGAGATAAAAATATACCTTAAAACATTGGGATATTATTTGTTTTATTTATATCAAATTATCATAAGGATGGAGGGAACACATGTGGCCCCTTTATACTTACCTAGACTATATCATGATAAATCGGTTTAGTAAGAGATAGAATTTTAGTTATCTCAATGTATAGATGGAAATGAATAAATTCCAAGTTTTTCCATTATCCTTTAAATTCCACTTAGTATAAGTAATACAAATTTTATTATTATCCTCAATTTTCTAACTCCTCATGCCACATATCCTCTTTCAATTTAAGATTAGAAGAATTTAGACATTGGGTTCCTTTAGGTAAATTTTCCAATCACTTGAAGAGCCTCCAAGTAATAAATAGAGGATCTTATTTTCATAAACTATATTATCATTATAAGATATTACTCAATTTTGAAGATGATTATGAGGTGTATATAAGAATTAAATTTTTAAGGATGATGATGAAAACTGCACAACATATATAGTATCATCCTAACTTTAAAATAATGGAAGAACATTTTGATATAGAAAATTATCTAGAGGAGATTGATGAACAATTAATAATAAGAGTAATTGGAAATATTCCTCTTCCAAATATTTCACCTCCACATACTCCTACAAACACAAGAGGAGAACCTAGGTTTTCACTAGTTCCTCAATTCACACATGTTACCACTATTATTTTTCAGCTAAACCTATGTCATAACAAGTTAAATATCAATAATATCCTTCTCCAATAACATGTGTTTCAACTAGGACATCAATCATCTTTAAATTTTTACATACTCCTAATACTCTATAAGCTTCACCAATGTTGATGTAGGAAAGACCATATTTTACAATATAATATCAAAGATCACTAGGTTTGAGTTATTCCTTCATCATAGAAGACATATTATCAAGATAATATTAAGAGGAAGAGTCCCCTATAAGGTCTAATATGAATTTTACCTCAAAATAATCTTCCAAGGTGCTTAGTCTTAGCTATTCTTCTATTTTTATTATTTCTTCTAGTCTAATAAGTATTATGAACATGGGTTTTTTTCTTACTATTTCATAGAATGTAAGTACATCAATTGCCACTACCGTTCCTGGGGATATTATTACTATCACTATTATTCATAAATAAAATCTTATTTTCACTTTTATTGGATAATTTTCCATATTCCAATAAAATATGCCTTTATATAGCATATTTTTCTTAACTAATTATTATGTCTACATGCACCCAAACCTCAAATTCTTTTACTTCTATCTTTCAAATCATAGATTTTGAATATTTAGTTTCAAAATCAATTTTTTCCACTCCCCTCGTACAGAGACATGATTATACACAATTGACTATACTAGTACCTAAAAACATTGTAATTTCATTTTCACTTGTGAAAATCATAATGGAGTCTTCCAATTTAATTATGTATATAACTAAGAGCATAGATTAGATGATGGATTATATAAATAAGATGGTTAGCTAACCAGTTCCCACTTATCCACTCTCTAAAACTCTTAGTATATCTAATTCCATTGACCCTTCAATCCTTATGCCACCTCATTAATTCAAATTATCCTATGTTTCCCCTTTCTCTCCTTATCCATATTCATCTATAGATCTAGTATGTATATAACCATGGATGCAATAGTTATATATTGAGAAATTGTTAGGGAAAATTTTTGTTATCATTGAGGATCCAAATATCACCTTAGAACTTGAAGAAGCAACAAATCAAGTAAATATAATTACAAGGAGAAAACTTTTTATAGCAAAGGAGATTAAAATTTATAAATAATAATATTTATTATAGTTGACAAAAAAAGTGTAAACTAAGCATGGAGAGCATGATGAAATTAAAGAGGAAGCAATATTAGTTATGGAGGGTACTAGGGGAGTAATCATGAAATTATTTCACATCCTAAAAAAATAAAATAAGAGATTATAGTCCCAGGAAAGGTATAGAGGCACCAAAAGATGTATATGAAAAAGTACATAATGTATTCCAGTCCTGTATAATCTCTTCTTTTATATCTATAAAGAAAGATAAAATTAACATTGTGGTTGGAAGAGAGTAATAGTTTTAAACCAAGCTCTAAAAATTATTGATGCCAAGTTAGATAATATTACCAAATTAGTAACAAAAAAATATTTTCCCAATATTAATTTACAATCTCTTAAGGATATCAATTTATCTCAAAATTATGTTAATAGGAAGAGGGGGGAATTTACAAACTATCACAACCAAATTAAGATATTGGTAACTAAGTTGACCTCTCAAGAAAGTAATATAGTCTAATTTATCAAATAAGTGCTCATTTATGTTATATACAAGCCAAATCGCTAAATCATAGAACTTAGTATGTTTCATAGTCATCTAAAATATGCCATGAGGAGTTTCAAAATGAGAGTTAATAATGCAAGCCATGTTGATAAATCCCATGTAATTAAATAGTCATTCAAATTTTATTAGAAGCACATAAAAGATTTTGGGAAAATAAGGTTATTATTTAAAATACCTATTATTAATCTTGAATTCATTGAAGTTGATCACATAGTATGTTCAGAAGATCATAATATAAAAAAAGGAGAGAGAATATATAAAAATATAATCAACTTTCCATTTAAACAAGAGCTCAATTTTTTATTGCTCTTTCAACTACAACTTCCACATCATCAACTACTTCTAATTTGAGACTAGTTACCCAGTCTACTTTAGTTTGGACTTTATCCACTTGAGAATCTTCTACACAGCTATCATAGTTATTTTTATAACTTATTTTATCATAATTTTATTTTAGTATTCTCTTTTTGATAAAATAACATGTTGCTTGTGAAGTATTTCGCCTAAACATAAACTTATCTTATTTTTATCTTAAGATGAGGTAGTCCCTATTTAAAACCTATCTATACTTGATACTTATTCATTGTAAGAGAGGAGAAAATTTGGTGAGTCAATGAAAGAAAGAAACTTCTAGGAATATTTTGTAAGTTTTTGTGGATTTTTTTAATTCTCAAATATTTATTCTTGTTTTGATTAATTTACACTAAGTTTATGTTGTTATATTAGTTAATGTATCTATTTATTCCAATGGTTATATTAAACCATGTGTTATTTTGATTATTTTTATGATTGATAATCATTATGGCATCTTGTTAGTAATTTTAATGTTCTTAAAAAATTGATATTTATAATATATTTTTATTATAATAATAGGGCTATTATATACTAACAATATTAGAATTGGTACATGCATATTCTTATCTTGCGTAATATGAGATTAATTTATAATATTCTTAATCATTCTACACAAGATAATAATAATATAAATTAATCATATTATATGTAATACATTAAATATATTTGACATGCTTAATGGTGAGATTCCTGCTATACATTACATAAAGATAAGAATATTGGCCTCTTCCAAAGAATCAATATTCTTATCTTGTGTAGAATTGGCCCATGCCCATTCTACAATATATTAATAATATTATCAATTAAGATCATTTTGTAAAACAATATATGAATATTTAATATTATCAATTAATCTCATTATGTAATAAAAGATATAAATATTAAATATTATCAGCTATGCCCATTTTATAACACAAGATAGGAATAATATTAGTATTTTGTGTAGAATGGGAAAAGTCCCATTATACACAATATATTAATAATATTATCAATTATTATTATTCTGTATAATAATATTGGGGGTATTATTTAGTGGATTATTGACCATAAAAGGACACTATGAAATATTATGATGATCACACAACATCAAACAACTACAAACATCACTTATGGTATTGATTGTGCTTCACAATATTTCACAAAGAAGACCAAAAAAATTGTATAGCCATGAAGAAAAGATCTGTGTGTTGATATTTTGTATTTTATTTAGTCTTAACAATAAATTTTATGAATATGATCCTAATATATAAAACTTAATATGATATAAATAGATGTACTTTTGCTTCATGTATTAATGAGAATTGAATCAAGCAACATTATCTTGTTTAAAATAGGCACATGCCCATTATTATCTTGTGTAAAATAATTTTAATTGATAACATTATTAATATCTTATGAAGAATGAGAATTTTGCCATTATACACAAGATATTAAAGACATTTGGCATGTAAATTGGGAAGTTGCCCATTTTAGATGACATCAAGATAATAATATTGGCCTCTTATAAAAAATCTAATATTCTTATCTTGTGCATAATAGGCACATGCCCATTATACACAAGATAAGAATATTTAATATTATTGATTTAATTTTTTTGGAATTATTGGAATATTATTCCTAATTTAGTTAAAGGGTTTGAGTAGTAAAATCAGTAAATATATAAACAATAATTAATCTATTGATTTGTTAATTCTAATTATTGATTATACTTTATAAAAATAGCAAATAAGTAAGGAGAAATATGACTTATCTTAGAACTATGTTGATATGACTAAGATGAAGGTTGATGTTGACTATGCAATACTAGGACACTATCATAAACTGAGATTTGAATTTTGTTTTGTGGTTGAATAGGAGCATCAAAACTAGATAGGAGTAGCACCGGTGTTGTAGTCTACCTCTACCATTTTTGTCATAAGGATTTGATCTTTTTGGGTTTTGTTTGGCTAGTTTACATGACCCTATCTATTAAGTTTCAATATCTAGAAGTCTATATAGATCAGTGTAGATTACATTCTTTATTAAAACCTTGTCTTTCATTATACTTTGACCAATTTTGAGCAAGAGGAGGGGGGCTAATATGTGTAAGATGTATTATATGTGCTTCACACCCCATGCGTGGGCACATTGCATACATACCAATATTATGAAGAGGGATCAAGCCATATGTAATTCTCCTACTTGATGTGTTTTGTGCAATTTTAGTGCATGAAAATGTAGAATGTAAAACTAGATAAGCTTGAGGTGGTTAGGTACTAGTGTAAGGACTTGAATGAGCTTGTAAGTGTGTCTTTTGGTTGTATATAGAGAATAGGGAAGATTAATTGAGTAGTCTTGCCTATCTTCTTGATTACTTAGTGATATTTCTTAACCCTTTCCAAATGATTTTTTAATGGGATTTTATAGGGATCTATTGGTCATATATTAAATTTACTCGCATTAAGATGACAATGATAAGGATGGAAAACCAAAAAGAATTGACCTTTGGTGCCAAAAATGGACTTGGACAATAGAATTGAAAGTAGACATGAGTGGCATTAGTGTTATAGTCCTCGTGTGTCACTATTGTCCTGAGTAGATGGGACCTAGGGGGATGGATTTATCTTAGAAAGAGGAGTATGGATTAGTTGGGCTTAAGTATAAAAGGCTATAGATGAATAAGAATCAGTGAAAACAAGACTATGAGGGTCATGAGATAGAATAAGAGGGACCTATGGGTTGGGTGTCATTATCTATGCTCAAGTTACCAATTTTAGCATTTTATATGACTACATTTGCCCCCCATTTATTCTAGTGATGCAATAAAGTGAAATACTAGGATAAAGGAAAAATATAAAACATATCTAAGCTTACCTACAAGGGTGAATCCCATGAAGCTATGTGATGTTGGTTATGTAGAGAGATCACACTGTGAAGTGTAAATATGTAAGTGAAAATAAAAGTAGATCAATTCTTACTAGATATGATATATCTAAAATAAGAATGTATAAAACTAGGTAAGAGAGAGAGGAAAAGAAAGGAATGAATACACCTCATCAGGTACATAAACCAATACAAAACCTATTTTGCTATTGAGTGATGTTGGATTATGTTGAGTAATGTTATAAGGTGCTATACCAAGAGTAATATCACGATTGGAGATGAGTGCTCAATTCCTTCAAAGTGGATCAATAATACAAAGGTTATTCCTTTGGCTCCTTCTCTAACTAAGTGAAGCTAGATGATCCTACATGTGTTGATCAATGTTTAGACTTATGTTTCCAATCCCTCTGAGTAGGTAGCTCAAGAATACAAAGGCTAGCTAGTCCTTTGGATCCATGTTTGCCCACTAAGTGAAGCTATGAACTGATATTAGTATGAAATATATGTCATATGAGATGGATCTTAAATCCCATGAATGTATTGTGATCTGACAATTTTGGCATGGATAGTCAAATGTATGTTGGAAACTAGGCTACTCTTGGCCACTCTAAAAATGGTGCACTAGGCTTATATGAAATCCACTCAAGAATTCAATAATTTAGAAGTTAGTCTTATATAAAAGTGAAACTAAAATGATGTTAACCATCTATACATGGATTAAGGCATGTAACTGCTAATACTTCTTAGGTAATACTAAACTTAGAAAGAAAGAAAGCAAATGTGCCATGCCCATTGCCCCCAATCACTGGTGTCTGAAACATGGATTTTGATTTGTAAATTTTACCACCTACCTTATCTAAAACTAGAAGTGAGATCCATCATGTCATTCATGATGCCCCCTATATCTAGATTCTCTAAGAAAAACTATATTAAAACTATTGATTTTGATCTAAACTATAGTTGATAAAACTATAACTAAACTTACCTTTCTATCTATTTTTCAAAAATCTAGTTTTTTCTATTTAGATAGGAGTGTTGAAAGTGGACACTAGTGGCACTGGAATTATTTTCCAATTTTGGTATTATTTTCCAAGTTTGGCATTATTTTCTAAGGACAATTCTGGTAACTATTCTAGATTTTTGATTGTCTACCTAGTCTATTTTGACTATTTTGATGTTTGAATATCGTTCTAGGTGTTCTAAAAAATACTATTTTGATTGTTAAAATATATCATCTCTACGATAAAACCCTTATTTTTTCCCTCTTCTTTTGAGGGTAGGAATGAATACCCTACAATGATTACCCTTAGAATAAATATCCTTGTAAGTGTGTTATGCTACAAAGATACATGATATAGCGATGATAATCAACAAGATATCTCAAGATATAACATGATTTGTATTGAGAGATTGTTAGATCAATAGGGGTATGCCTAGTAGATGTAATAATATAATAACATGTGTAATGTATTGAACTAGAACTAGAAATAATAAGATTGGTTAGTTGTTAGTCATTATTTTTATGGATGAACCATGATGTCCATCATGGTATCCAATAAATCAAGATAAATGCATGATGTGGATCATGGCATTACAAATAATGAGAAGAAAACAAGAAAACAAGCACACAAGGCAAGAAGAAATAAGCATACAAGGGTGGCCAAGGGGCTAAATAAACAAGGGACATGGCCATATGTCACTCAAACTAGGAAGCAAGCATATAAGGGTGGCCGAGGGGCCAAGAAAACAAGGGACATGAGCACATGCCACTCAAAATGGGAAGTAAGCATACAAGGCATGTTTCAATGCCACATACACATATAATTGAAATTTTAAAAAATGGTTTGGAAGCCACAATCACATAGAGGAGTATAAGCAAAGGACATTAGAAAATGTCCTAAGGCACACACATGAATAGATGTAAAAGGCATTATCAAATGCCCTAAGGCACATATAGGATACAAATAGGTATTGATAAATGCAATCACATCAAGATAATGTTTAAAAATAAAGGAAAGCATGTAATAAATTAGAATTATAAATGCATCTAACTAATCAAATCAAGAAGTGAATGTATTTCAGACATGTTAGTACAAGACTAGGTATATGCGAAGAAATACACAAGTGCACTAGTGACTGGGGATAGAGTAATCTATGTAAGCTAGTGAATAATTTACATCAACATTATAACTAGAGTGTATGGTGTAGGAATGACATAACTTGGATGGTGTAGTCATGTAGAAGATGCCCCTAGTGGGTATGTATATTAATGTGTGTCTCGAATGTAGAAGTAGGATGCCCCTTTAATGGGTAGAGTGAATCAATCAAGGAGATGGATGTCATTGTGCACACTCAAAGAATGATCAATTAAAGCATGGTCATGTACATAAATAGATAAATAATAAGCATACAATAGCAAATGTAAGTCTAGCATAGTAGTAGAAATGTAAAGCATGGATGATGCATACAATTGAAATATTTTTGGTGTTTTTGACATATTTAAATGTTTTTATATTTTGAATATATTTGAATGTTTTTGGTATTTTTTATATATTTGAGATATGTACAATCAAACATAATAAACTATGTGTAGACACCAAAAATCCACACACTTGCATTTCTAAATGTTGAAAATACCCATGGATGCCATAGGACCCCCTTGGGACCAACCTATCTGCACTCAATTTCACCAAACTAAATAATTCTAACCTTCAAGACCCTTTTCCTATGGACCCTGACTGCTAAAAGTTAGGGTGACCATTGATAGTTAGCATTGGGAACCCTTGACCGTCAATGATCAGGATCCACCTCTTAACAAAGAACATACAAATCACCCATGTTATTTTTCTAAAAATAACTTGTCTAATTCTAGTTGTGAGCCTTTTCATGGATGAATTATATTTAGATGGAACAGTTACACCTTCACTTACACCTCTTGCTTGTGCCTATAATAAGAGAGGATACTGGGAAGTTAAATCCATCTGTAATAACTATTAGGATCTCAAGTATTCATGAGTTTTCTTTTGCAAGTCAATCAGCATCATTAGCATTATCAAGAATCATCAGCCATCTTATTGGGAGATAACTTATGATTACCTCTCAACCAAGCTCTCAAGTACCATTACTCTAATAGCATCAAGCCAGATTCTACCAACAAGCTAATTGCATCAACCACCCACCCAACCAAATTTTGTTAAGACATGTACTTGTTTATCAATATTCACATGCCTTAATTCCATTTTTCAATCAACCTATCCCTTGACCAAATCTCAAAATCCATCTATGAGATCCCATAATTCATTTTTTTTTCAAACCTATAATTATATAGTAAACCACTGATGTTCAGACCCAACCATCGATGGTCAGGCATAACTGCGATTGATCACCTCAACTGTTGATGGTCACCTATGGCACCAAAAACCAACAAACTATTTTCACCCACCTATATCTAATAAAATCTAACTTTCTATGTTTATGACCACTCATAGACCTCTTTCAAATTTTTGAATCAACCCCCTAACACTAGTCTTAATTAGTTTATCACTAATTTTATCATTTCTAGTATATTTTCTTAGCAAGCATTCTTGTGTTTAGTTTTAGTCATCTTCTTTAATTAATGCAAGTACCTTCTTTCCAATTTTTTGAAATTGATTTTTTGAAACATGTGGATTGATATCCTCTAAGTAATCCCTTGATATTAAGATCTAGCTACTGTTAAGCAATCCACCTAACTATATGTCTAACAAATAAGTTTGATTTAGTTCTTTCTTATCTATAGGTCTTCCTCCCAAGCCAAAGAGGATCTCTCATAATCTTTTGGATTTAATGTGTGAAAAACCAAATAGGTTTTTTAACCAAACCCTATCAAGTTTATTTTCTCTCTTTCTTTATATCTTAAGTGAAAATTTACATGAAACATTCTATCACACTTAGCAGGACCTAGAGTCTTTATTCATAATTTATTTGCATTTGTATGCTCTCCTCTCTATTTTTGCTTATAATTGAAACTAAATTTTATTTTAGGTTTTAAATCAACTACATCCATTGCTTTATTTTAACATTAGTTTACTTTGAATTAAAGCACATTAATCTTATCATAGCATCACTTTTTTTGCACACACTAGCTAGACCACTTTCATCAATCAAACATCAAAATAATTTCAAAAAAGGCCCGACTAAGATTTATCACCTAGTGGTCACCTTACCCATTCCAAAAAATCCTACTTAGAGGTCATTACCAAGGGGAGAACCAACTTAGCTCTCTGGTTGAGTATAAACTCTAGATATTAATATATATTGGCTAAGCACCTAACACCCTTATCACTACAGGACTATGAAGTCAGGGGGTAGGCCCCAATACCAAGCCATGTATTAATTCCAATACATATTATTTTGAGAACCTAAACAACATAAAACCAACCATAGACTACTTTTATAGTACCTAATCTACAAGATAATTTCTATTACACATTCTCATAAACTAAGGCATAAGCCAAAAGTGAGATTAAAACAAACCTCTAGGCTTAACATACTTCATAGTGTGTGTCTTGATTGCCTTGATCATTTTATTGTATTCTTATTGTTTGAGTGGTGAGTTTGTTCTTGTTTTCTCTCCCCTTTTTCTTGTATGGTTCTCACTCGCTAGTAGCAAAGAGACCTAGTAGAGCAGAACTCATCACTTAAATCAACCTCTTCTACCTCCTCATCTATGGAGTACAAAAGCCCTAATTTTCCTTAGGTATTTCCCTAAGGAGACATAGATTTTACCACTTTTTTAGACAACAATCTAGTTTCCCTTTAGCACGACATTAACACCTCCCCTCACCATATCATTGTTTCAACTCTACCTTAGGATCCTCCTTATGGCATGCCATCTCACCTTATGAACGGTATTCCTATTATTGTGATCCCCACCCAACCTTTTACCATCCAAAAATCTTCATCTACTAACCCCTTTAATGACATAGCTAAAAACAAACCTATCCAACCAACTGCTACCCTTACACCTTTCACCCCTACTAGTGACTCCTCTACCTTGGGGACAACCCAACCATTAACCCATCATACTCCACTTGTTTCTAGAATACCCACCACTGACACTACCATCCTCCCTTCTATCAAACCTAACCCATTGGTTAATACCCCTTTACTAATATTAGGGTTATCTATCCCTTTTACTTCACCACCCATTAGCACAAAGGTCACTACCTCACCTCTTGTCACCAACCCAGTTACCACCCATGCCCAATCCATAGGGAATCCTTAGCAGTTACCCATTTCACCCAATCTAGGATATATCCCTAACCCACAAGGGTATGCACCCACTACCCAACCACCATCATCCACTTACCCTACCAAACCTCTAACATCCACATTCCCATATGTGGCAGCCTCTCAATCGCCAAACAATTACCAATATGTTACCCAACCTCAACCATAATATTAGCCTTATAATATTTTTGGTGCACCACCTCAAACTAACTTAATGAATATTCTCACAAAAAAGATGATAAACCTTAAGTCATCCATTTTGAGGGCTCATAACATCCTATCCTATGATCATATTTGTAATGAACCTATTCATCCTTTTGTCCCCATCATACCTTACCCTCCTCAATGGGAGCTTTTAAAATTTACCAAATTTTAAAGCAATAAAGACCCTCAACAACACCTTAGGGATTTTAGGCATGTATGTTACATGATTTATTATGATGATTCCCTTCTCCTATATTCCCCATGTCTTTATCTGGCCCAACACTTGAATGGTATAGTTCCCTCACCAAGCATTCCATCTTTTCTTTCACCCAACTAGCACAAGTTTTCTTAGATCACTTTTCCATTAACATTTCTAAGAAGTTATTTATCACTAACCTCTATTATATTAGGTAATTTGATGATGATTCCATTACTAGTTTTTTTACCCATTAGATAAGCTTAATTTATCATCTTTAATTTTCCTTACCTTAACCTAAACTTATAGAACTTTTTGTTTGATCCTACACCAAATATATATCTTCTACGTCTAAATCTTCAAAACTTTTGATGAGGATTTTATCATGGCACATAAGATAGAAAACCAAGACATAGATGAGCCTAAATTGAATTTACAAAATAATAAATCTACTTTTAAGACCAATGAAACCTCTTACTCCAAACCAGGCAACCAAGCCAATACTAGAACAAAGACCAAGGAAACTACAAATGTCATCATCCTTAAAACCACCCATCCACCCAATGTAAATGAGCAAAATCCTCCCATTACATCCAACCAAAATGCAAGGAACCCAAATTGAATCAACCAAAAATAATTCACTCCACTTGGAGAATCTTATACCTCAATTCTAGAAAAGCTACTAAAAGCTAACCTTATACAACTTCCACCCATTAGACCTCCCCAATAGTTTGATTCTTCTCATCTAGAACCTATTTGGTACAATGAGAGTGACCTCTACGTTTTTCATCAGGTAATTGGACATGAAGTCAACCAATGTAATACTTTCAAGAATGTTGTTCAGAGTCTTATCAACAAAGTGGAACTCATGTTGGATAATCCCAATACCCCTCAAAATCAATCTCTTGACATCTTCAAGAAACCTTTTCCCAACCATTCCCCTATCAAATCTGAGGACACAAGTGTTTCTGTTGATTTTTTTGCTTTCACATTCAAAAGGAAATGAGAAACTAAGATAAGATGGTCAAGGGTTTGTACGTACCCAGATGAAGTCTTACGCACCAAATTTAGATGATTGAAGGAACTCCTCTTTAGTTGTGGAGGATTACACCTATAGAAGAAAGAGACTCGAACACAGAGGTTGTTAGATAGCTAGAAAGTGGACTACCAAGTGAACGCTTGGTCCTAGAAGTGCAAAGACTTCTTGGGAGATGACAGCCCACTGATTGTTAAAAAGTAGAATATTGCCAAAAATAGAAATGATAAAGACTGAATAAAATAAATGAAAGCAAATGCATACCTGTAAGCAGCAATCTGTCTTCCACAGTCACTGACATCGGTGGTTCTGCCAGTGTCGGTAGGTCAAGGTCACCGACGTCAGTTAGTCTACCAACGTCGGTAGGGGCAATGGTCGAAGTCAGTCAAGACAGGGTCTGGATAGGTTTATGGTCTGCAAAATGGTTTAAGAGTCTATTTGGATGGTCTGAGAGTCTGTTAGGAGGTCTGTGCAGGGTTTACAGGGCAAAAAGTATGGTCTATAAGAGGGACCAGACAAAGGACAGGGTGACAAGGAAATAAGGATGAGAGAAAGCCTTTCAGCCTCTTTGGGAAGAGCAGGTTGGATCTGTGGTCTAGTTCATAGTAAGAAAGGCAGTAAATAGAAAACTAATTACTAACAGTCTAAATAATTGAAATGAAAATAAAGAGGAAATACTTACCTATGGCTTGCTGAAGAAAGAGTGTTGCAGACTGGTTGTTGATGTTGCTGGTGTAGAAGACCTCCAGTAAGGTGGAGTGACTGATACAAAGTCCCTGCAATGTGAGCTCCTGTAACCTATGGTGTTTGCTGTGTGCTTGAGAGAGAGAGAGAGAGAGGTCGGTTTGAAAGATTGGTAGATTGGCAGATTGGAAAGATTGAAGACTGTTTAAGATTGGGAAAAATGGATTGCTGAAGATTGAAAGGTCGAATCCCAATTCCAGATGCATAACACAATTTTGAAGGCAATCTACGCCGGCAATACCGCCAACATCACCCGACTACTGATCGACATCGGTAGCCAAAGAATAAGAAAAAGGGATAAAAATAGCCTTTTGTCTATTCTTCCTTCTACCGAGGTTAGCTGGTCATGGGAAAATGGTCGAAGGCAGGTTAAATGAGATGAGAGGATGAGTGGGATAAGGGAAATGGGGTCTTAAGTCATTTAAGACTTGGCATGGGGTAATGGAGGGCATCCAACGAAGGGTATCCTAAGAGGGGTGAGGTGTCAAGGAGAGAGAGAAGGAATTATTAATTTAAAATAGATAATCATTTTAAATTAATAAGACATAGGCTAGGCATGGTTAGAAGTTAGAAAGGGACCAAGGGGGGAGGATGACCAAGGAGTAGACACGATTTCGGTGTCTACATTTGCCCATTTTTATCTTGTTGGTTGTTCTTGATGAACTGCAAGACAAAAATAGTTGGTTGCCCTAGGTGTGGGATAAGGTCGTTTCTATCATGTTGGTTGTTCAAATGAACTACAAGACAAAAATAAGAGGATTTGGTTGCACCAGATGTGAGATGATGTATTCCCCCTCAAAATGAGAGTCGAGGAAAGGGAACCTGAAATTGGGTGTCGATTTGACAGAGAGTGGATGGAAAGGGTGAAAGTGTGAGTGTGAACGATGCAAAAGTTTTGATTGTGCATATACCACTTCACGAGATGGTCAGGTCAAATTGTCATAGGTCAAGGTCGAGGAGTGCTAAAATTGAAGTAACTGGGCACCAACATTTAGTTGTAGCTGATTGGGTTAATCAATCTAAGTTGTAGCTCCAATGGTCATTATGTTTCAGGTATCTCAGGCTCAGGAAGTGCTCCTGGAAACACGAAAATGTCACAAGTAGTGGGGATCAACCGGCTTGCGATCCTATACTTGTGAGGGTTGAAATATGGGTTGCGAACAATTTTGCTAACCATTTATGAGGTAGCATACATGCAAAAAAATCAAGGCAAAGTTTGTCTTGGAAGTGGTCAGAGGAGATAGTCGCAATCTCCAAGGTCATTGGTTGAGGTAGGTCGAGATATATAGCTGGTCGAATGAATGGATGGATGAAAGAATGTGGCTGAGCTAACCTCAAAAGACATCGTGTCATCTGAGTGCTGCCTACATAGCCCCTGTCGTTAGGGCCTCAGGCTGATGTAGTTCTCCCTAAAAGGGAAGAAGGGTCAAAGTTATGGATTGTCATCTGGATGAGGTTGGTCGAGGGTAAGAGGGTTTATCCATTAGGTAGACAAACAAATAAGGGTGGTCGAGCTAACCCCAAAAGATGTCATGCCATCTGAGTGCTACCTACATAGCCCCGGTCTTAGGGAAACATTTTGGCACACCCAGTGGGACCCTAGGGTCTTCCTTGGGTTCTTTTCTTTCTTTTCATATAGGTTGCATTAGGCCTCTCCTTGCATCTTCTTCTTCTATCTCTTCTAAAAGACACTATCAGCAAAGGTTAAAAAGAATCATTCTTTTTCTTTCCTTTCTTGCATCTTAGACTAGTCAAAGTCATATTCTTCAACCCTTTCTCACATTGTTTACATCCGAACTCACATTTCAATTTGGGCTTAAAATACATTGCATCTCATTCCTATCTGAATGCATACTTAGTCCACACATCTAGTAATTAGAAACACATCATGAATAAAGTGTAGGCCACTTATGTTACACATCCAAACCACTTGCACAAATAAAACATCTTAACTTACCTGAGACAAGGTCTGACTAGGATTTCATCACCTAGCAGATACCTTACCCACCCTGGCAATCCCACTTAGACTTCACTACCAAGGGGAAAGCCCACTCTATTCGCTGGAAGAGGATAATCTCTAGGGGAAGTATATACTCGCTAAGTGAGACCATCTTACCACTGGGCTCGTGAAGTGAGGGGAGCTTGCTCCTTAGCACTAGGCCAAGTATGAAACCTAACACAGACTCTTGAGTGCTAAAACTAACCCAAAACCAACTTTAGACTACCTCTTTTAGGACTCATTCTACAAGCCAACCTCCCAAACACATTTTAAGGCATAAGCCAACATGATTCTAAAAGTTTATTCTTAGTATTTAACGCTTAGGGTCTACCTATCTCTATCTTCTTTTCTATCTTTATTTGGTTTTTAGAGCTAGTGAGGATGTTTTCTTCTTTTTTCCAAAAACTTTCAAATTTTTTGAGTTTTTGGAAAACACAGTAATCGACATCGGTTTTCTCACCAATGTCAGCCCCTTCCTTCACTGGCATTGGTTATCTGACCGACATCGGCAATCTGTTACATCGACATCATTTTTTATACGGATGTCGGTCACTGTCACAACTTTTCTTCTCAAAATAGCAAGCTTAAAAACCTAACTTTCTTGCTATCCAGCACCCATTTTGGTTTTCTAAGACTAAAAAAACATAGTTTCTGGAACCTGACCCTTCTTGCCTTGAATGGTTTTGACACGCAGTCAAACCAAAATTCTTCTTGACCACGTAGGGCAACGACCACTCCCGCCTTCACCATCTATGCCTAGTCCTTTAATGGAGTATCATTAAGAGACTGAATGAACTCCTATCTAACCAACCCTAACCCAACCATCCATTGTCCCTAAAGGGGACCCAAACTTTGAGAGACTCCTTGACCATAATGTCAAAGCTCTCCAACACTATCTCGCAAGAAACCAAACGTGAGACCTTTTAGGTGAAGCGGTGATGACATCAACACCATCCACTACCTAGCCTTTTATGACTCAGACTATTGCCTCAACCATTAACCCGACCATGGCCAATACACAAAGTTTGGCCTCCCCATCTATTTTTGGACCGACCTCTATCGAGGCTTCATTACCCCCTCAACCATACGCAATTCAACCGAGTTTTACATCATACCAAAACTTGATTGTCTCAACTCCACACACTCTTGTGCCTATAAATGTAGGAGTGTCTACCTCCCCTTTTGCCAATGCCACCATGTAACCACCTTTGGTGGTATCTAGTCAACTTATGCCTTTTACCTTCATGACACAACCACCCTTGATTTCCACATCTATCCCAATGACTAGTTATCAATATGTTGCACCTATACAAGTGCAACCGACTACGTCATACACCTCTTCTAGCACCTTCCAAGCACCTTAAAACCTAGGGGGCACCCCATCTACCAATTCATCAGCTGATCTCATCAAGATGTTGATGGACAAAATATCTAGTCTGGAGGCTTCCATTTCTAGTTCAAGCAATGTCCTTTCATATGACCAAACTTACAATGAACCCATCCATCCCTCCATCCTAATTCGACCATATCCCAACCAGTGGGAACTTCCTAAATTTACTCGCTTCTAGAGTAAGGAAGACCCACAACAACATTTATGAGCATTCAGACATGCTTGTTATCTTATAGCCCATGACGATGCATTATTGCTATGCATGTTCCCAATGTCGCTTTATGGCCCTGCCCTCAATTGGTATTGTTCTCTTACCAGTCACTCTCTCTTTTCATTCACTCAACTTTCCCAATTATTTCTTGACCATTTTTCTATCAATATCACCAAAAAAATTCTACATTATAGACCTCTACTCTATCAAGAAGTTTGATGACGAATCAATAGCCGATTTTGTCGCCCATTAGAGAGGCTTGATCAACTAGCTCTCCTTGTTACCTCAACCTGAACTCATCAAGCTCTTTTCTCGAGCATGTGCCAGGTACATCTCATCCACCTGAGCTCATTGAGCTCTTTTCTCGAGCATGTGCTAGAATGTTTTGAAAGGTTCCTTGCCCCGGTCTGAGTTCTGCTAGAATGTTTCTATATGATTTTTTCTTTCACATTCAAAAAAGAATAAGAAACTAAGAGAAATGGTCTAGGGTTAGATGTTACCTAGATGAGGTCTACGCACCATTATCCAGATGTTGAGAGAACTCCTCTTTGGTTGTGGAGGATGACACCTGCAGAAGAAAGAGACTTAAACAAGGAGATTGTTAGAGAGAGATAAGGTGGACTGCCAAGCAAAGCTTGATCCCAGAAGTGCAAAGACTTCCTTAAGGGATGTCAATCCATTGTTGATAAAATAATGTCAAAAATAGAGAAAAATGGTGAAAGACTAAACAAAAGAAATAAATATAAAGCTTACCTTTATTCTGTTATCTACCTTCCACAGTCACCGACACGGGTTAGTCTACCGTCGTCGGTTGGTCAAGGTCATTGACGTCGGTTAGTCTGCCAACGTTGTTAGGGAAATGGATGATGTTGGTCAGGGTAGTGGCCTTAGATAGGTTATGGATGGGTTTATGGTCAACAGAGTGGTCTAAAAGTCTATTTGGATGGTCTGAGAGTTTGTTAGGAGGTTTGTGCAGGGTTTACAGGGTAAAAAGTATGGTCTGAAAAGGGGATCTGATAGAGGACAGGGTGATAGGAAGATAAGGATGAGAGAAATCCTTTTAGCCTCTCTAGGAAGAGCAGGTTGGGTCTGTGGTCTGGTTCATAATAAGAAAGGCAGTAACTAGAAAACTAATTACTAATAGTCTAAATAATTGAAATGAAAACATAGAGAAAATACTTACCTATGGCTTGCTGAAGAAAGAGTGTTGCAGACTGGTTGCTAATGCTGGTGGTGTAGAAATCCTATTATTGATGCTATTAGTGTAAAAGACTTCCTACAAAGTGGAGTGACTGATGCAAAATACCTGTACCTTGTGATTCTTGCTATGCGTCTGGGAGAGAGGGAGAGAGAGAGGGTGGATTGAAAGATTAGCCGATTGTTGAAGATTGAAGATTGAAAGGTCGGATCATTGAAGATTGAAGACTGTTGAAGGTTGAAATTGATTAGTTGTTATTGAGGATGGTGATCTAATGACCATAGTGTTGGCCACTCCTTTGGATTTGGAGTGGGAAGAAGAAGGTCTGGAAGAAAAAGGGTCATTAATTTTTGCATTGGTATTATGTAATTTGACCTTATTCTCTTCAATAGCGCAGAGTTCAAGCTTTCGGGCCATGGTGAAAGCTTCATCAAAAGTGCAGAATGTTTGAACCCATAAGGTGGATGAGATGTGCTTGACACATGCTTGAGAGAAGAGCTCGATGAGCTCAGGTTGAGGTAAAGGGAAGGAGAGTTTGTTGATTAGGCCTCTCCAACGGGCGACAAAATTGGCTATTGATTCATCGTCAAATTGTTTGATAGAGTAGAGGTCCGTGATTGAGAACTTTTTGGTGATATTGATCGAGAAGTGGTCAAGGAATAATTGGGCGAGTTGCGTGAATGAAAAGAGGGAGTGACTGGTAAGATAACTGTACCAATCAAGGGCAGGGCTAGAAAGTGACATGGGGAATGTGCATAGCAGTAACGCATCATCATGTGCTATCAAATAATAAGCATGTCTAAATGCTTGTAGGTGCTGTTGTGGGTCTTCCTTACTCTAGAAATGAGAAAATTTAGGAAGTTCCCACTGATTTGGATACGGCTTGATTAGGACAGAGGGATGGATGGGTTCATTGCAAATTTGCTCATATAAAAGGGCATTGCGTGAACCAGAAATAGAGGTCTCAAGATTAGACAGTTTATCCATCAACATTTTGATTAAGTCAGTTGATGGATGTGTAGATTGGGTTCCCCTTAGGTTGTAAGGCACTAGGAAGGTACTAAGAGGGGTGTATGACGTGGTTGGTTGCGCTTGTGTAGGCACAACATATGGGTAGCTAGTCATCAGGGTAGATGTTGAAGCCAAGGGCACTTGTGCTATGGGGTTGGTGGGCACAAATTGGATAGGGGCCATCAAAGGTGGTTGAGGGGTGGCAGCACTAGTTGAAGGGTAGGTAGTTACTCTTGTCTTGATGGATGCAAGAGTAGATAGGATGGAGACAACTAGATTTTGGAAAGGGGTAGAAGTTTGTTGGATAGTCTGCAGTTGATGGGGGGCCAAAACCCTGATAGAAGTGTGCCCAGAGATAGAAGGAGAAACCACTCTTTGAAGATAGGACATGGTCAGGTTGGTGGTCGAAGCAAAGACTGGAGTGGTCATGGGTTGGGTAGCGGATGCTATCGATGTCATTGCCGCTTTAGTTAAATAGGTTGGCATCCCATAAATTGGGTTGCCTAAGGAGTCTCGCATTTGGCTTCTCGCGAGATAATGTTGAAGGGCCTTGACATTGAGGTTAAGGAACCTTTCAAAGTTTTGGTCCCCTTCAGGGACAATGGATGGTTGGGTCAGGGTTGGTTGGGTAGGAGTTTGTTCAGTCTCTGAATGAAACTCCATAAGAAGACTAGTTATGGACGATGAAGGTGGAAGTGGTCATTGCCTGTGTGGTCAAGAAGAGTTCTGGTTTGATTGTGTGTCAAAACCATTCAAGGTAAGAAGGGTCAGGTTCTAGAAACTATGTTTTTTTAGTTTTAGAAACTCAGAATGGATGCTGGACAGCAAGAAAGTTGGGTTTTAAGGTCGCTATTTTGGGAAAGAAAGTTTTGGTCAGTGACCAACGTCAGTAGAAAAACTGATGCCAGTGAAACAGGTTGCTGATGTCAGTCAGATAACCGATGCTAGTGAATAAAGGTTACCGACATTGGTGGAAAAATTGATGTCAGTGACTGTGTTTTCCAGAAACTCAAAAAATTTGAAAGTTTTTGGAAAAGAAGAAAACGTCCTCACTAGCTCAAAAAACCAAATAGGAATAGAAAAACAAATGAAGATGGACAGACCCTAAGCATTAAATCCTAAGAATCAACTTTTAGAATCATGTTGGCTTATGCCTTAGAATGTGTTTGGGAGGTTGGCTTGTAGAACGGGTCCTAGAAGAGGTAGTCTAAAGTTGGTTTCAGGTTAGTTTTGGTGCTCAAGAGTCTGTGTTAGGTTTCATACTTGGCCTGGTGCTAAGGAGCAAGCTCCCCTCACTTCACGAGGCTAGTGGTAAGCTAGTCTCGCTTAGCCAATATATACTTCCCCTAGAGATTATCCTCTGCCAGAGAATAGAGTGGGCTTTCCCCTTGGTAGTGAATTCCAAGTGGGATTGCCGGGACGGGTAAGGTATCCACTAGGTGATGAAATCCTAGTTGGACCTTGTCTTAGGTAAGTTAAGATGTTTGATTTGTGCAAGTGGTTTAGATGTGTAACATAAGTGGCCTACGCTTTATTCATGATGCGTTTCTAATTACTAGATGTGTGGACTAAGTAAGCATTCAGACAGAAATGAGATGCAATGTATTTTAAGCCCAAATCAAAATGCGAGTTCAGATGCAAACAATGTGAGAAAGGGTTGAAGAATATGACTTTGACTAGTCTAAGATGCAAGAAAGGAAAGAAAAAGAATGATTCTTTTTAACCTTTGTTGATAGTGTCTTTTGGAAGAGATAGAAGAAAGAGATGTAAGGACAAACCTAATGCACCCTATATGAAAAGAAAGAAAAGAACCCAAGGAAGACCCTAGGGTCCCATCGGGCATGCCAGAATGTTTCTATCAATTTTTTCTCTTTCACATTCAAAAGGAAATGAGAAACTAAGATAAGATGGTCAAGGGTTTGTACGTACCTAGATGAAGTCTTGTGCACCAAATTCAAATGACTGAAGGAACTCCTCTTTGGTTGTGGAGGATGACACCTATAGATGAAAGAGACTTGAACACAGAGGTTGTTAGATAGCTAGAAAGTGGACTGCTAAGCGAAAGCTTGGTCCTAGAAGTGCAAAGACTTCTTGGGGGATGACAACCCACTGATTGTTAATTGCTAGAAATAGAAATGATAAAGACTGAATAAAAGAAATGAAAGCAAATGCATACCTATAAGTAGCAATCTATCTTCCACAATCACCAATGTTGATGGTTCTGCCGGTGTCGGTTGGTCAAGGTCATTGACGTCGGTTAGTCTACTGACGTCGGTAGGGGCAATGGTCAGAGTCGGTTAGGATAGGGTCTGGACAGGTTTATGGTCTGCAAAATGGTCTGAGAGTCTATTTGGATGGTCTAAGAGTCTGTTAGGAGGTCTGTGCAGGGTTTACAAGGCAAAAAGTATGGTCTATAAGAGGGACCAGACAAAGGATAGGGTGACAGGGAGATAAGGATGAGAGAAAGCCTTTCAGCCTCTCCGGGAAGAGCAGGTTGGATCTGTGGTCTGGTTCATAGTAAGAAAGGTAGTAACTAGAAAACTAATTAATAACAATCTAAATAATTGAAATGAAAACAAAGAGAAAATACTTACCTATGGCTTGTTGAAGAAAGAGTGTTGCAGACTAGTTGTTAATGCTACTAGTGTAGAAGACCTCTAGCAAGGTGGAGTGACTGATACAGAGTCCCTATAATATGAGCTCCTTTAACCTATGGTGCTTGCTGTGTGCTTGAGAGAGAGAGAGAGAGGTCAGTTTAAAAGATTGGTAGATTGGCAAATTGAAAGACAAAAATAAAAAAATGAAAGCAAATGCGTACCTATATGCAGCAGTCTACCTTCCACAGTCATCGATGTCGATGGTTCTGTCGGTGTTGGTAGTCAATGTCACCAACTTCGGTTAGTCTGCCAATGTTGGTATGGGAAATGGCTGATGTCAGTCGGCACAATGGCTTTTGATAGGGTTTGAATGAGTTACAAGTCAGTCAGGTCAATCAGAATGGTCTTGGGAGGGTCTGTAGGACTCTAATAGCTTGTGCTGAGTTGATTGGATAGAGAGTATTGTCTAGAGAGGGACTAAATATGTGATAGAGGCAAAAAAGGGGGATAAAGGTGAGAGAAGGCTTTTCAGCCTCTCCAAGAAGAATAGGCAAAGTTGTGTCAAGGATGCTTGGAATGGATAGTAGACATAATGCTAATATATTTGAAATGACACTGAAATAAAAATAGTACAAATACTTAGTTGTGGCATGAGTTGGCAGAGATGCAAGAGCTGTGTTTCCATTGTGGTTGGTGATGGAGATGTCATGAAATCTTCAAACCTATATGGAATGACTGGTGCTGGTCCTTCAAGCCTAGAAAATGCTGATACTTGTGAGAAAATAAGAAGCAAGAATGATAGGAAGCAAGAGCAAGAGAATTCTATTTTTTTTTGGGGGGGAACAGAAGTAGAAAACTAGTTTTAAAGATAACTGACGTTGGCAGAACCACCAATGTCAGCCGCATACTGACCAACATCGGTGGTTAAAGAATGGGGACAGAGGCTAATTTTAGCCTTTTGCCCGTTCTTACAAGCTGCCAGGGTCAAATGTCATGGGAAAATGGTTGAGAGGGGCTTAAATGAGCACGAGAGGAAGGGTTAAGATGGGATTTAGGTCATTAAGGCTTGGAATGGGGTGAGGCCATCCAAAGAATGGAATTCAAGGTGGAGTGAGGTGGCATGGGTGAAGTGGCAAAGGGGCAATTAAATTAAAATATTTGATTATTTTAATTTAATAATTGAGTAGGTTAGGACTTGTGTTACAAGGTGGACCAAGGGGACCAAGGGGGGAGGATGACCAAGGGATAGACACAATTTTGGTGTCTACATTTGCCCCTTTTTGTCTTGTTGGTTGTTCTTGACGAACTGCAAGACAAAAATAGGAGTAAGCTGACCCAAGTATGGGATGAGGTGTTCCCCCCTCAAAGTGGGAGTCGAGGGAAAGGAACCTGAGATTGAGTGTCGATTTGATAGAGAGATGGATAGAGAGGGTGAAGAGTGAGTGTGAACATTGCAAAGGGTGGGATTACATGTATACCACACCACGCGGTAGGTAGGTCAAATTGTCATGGTCAAGGGTTGAGGAGTGCCAAAATCAAAATAACTGGTCCCCAGCATTTAGTCATAGCTATTTAGGTTATTTGATCCAAGCTGTAGCTCTAATGGGTCATCGTGTTCTAGGTATCCTAGGCTCAAGAAGTGCTCCTAGAAAACATGAAAAAAGTCACAAGCAGTAGGGATCAACTTGCTCACAATCTAATACTTGTGAGGGTCAGTGACAATTTGCTAACTAGGCACGAGGTAGCAAAAGCAATCAAAATAACCAAGGCACAGTTGTCTCAAAAGTGGTTGGAGGAGATAGGCGTGATCTCCAAGGTTGTGGTTGAGTTAGGTGGAGGTAAAAGTGATCTCAAGTGGTGCCCCAGGAGGCTAAGATGACTTCTACTATGAAGGCAAGTTGATGGGGGGCATGATTCTGGGCATTGTGAAGAAGTTGGAGGGTTGAAGGCTGCCGATGTCAGTGATAGAACTCATGTCGGTGGACCAAAGGGACCGACATCGGCAAAAATCAGTCGACGTCGGCATCCTAGGGCACGCTTGTGCCAATGTCGCTGGCCTGCCAAATCTGACAAAACCAAATTTTTGGCCTACCAAAAGTCATTTATGATTGTTGACCAAGTGAGAAAAGTGAGCTCTAGATTGACTGAGTGAAAGTGACATTTAAGTGATTGGTTTAATAGTGTGAGGTGTCAGAGTGAGATTGGCAAAGAGAGGGAGTGATTTGGATGGGGATTGGAGGTTGAACAATTGATTGTGGGCCAGGAGGAGGTTGCAGAGAAAGTGAGATAGAGGGAATGGCAGAGGGTGGAGGAGGCTCTGTTGGAGGTCCACCACTAGTGGCACCAATTGTGCCACCATGACATTGACGACGGGATGAGGTGGGAGGTGTTGTGAACTTTGTTTGGTTTGGTTTTGAATTTGTTTTTGTTTTTGAAATTTTGATGTTTTTAGCTAAAAATTGAGGGGGAAGGGTAGTTAAGAGGGTGGGAAGGGTAGGTAGGTCAGTTTAGGTTGATTTAGGAGTGTTTTGGGGGTAAATGGGGGGCTATTGGGGGAAGCTCTAATTTTAGGACTCGCCCCATTCGGCCTTGGGGCCGAACCAGTCATCGGCATTGGTAGATTCACTGACATTGACTAACCAGTGGCTGGCATCGATCACTTACCTGTCGACGTCGATCACATAACCAATGTTGGTTAGGTAAGTGCTATCATCAGTACGTGAACTGATGTCGGTGGCTACCTAGTCTGAGAGAGTTAGAAAATTGCCAAGTCAAGGGGTCGAAGCTATGCCAAGGGATTCCTAAGTGTCAAGATAGGCATAGACGGTCAGGTAGAAGGTCAAGTAGATAGATAAAAGGGCAAATGGGTGAGTTAGGTCTCCCAAAGGGAAAAAGAGTCATGGGGATTGGTAGTTGCATTGACATGAGTTTGACTATTAAATGCAGGCGAGGTAGACACTAATGTTGTGAGATCAGTTATTGCCATTACTGACGTAAATGCATCAGGACATCACTGGAGAGGAGTGGGCATAGATGAGCGTAGTGGGACTTAGCGGGCTGTGGTGATACTATTGAGTGGTGAGGGATGTAAGTTTGATGGTGGCTCTAATCGAGCGATGAGATCACTCCACCAATACCTTCCAATTACTGACAGGGGAGATGATAGTGACGGTTGAGGATGTGTACCAAATTTTGTAATTACCGATACATGGAGTAGACCTATATGCATGCTCGAGAGAGGCGCATGATATACACATGGTGACATTTTTTGGTGAGCATGTGACTGAGGCGAGTTACCACTCAGCTAGTTTTGTGTACGAGCCATTATATGCAATAGACGAGGATGTGCATCGATTGGCCATCTTGATGATGATCGGCATTACAATCTATGCACTGCCAGATGTAGAGGGAGGCAGATTTTTTATTGCTATGACTAAAGTTTTGATGGACATGTTGGAGCAACAGACAATGTTTGCTTGGGTGCCTGTCTTTTTGGCCCAGGTATATAGAGAGCTGTGGGGCATTAGTCAGCGGCGGTGGTATACTTTGTGTGTGGGCCACCTCCTACATTGCTAGGCATATGAGCATATTATGGTCACCCAACCTCTTGGCCTCCCAATGGCGATTCAGGCCAGCTTTAGGGTCAAATTTAGATGATGGCACGAGGTGATGGTGCAGACGTGGGTGGACAGAGTGGTTAGAGATATTGACCATTATAGAGGGGTACTAGAGGCCCTGATCCTAGTAGATATCGTCTAGAGACCATACTTGGTATATCTAGCTTTCAGAGACTAGGGAGAGCAGCTTGTTGGGGTGCAGAGTTTGAGATGGGTTAGGGGGAGATGAGCTAGTGAGCTTGAGAGGGTGCTAGTGGAGAGAGTACGGCACCAATTTGGGCTACTTTAGGATGTGCTACCTGCCTTCCCACTGTATAGATGGGATGATATAGAGGCACCCTTCCCACTACCAGAGGAGATAGAGGGGCCAGATTTTGAGGAGTTGCCGATAGGGCATGGGGTAGTTGATCCAAGGTGCACAGAGGCCTACTTGACATGGTGGGAAGGAGAGTACATAGGAATATAGGCAAGACCATAGCTTCATCTGCAGGCAGTGATCAGAGAGTGGGATACGGCCTAACAAGAGAGAGATGCTGCCATCTAGGAGAGGGATGTAGCATGAAGATAGGTGACCATTTTGTAGGGTTGGTTAGCTGTATCCCAGGCATAGGCATTGGTAGAACATGGTTTTGGAGGATAGAGTCTAATTTAGCATCCACCTCAGCAGCCAATTCAGTAGCTAGCACAGTCAGCATCAGTGCAGCCAGCTCAGCCTTAACCACAAGGGTCAGTTCAAGGCATGGCTTCAGGGTTGATGGGTCCACCACAAACTGTACCTATATCTAGGTACAAAAATGTGTTGGATGAGATCGTATATTATGAGGGGGGCATTAGGGGGTTTCCTCAGATATAGTGATACTCAGATATGCAAGCTGAGCTAAGTCATCAGAGATCAATGTCTCGTGCGACTACCTCGGGTTCCTGTAGATGGCACAGAGCAGAGGGTGGGGACAATACAGCATCTTCATGGCCATCGCCACCACTACCATAGCCACAGCCTTGAGGGTAGATTTTGATATGATGTATATACTGGCCTGCGAGCCATTGATGCGAGATGTACTTGATTTTTTTTTTGAGAGAGAGAGGCGTAGACTATGCCATTGTAAATTTTGATGGACATATATATATGATGAGATTTTGGTTTATTGATGTGTTATGGATGTTATGGATGTTTTTAGCATTTATCATATGTTTTAATGATATATGCCTAATGTGATGATGTTGATTATGATGATACTTAATGATTAATGTGAAGATGTTTTATGATTATATGATGATGATGTAAATAATGCAAATGATTATGCTAATGATTGTGGAAACATGTGATTAGTTGTGATGTGATTGGTAGGTGACGAAAGAATGTGATAGAAGAAATGTGACGAAGGAATGGCCGAGCTAACCCCAGAAGACTCCATGTCAATTGAGTGCTACCTACATAGCCCCTGTCCTAAGGGCCTCAGGCCAATGTAGTTCTCCCCAAAAGGGAGGAAGAGGGGTAGTTGTGGATGAGGTTGGTCGAGGTCAAGTCATGGTCAAAAGGTAAGATAGTTTGTCCATCAGGTAGATGAACAAATGGATGTGGTCGAGCTAACCCTATAAGACATCATGTCATCTGAGTGCTGCCTACATAGCCCTAGTTGTTAGGGCCTCAGACCAATGTAGTTCAGGCTAAGAGGCAAAGTGGTTGATGATTGGTTTGGTCATGTGTTGAAATGATGAGGATAAGATGATGTTACAACCTTTTCCATATTGTGTGATGGTGTATTTTATAACATTGGTTGAGGGGTCTTTCATCCCTAGCAATTTTCCATATTCGTGATGGATGTATGCTAAAAATGAATTGAGTCTATTTATACTTCAACAAGTAATGGTTTATGCATAACATAAATTGTGTGGTCGATAGTTTCCATGTGTATTGCTATCCATAGAAACTATGTGAAATGGACTATGTCATGTTGGTGGTCTGAAAATGTTTAGGTTGGTTTGGTTTGAGAAAATGATTTGGTTGAATGTGACCAAAGTGTGAAAAAAAAGTGAAAGGAAAATTGCTCTTTCATTGACATGGACCAGAATGATAGCATAGATAGGGGTTGTTAGGCATTACATCATTGACCATGGGTTGTGTTAGAGAGGTAATCAAATCACTTTGACATTTAAGTGAGCTCGAAGTCCCTTGAGTAGGTGATATGATATATGAGGATAGGGTAACCCCTTTTAGTAGGGATAACTTTGCCCCTTTTTATAGGAGACCCTGAGATGACTACAAGCCAAGTCCATGACCCTTTTTTTTTTTTGAGGTAGGCTGATCAATGCGGGAAGTCTACATAGAGATGTCATTTTGTTTGGTGGTTGTTTGTGAAGCTGATCGATGTGGGAAACTTCTAAGAAAGTGCTATTTTTAGCAAGATTTAGTCATAACCATCCTTCAAGGGAGTGTTCTATATTTTTGCTTTATATATATATATATATATATATATATATATGAGGTCTTTGAATAGCTGTCCTTCGAGGGAGTAGTCTATTAGCTGCAACAATGATAGTACAACTGTCTTTCAAGGGAGCAATCTATCTTTTTGATTTTGTGACCTTGGTTATTTTGACATCTCAATTTATTTTTGACAGAATTTTGAGTCATGGACAAGACTATAGAAGTTGAAGGGCTCCTTTTTATTAAGACAAAGCATCCATACTTTATAAAAGGGGTACATAGGATTTGTCTAGGGGAATAGGGTTGAAAGGAATGAGGATTAAGAGGATGGGGTTGCTCAAGAGATGAGCTCAAGTTAAGTGTCAAGTGGACGAGTACTCGACTAATAGTAGAATGGTCATAGATGTAAGGCATTAAGAAGCTCAGGTTCTGGCCATCCATTGAGAGAGGACAGACGATAAGTCCCTGACCCATACTTGTGCGTGATGATGAAAGGTCTGAGCCAATTAGGGGCAAACTTGCCTCATTTACTTTGCTCCATATTAGTTACATGCTGATCGATGTTTGGATGTGAAGATGATTAAGAAGTTGGTTGATGCTTGGTTGAGGTCATGATAGATGCTTGGTTGGTTGATGTCTGGTCGATGCTTGGTCAATGTTTGGTTGAGGTTAGAATAGTCGGTATAAAGTCAAACTCCCCCCAGTCATTTTGTGGTAGGAAGAATGTCTGATAGCTAATGCAGATGATTAATGGGTTAGATAAATGAGATGGAGAGAAGATGAGAAGGAGAGACCTGGGTACCCCACCTGGTTGATAGGTCAGGGGTTCCAAGTGAATAGCGTTTAGGTATTGAAAAAGCTAGGAGGGATGGAAACCACTGACTTCGTAGGTGAAGAGGGAGGAATAGGTGAGCTTGGAGGAGATTGGTTGATGGTGGGTTTGGGGCAAGGGTCTATAGAGGCTTCAATAGGTTCTTAGAAGCCTAGACCATATCATTTCTTGGCATTTTCATTATTGAGAGGTTCGATGGGCTGATGGGAGCCTTGCTCATAGCACCTGAAGCCAAAACCCTTCCATGCACACCTATAAAGGTAGGTGTGAGCAAAGGCAGGGTTGCCAAGAAATGAGAAGTCAGATGTGAATGGTTGAGGTGAGGAGAGAGGATTTCCATTAGTGGGAGCTCGATTTAGCCTCCCATAGACGAGATTGGTTCGAAGGCTAGGAGGACCATAAGGAATGACCATTTCGATCTGATGGTCATAACTTACATTGTGGTGAAGTTGTCCATACTCTTGCAGATTTTGGAACATGTCTAAGGTAAGTAAGTGATATTCCCTAAGTGAAAGTCATTGGAAGATATCTTCCATGGGGTCTTTGGTCATCGCTTGAAGAGGTGGTGTGAGGGTGACCACCATTTGCGAACTGGTCAAAGCTTCCATAGATGGAGGCAGTGTCTAGGTTGATGTCTTGAGAGGAATGAGAATGTCATTTGGTCGATAGGTTGTGTTACAAGTTTTAAAAGGTGATGGGTCGATGGGAATGATGTGGACTTGCTCGTCGTGTTTGAATTTTACACAATGGTGCAGTGTAGAGGGGACACAAGCCATGGCGTGAATCCAAGGTCGGCCTAATAGCATGTTATATTGGAACTGTCCTTCGATGATGTAGAAGAGCTTCAGGACTGTGTGTGGGCCAACATGAATATGGAGGATGATGGTGCCAATGGTTGTGGCAGTGGTGTCATTAAAGGATTAAAGGATTGCATCAGTTTTTGACACGCAATTCTTGGGGAGGGCCAATTGATCAAAGGCATGAGTGGAGATGATGGTAATGCTAGTGCCTCTATTAATCATAACTCGCTTAATGTGGGTTTGTTCAACATAGGTAGTGATGAAGAGAGTAATGTCCTAATCTTCTAAGGTAGAGGTAGCAATTTTAGAATCGCTAAAAGTGATAGAGGCAATGGGGGATAATGAGTGGACTAGGGTAGCTAGTGGTTGGGGGTCCTCAGATTGGACCTCCACTGCCTGTAAGGCTCGAATTAGAGCTTGACGATGCTGGGGTGAACTTTGGATGAGGTCATATAAGGTCATCTTCACAGGCATCTAGTGAAGTTTTTTTAACATAGAGTCATGGATTGCCCCTGAAGAAGAGGGTTGAGATGCACCCAAGATAGAGATTTTGGGTTTTGGCAGTTGAGGCAGCTTAACAAAGGGATAGGTCCAAGGAATAGCAACTTTTTCTTTTGCCTTATCCTTTTGTGACCTAGTGGTTATGTGGATGGCATTAATTTCGAAGAGAGGAGGTGAAGGAGATGAAGGGGTCATGGTTTATTGATGAGATGTCGATGTCGATGAAGAGGTTTGATGGATATGAGAAGGTGTTAGGGGTCCGTCGATAGTGTCCTCAAGAAGAAGAGTGTCTTTCTCCATGTATCAATGAATGATAGCTTTGAGGGCACAACAATTCGCGGTGTCATGTCCTAGTGTACGATGATATAGGCAAATCTTAGTATCATCGAACCAGGAAGGCTTTGACCTAAGGGGTTGGAATGGCTTGATAGGCGGAAGGGTTATGTTAGAGGTCTACAAAAGTCAGTGCAATATCAAGGTATATGAACCCACTAAAGGGTCTGTGCTCATTGATGCATGAGATGCTAATGACTTTTGCTTAGGAGGTGTTGAAGGAGGCTTCTGTACCACCTTTTGGGTTGGTGGTGCGGCCACATGCAAAGATGACACTTTCTTCATGAGAGGTGCCAAATTTTTCAGTGAGGGTAAGCTTGTGGTAGGCAAAGGAAGTAGTGGAGGCAACTTGTTTTGATTAGAGGTTGGAGTGGGGAGCACTCCTATTATGGTTAAAGGGTGAGGGCCCAAAATGGAGGGCAATGTTGATGGTGGAAGAGGAGTTCACCACCATGGTTTAGCAGTCTTCTTTGATTTGGTTTGAGGACTACTATTAGGTGAGGCCTGATCCAAGTCTACCTTCACTTGCAGGTGAGTGAGGTTAGGGATAGGGCAAACATCGAGTGACTTGATTGGTTTTGATGTGGTGGATGAGAGTTTTGGTTTTGATGTGGATGGTTGAGATTTTGAAGCTTTTGAGGTAGAATTTTGGTCTTTGTTGGAATTTTTTAGAGATTTTGTCACAGGAGGGTTGGTGGCATGAGATGAGATGGAATGGGCAAGCTGAAGAGCTGTGAGTCACTCCCATAATCCCTGATGCTCCACTTTCCTTGAAGGGAGAAGTCTAAGTTTCTCCACTAATCGGGAAAATGGTTGAGAAGATGTCAGATGAGGCTTTGGTCCTCCAGAAGATGTGGATGGTTATGGGGCCGAAAATGAGGTAGGTGTAATAATCTCAGACCCAAGGCATGATGATGTGATAATAGGTTCATCTTTGGTCGCAGAGGGCAGAGAGATAGGTTCTTCCCTTGGTGGAGAAGGAACCAGAGAATGTGGCTCCTCAAGAGGGTAAAGGGTAGGGATGATTGTGCCCTCCACTTATGGTTGAGGAGTAGGAAGGGTAGGGTCCTCCATAGGTAGCAAGAAGGAGGACGGTGAGACTAGTGGTGCCGGTATGGTCGAGGCATCTTCCAATATAAGGGAAGTTGATGGAGAACTAATAGAAGAAGAAGGTTCATCCTCGTGTGATGGACTGATGGGTTGACTAACCTCTTGAGATTGTGAGAGAGGTTGGTCAGGGATGAGAGGCGAGACTGTATTGACTATGCGTATGTTATGTTCTTGAGTGTCATTAGTCATGGTCTGCACATTGTTTTGGGTAGGTAGATGATTAGGAAAGGGTTGTTTAAAGATGTCTATGCTTTGATTGGGTGGTGCATTTGGATTGTCTAAGACGAGGTCACCCTTATCTAGCATGTCTTGAATGATGTTTTTGAGAGTCTTATAGTTTCCTGTGTCATGGCCTTTAACATGGTGATAATTGCAAAAGTCATTCTCCCTATACCATGCAGGGATGGCGTGTGAGGGATCAAATTGTGGAGGTGGTCAGATTTGGGGGAGATTGAGAACCCCCTGTTTGACAAGTTTGTCTATCATAGATGCATATGACTCTCCTAGTGGAGTATATTATCGTTGCACATATCTTTGCTAGAATTGTCGAGTGATACTCTGGGATGTGGACGGCTCAGGCTGATTGGTTGTTGAAGAGGATGAAGGTCTAACAACTACAACATTTTCTAATGCCTTAGATTTGGGATTAGATGAAGAAGGTTTAGAGGAAGAATCATTAGACTTGGTGTTGGGGTTTTTACTCTGCAACTTGACTTTGTTTTCCTCGATGGCACGTAGTTCAAGCTTCCAGGCCATCGTGAAAGCTTCATCAAAGGTGCGGAATGTCTGAACCCGCAAGGTAGAGGAAATATGTTTGGCACACGCTTGAGAGAAAATTTTGATGAGCTCAGGTTGGGGTAGGGAAAAGGAGAGCTGATTGATTAGGCCTCTCCAGTAAGCAATGAAATCAGCTATGGATTCATCCTCAAACTGCCGGATAGAATACAGATCTGTGATTGAGACCTTTTTGGTGATATTGATAGAAAAGTGGTCAAGGAAGAGTTGGGTTAGCTAGGTGAATGTGAAAAGAGAATGGCTAGTGAGAGAGCTATACCATTCAAGGGTAGGACCAGAAAGAGACATGGGGAAGGTGCGTAACAACAATGCATCATCATGCGCTATGAGATAACAAACATGTCTGAATGCTTGTAGATGTTGTTGTGGGTCTTCCTTACTCTAGAAACAAGAAAATTTAGGAAGTTCCCACTAACTGGGATACGGCTTGATTGGGATGGAGGGATGGATGGGTTCATTGCAAATTTGCTCATAAGAAAGGGCATTGCGTGAACCAAAAATAGAGGTCTCGAGACTAGACATTTTGTCCATCAACATTTTGATTAAGTCATTTGAAGGATTTGTAGATGGAGCGCCCCCTAGGTTGTAGGGAATTTGAAAGGTATTGAGAGAAGCGTATGATGTGGTTGGTTGTGCTTGTGTAGGCGCAACATATGAGTAGCTAGTTATTGGGGCGGATGTTGAAGCCAAGGGCACTTGTGCTATGGGGTTGGTGGGTACAAATCGGATAGGGGTCGTCAAAGGTGGTTGAGGGGTGGCCACACTTGTTGAAGGGTAGGTAGTTACTCTTGTGTTGATAGGTGCAAGAGTAGGGGGGATAGAGACCACTAGGTTTTTGAAGGGTGTAGAATTTGGTTGAGTAGTTTGAGGTTGAGGGGGTGCCAAAACCCCCATGGAGGTAGGTCTAGAAGGAGAGGCTAAATTTTGAAGATAGGACATGGTCGGGTTATTAGTCGAGGTGTTGGCTTGATTATCTATAGGTTGAATTGTGGATGCTGTTAATGTGATCATTGTCTCGACTAAGGAAGTCGACATCCCATAAATTGGGTTGCCAAAAGAGTCTCACATTTGACTTCACACGAGATAATGTTGAAGGGCTTTGACATTGAGGTCCAAGAATCTTTCAAAGTCTTGGTCCCCTTCAGGGACAATGGGAGACTGAGTTGGGGTCAGTCGGGTAGGAGTTCATTTAGTCTCTGAATGAAACTCCATTAGGGGACTGGTTATGGATGGTGAAGGCGGAAGCGGTTGATGCCTCGCGTCATCAAGAAGAGTTCTAGTTTGACTACGTGTCAAAACCATTCAAGGTAAATAGGTTCAAGTCTTAAAGACTATGTTTTTTTAGTCTCAAAAAATCAAAAAACTAGAATGGTGCTAGATAGCAAGAAAGTCGGGGTTTAAGCTTGTTGTTTAAGGAAAAGAATTCTGGATAGTGACTGACATCGGTATAAAAACTGATGTCGGTGATATAGGCTGTTGATGTCGGTCAGATGACTGATGCCAGCGAAGAAAGTTACCGACGTCAGTGGAAAAACTGATGTCGGTTACTGTGGTTTCCAAAAACTCAAAAAAATTGAAAGTTTTTGGAAAAAAGGAAGAAAATGTCCTCACTAGGTCAAAAAACCAGATAGGAACAGAAAAACAAATGGAGACAGGCAAACCCTAAGCATTAAATCCTAAGAATCAACTTTTAGAATCATGTTGGCTTATGCCTTAGAATGTGTTTGGGAGGTTGGCTTGTAGAATGGGTCTTAAAAGAGGTAGTCTAAAGTTGGTTTCGGGTTAGTTTCAGTGCTCAAGAGTCTATGTTAGGTTCCGTACTTGGCTTGGTGCTAAGGAGCAAGCTCCCCTCACTTCATGAGCCCAGTGGTAAGCTAGTCTCACTTAGCCAGTATATACTTCCCCTAGAGATTATCCTCTGCCAGAGAACAAAGTGGGCTTTCCCCTTGGTAGTGAAGTCCAAGTGGTATTGCCGGGATGGGTAAGGTATCTGCTAGGTGATGAAATCCTAGTCGGACCTTGTCTCAGGTAAGTTAAGATGTTTGATTTGTGCAAGTGGTTTGGATGTGTAACATAACTAGCCTACACTTTATTCATGATGCGATATTAATTACTAGATGTGTGGAATAAGTATGCATTCAGACAGAAATGAGATGTAATGTATTTTAAGCCCAAATCAAAATGTGAGTTTGGATGCAGACAAGTAGAGAAAAGGTTGAAGAGTATGAGTTGACTAGTCTAAAATGCAAGAAAGAAAGAAGGGTTCTTTTTTACCTTGCTTATGATGTCTTTTGGAAGAGATATAAGAAAGAGATGTAAGGAGAGGCCTAATGTAACTTATATGAAAAGAAAGAAAAGAACCCAAGGAAGACCCTAGGGTCCCACCAGGTGTGCCAGAATGTTTCTATATGATTTTCACTTTCACATTCAAAAAGGAATAAGAAACTAAGGGAAATGGCCTACAGTTAGATGTTACTTAGATGAAGTCTTGCACACTGAATCCAGATGACTGAAGGAACTCCTCTTTGGTTGTGGAGGATGACACCTGTAGAAGAAAGAGACTAAAACACAAAATTTGTTAGATGGCTAAAAAGTGGACTGCCAAGCGAAAGCTTGGTCCTAAGAGTGCAAAGACTTCTTGGAGGATGATAGTCCACTGATAAAAAGTAGAATAAAGTTAGAAACAAAAATGATAAATATAGAAATAAAAGAAATGAAAGCAAATGCGTACCTGTATGTAGCAGTCTGCCTTCCATAGTCACCGATGTCAGTGGTTCTGCCGGCATCGATAGTCAATGTTGTCAACGTTGGTTAGTCTGCCAAAGTCGATATGGGAAATGGCCAATGTCAGTTAGGAAAATGGCTTTTGACAGGGTTTAAATGAGTTGCAGGTCAGTCAGGTCGATCAGAATGGTCTTGGGAGGGTCTGTAGGACTTTGATAGCTTGTGCTGAGTTGATTGGATAGAGAGTATTGTTTGGAGAGGGACTAAATAGGAGATAGAGGCAAAAAATGGGGATAAGGGTGAGAGAAGGCTTTTCAGCCTCTCTGGGAAGAACAGGTTGGATCTGTGGTCTGGTTCATAGTAAGAAAGGCAGTAACTAGAAAACTAATTACTAACAGTCTAAATAATTAAACTGAAAACAAAGAGGAGATACTTACTTGTGGCTTGTTGAAGAAAGAGTGTTGCAGACTGGTTATTGATGCTGCTACTGTAGAAGACCTCCAGCAAGGTGGAGTGACTGATACAGAGTCCTTACAATGTGAGCTCCTATAACCTGTGGTTCTTGTTGTGTGCTTGAGAGAGAGAGAGAGAGAGGTCAGTTTGAAAGATTGGCAGATTGGAAAGATTGAAGACTGTTTAAGATTGGGAAAAATGTATTGTTGAAGATTGAAAGGTCAGATCCCAATTCTGGATGCAAAACATAGTTTTGAAGCCAATTGATGCTGGCAATACCACCGATTTTGGTTGACTACTGACCGATGTCGGCAGCCAAAGAATAGGAAAAAGGGCTAAAAATAGCCTTTTGTCTGTTCTTCCTTCTGTCAAGGTTAGCTGGTCATAGGAAAATGGTCAAAGGTGGGTTAAATGAGATGAGAGGATGAGTGGGATAAGGGAAATGGGATCTTAAGTCATTTAAGACTTGGCATGGGGTAGTGGAGGGCATTTAAGGAAGGGTATCCTAGGAGGGGTGAGGTGTCAAGGAGAGAGAAGGAATTATTAATTTAAAATAGATAATCATTTTAAATTAATAAGACATAGGTTAGGCATGGTTAGAAGTTAGAAAGGGACCAAGGGGGGAGGAAGACCAAGGAGTAGACATAATTTCGGTGTCTACAACAAGCTAAATATTCTCATAATTACCACATGATCAATATGGTCCTTGATATTCCTATCATCCAACCTACTCATTTTACCCCACTTCATCTATCGAGGTGGTATAATCAATTTCCCTTCTTTTAGAGGCCTAAATCAAGGAGGTTCTTATTTCCTTAGCTTCACTCATAGATTATTAGGAATCATCAAACACCCCTTGGGATAGGCAACCCAAACAAATAACCATTTGTATCCCACCATCTCTCCTAACTATAAACCAAGCCACAACTATGGACATCATGCCTAGATAACAAATTTTTCACAAACACCCCTCAAAAAGTGGCCACCCAACTTGAACTTACCTCCATTGTTTAAGGAATTGAATGATACTATCAACCCTCCTCCTCAACCTATAGGTGTCTCCTCATCATCCACTACCTAGGAGGACAAACAAGTATACAAACCTTTTTCCAAACTAGTTCAAAAGTTAGGTATGGATACAAAACCAAACATGGATCAAACCTCTTTCTAACAATAGTTAGGGCTTCCCTACATCAGCAAACTTGAACCTTATATCACATCTCTAACCAACCAATCCATCATCTCTCCACTACCTCTTAAACCAATCTAATCTTCTACCAACCCTTCACCTTCTCAATCAACCAAAATAACTACCACATCACTAACCAATCCTTTCAGAATTCTTGGTGCCCTTCTTACTTAGAGTTTGGTTCATCCATCTTAGATAGTATACTTAAACTCACCTAGGCCTACACTTAGGTCTCAACCCACACCAACCAAGAAGACAAAAATATTAAAGGGATATATGACTGAGACTCTACATCCCTCTCCCTTGCCCTCTATCTTAGGGCCTCACCCTTCTACTTTGTTTAAAAAGTAACCCCCTTTTAACATATGTCTCCTACTATCATTGATTATGCCAGCCCACTTATTATCTTATGTGCTGGTCCTTACCAAATTTCCAATAGTCAGATCACCAAATTCGTCCACCCCAAATACTAGCATACCCAGACCAAAGCCAACAACCAAAAACACCACCTTACCCAAACCATCTCTCACCAAACCTATCACCACCAACATGCCCATCTTACCAACCCAAACCATGATCCCTAGACCTTTCTTACCTCTAGATGAATCCTATCTAACCATTATTCAAAGATTATTATAAACCTCCTTCCTCACGTTACCTCCTATCAGACCTTTCAATCCTCTCAATTCAAATTTGACCTATATAATGACCATCAATTTTTATCCTATCATAGGACACTTGGGCATGACACAAAGAATTGAAAATCTCTCCAGGCCATTATCCACCAACTCTATTATGAGGATGATCTTTTAGTAAATGACCTTCCATCTATTCCTCCACCAATACACCCAATCGCTAGTCACCAACACATTTCCAATCCCCCACTCTCACCTTAAAGTGATGGAGAATCTACATAACCTCCTATCACACCTTTCTCCTTTATCCATACCATTAATGTGGTCACACAATCACAAAAAAATGATAAAGTGAAGGCTAAAGTGTCCATTCCATGGACATACCCACCAACTCACACTAAACCAAACTAGATACAAACCTTCATGTCTGTAGTTAAAACTAATGTTACCATCTTAGGCACCTTGAAGGCTAATCCCTTTAAATCTATTAAGAGATTCATTCTTAAGCAAATTCACAAAATCCTAGCTAAGATGAGCCTTTATGAGCTCATTTTCACCTCATCGCATCATCGTCAAGCCATGATAGAGGCTATGCAAGCTATTAAGGTTGGACTAAGAGAATCCCAATTTGTAGATGTTTTCATATGTGCTTTCTAAATATCCACCCTTGTTACCTTCAAGGACTTTTAGATACCTTCTATCCATCTCAAGGACCTAGATCACCCTCTTTTTATTACATCCCACATCAACCAAACCCACATCAAATGGGTTATGATCGATGGGGGAACTAGGAGATAGTATCAACATCATCTCTTCCCATGCCTATGAGTAACTCAAGCTACTAGACAATGTAATGTCCAAAAATTTAGTCATCCTTAGATTCTTTAATGTCACTATGACCACTACCTTAAGAACCATTAACCTTCACATTTGGATAGGACCCCACATGCTCCCTAAACTCTTTTATGTGGTTAAAGGTGAATTATAGTATAATGTTTTAATAGGGAGACTTTGGATCTGGGCCATGGGTTGTGTGCCTTCCACCCTCCATCATTGTTTCAAGTTTGAACATGAAGGTCAAGTTGTTACCATACAAGCTAACCCTAGCCCTTTTACATCATGCAATATGACCTATTGACCTAATGACGTTCTCCTACCTCCATCCAAAGTACCACAAATGTCCACCACCAGTCCCTCACCCACAAAAGCCAAAACCATTATTTTCCCTTCAACTGAGGCATCTACTAGTGTGTCTATCCCCATAGACTAGATACTCATCACTGATCCCTTGAAACCCACCTTTTAATGCCTTACTCTTGGAGAATACTACCTCCTCACCCTTGACACCTTCAAAACTTCCCAAGAATATGAAAATATGAACCATCAACTAGGTTATAACCCCAACATTGGAGCCATTACCCATTGGAGCCTCTACTCTTTCAAACCCACTTTATCTATGGGGGAATTGACAAGCCACTTATCACTATCACCACTCCCTCTCCACCTCAACCATTCATCTCTAATTTCTCTTACTTGAATAACTCAAACTTCACCAAGTTATACCTCCACATGTGTGCTTGGAAAGGATTTAGCTTAGGATGATATGAGTATGGCCTACATACATTAATCTTAATTGAGACCTACAAGACATACAAAAAACATGGCCTTGGATTCATTATATGCAATAAGAAGAAAGCCATGCAACTTACCACTACCAATGTTGAAGAAGAGATCCCTTCCTCACCAACACCCCCTCAATTTGAGTGTGAGGATGAGGACATCATACCACCTAACTTTTTTTGTCATCAACATGATTACCCTTGGCCCCTTGACTTATAAAAAAGAAGGGGCATCCATTTTTATCCCTTTAATCCATCCTAAACTAGTAGGAGAAGATTCTCTTATCATTCACATTATCTAGTGTTAGGATGATGATTCTATTCTCACCTATCTTGGTACACCTAATTCTTCCATCCACAAATCCTTACCTCTAAATACCTCAACCATGTTGAATGAACCTACCTCAGATATTAACATAGGCACTCTAGATAACCCCCATGTTATCAAACTAGGATAAACTCTCACCCCTGAGGAACTATAGGTCTTCTCTACCTTCCTCTAGGACCACAACATTGCATTCACCTAGTCATATGCTAACATGCCCAATATTGACCCAGCCATTACCACCCATAATATCATAACCAATCATGATGCAAAACCTACCAGATAGAAACTTTGTTGAATGCATCCTCACATATCCCTCCTTGTCAAAGAAGAGCTTTAATGCCTCTTTTCTATCAACTTCAGTCAACCCATTGATTATCCCTAGTGGGTTTCAAACATTGTGCCTATCACTAAATCCATAAGGGACTATGTATCTATGTGGAATTTTGGGACCTCAACCTCACCTGTCCAAAGGATGACTTTCCTCTACCTATCATTGACCAACTTGTTGATTTTATGGTAGGCCATGAGATGTTATCACTAATGGATGGATTCACAAGTTATAATCAGATTTTGATTTCCCCTAAAAATTAAAACAAAACTAAATTTATCACCCCATGGGAGACTTTATAGAGTCAAGCCCTTTGGTCTTAAGAATGTTGGTACAACCTACCAATGTTCCATGACCTATATTTTCTATGACCTTATCCATATAATCATCAAGGAATATTTAGATGACCTTCTCAGGAAGTCCAAACTTTATAAAAACCACTTAACCATTCTCAAGATTACCTTTGACTGATTTATCCCTTATCATGTCCACCTCAATCCTAGGAAATGTATCTTTTAGGTTCTTGTCAGGAAAAATTCTTGGCTTCATTGTTTCCCTTAGGGGAATCAAGGTTGACCCAGCCAAAATCAAATCCATCCTTGAGATGCTACCTCTAACCAATCTTAAGCAAATCCATAGTTTATAGGGGAAACTTTAATCCATTCACCACTTCATCTCCTAGTTATTTGATTGGTGTTAACCCTTCCACCACCTCTTAAAAAAGGACATCTTTTTCAAGTGGAATATTGATTATCAAAAGGCCTTTGATGCACTCAAAGAGTACCTTCTATCTCCACCTATCCTCACACATCCTAATGATGACCAACATTTCTACCTTTCTATCTCTACCAGTAACCATTCCCTAGGGTAATGCTTGCCCATTGAGACAAACAATACAAATAGTAAGTTGTCTATTACATTAGCCATTCACTTGTTGAGTATGAGACTTGATACATATATATCAAGAAACTGTATTTGTATCTAGTCTTTGTGGCTACCAAACTTTGCCACTACCTTCTTAACCACAAAACTTTTATCATAACTAATACCGAACCACTCAATTACATGCACTCCAAACCATACCAAAACTAATGTATGGCTAAGTGGATCATGCTTTTAGATAATTTTGACCTTGAGTTCTTCTAGAAAAATACAATTAATGGGAGAGTCATTGCTAACAAATTAGTTGATGCACCTCTAACAGATAACCAACCTCCTCTCAAATTCCCAGATGATTTTATAGCAATCCTATCTCAAGTAGATTTCACCAATCAAGCAACCATGTTTTTTGAAAGTTCTAAATGTCATCAAGATGGGGGAATTGATATCATAATTATCCCCCTTATCATTGAACCACTTCCTTTATCTTTTAAACTTGAATTTGAATTTACCAATAATGTGGTTGAGTTTGAATCCCTAGTAATATGTTTATAAACTGCCTTAGCCTTGGGAGTCAAAATAATCAATATCTTTGGTGACTCTCAACTTTTGGTCAACAAAGTCAATGGCATTTATCAGTGTAATATTAAAATGATGTAACTGCATAGACAACTAGTTACATAAATTTTAGCATCATTCAAACACTATCATATTCAAACCACCCCATGATCTACTAACAAGTCTATTGACACTATGGTTTATCTTGCCTCATAGATCCCATTATCACCCTTAGACTCTAAACTTTTAGTCATTATCCATCACCTCACTAAAACTTCTTACACCAAATTAGACTCCCCAACCATTTTTAGTGTGGAAAAATTATGCTTGACCTTTGGTATTAGCAAACTCTCGACTACCTTAACCTTGGCATAGTTCCCTTTGGCCTCTCTAGGAATACCCATTAGGTGTTTATTTAGAGCAACTCCTGTTACACCATTATGGGAGGAACTATATAAAAACATGGTTTTGATGGCCTTATATTCCATTGCCTTCATATTCTAAAAGCCTCTCACACTATCAAGGAGACACATGAGGGTATATATGGGGGCCACTTTAGTAGACTCATTGTGGATAAGTGTATCCTCTACTTGGGTTATTACTATCCCACCCTTAACCAAGACTATTGTAATTATGTGAAAAAGTGTGTTAAGTGTCAATAACATGCTAATTTACATCATGCACCTAGTAATAGTATTCATGTTTCTACGGAATTTTGGTCCTTTTCACAATGGGGTCTAGACCTCATCAGTGAAATCAACCCCCATTCTTCACAACAACATCATTCTATTATTATCATGACTAAATATTTTATGAAATGGGTGGAAACCATTCCTCTTGTCTCAATAAAAGCTAAAAAGATTTTCAACTTTATCACCCACCATATCATCTACCATTTTGATGTCCCCATAATATCATCATTGATAATGGTATATCCTTCAAAAATAAATAAGTCCAAGGCCTTTGTGATGTATTTGGTATTAAACTTAGATTTTCATCACCTTATCACCCATAAGAAAATAGACAAGTTGAAGCCTCTAACAAAACCCTTAACAACATGCTTACTAAAATGATTAATGCTTCAGGTCAAGATTGGCACTTACACATCCATTTTATCTTATGGGCATATCATACTAGAATATAAACCCCTACAGGTGCTACATCTTTTTCTCATGTGTTTGGATCCAAGGTTTTATTACCTCTTGAAGTCCAAATACCTTCTCTTTTCATATCTTTGCATGATCATATTTCAGAAAATGACTATCATCAAGAATGTTTAGCTCAACTTGAGCTACTTGATGAGCATCATTTAAAAACCCTTTCCCATATTTGTGTCTATCAAGAACAAATCAAACATGCCTATAACAAACACCTAAAATTCTAAGAATTCAATATTGGATATCTTGTTCTTAAGGAAAATCAACACGTAACTATTATGGAGAAAAGCAAAAGGGGAAATTTTCTTTTAATTGGCTTGGACCCTACATCATAACCCATAAGTATGGATTAGGAGCTTATCATTTTTCCTCTCTCAAAGGAAAACTAGAACCTGAGCCTCTCAATACTTTTCATTTGCATCCATTTTATTTTTAAATAGGGATCAAAATCATCATTTGTCTACCTTAAGCTCATCCCTTACAACCACATTCACTTTCCTCTTTTTAGGGGCAATTCACTAAAATTGAATCATGTGATTATACATCACAATTATAACCTAATCTTGAACTATGGGTACCATATCTCTATCTATGGCATGATTCTCATAATACTTTCCATCTCTTTGAGATCTGTTCTTATGGTCATTGTCACCTATACCCCTTTTTCACCTACTGGACTTTTATGTCAACTTAATATTGTCTTCATAAAGGTAGTCCCTTAAGCATGTATAAGCAAGTTTATGTCAAGAAAAAGCAATATCAAAAGTCTATAACAAATCATGGAAGTCAATAACAAATAATGGGTCATCCTTAGCATTCACAAACTGCTCCCTTGAAAGACAGTTATTTCAATATTTAGCCAAAATTTCAAAATACAAGGTGGACTTCTCCCTTGAAGGATAACTATCAAAATCATCTAAACTAAGAGAATAAACTCATACCACTCCATTGAAGGATGGTTTAGTAAATAATTTGTCAAATCTAGAAATTTTTTGGAAGCTTCCCACATCAATCAGCTTCCCCAACCCTAAAGAAAATTCAAAACAAAAAAGACCCCTAAGTAAACATAAAATAATTTTAAAAGCCACAATCGGCTCTCATATAATAAATAATATTAAAAATCTACAATCAACCCTCCTTAGTAGACTTCCCACATAGATCAGTCTACACTTTATATATAAACATAAACTTGTTTATACTACCTCTTTGGAAACCTATAAAAAAGGCATACTAGTCTCACTAATGATTCTAGTTTCACCCATTCTCCCTTCACATATCATATGCATGGGACTATGATCTTACTTAACACACTGTGATCAAGATACCTATTTATTAACCTAAGCATATTAATGTGAATCATTTGAATGGATTATCTTCACTAAGCCAATCCAAATTTGGGTTTCATGTCAATCATTACCAATGAAAAGGCATCATGTTCCTTTTTCTTATCTTTTATCAGTTCATGTGGATATACCTCTCATGATTCTTATCACTTTCCTACACATCTAGTTTGTTACCTACTTACTTCATCTATTTTCATCTTTAACCATATTCACATTCCACCTATATGATCATGAACAACAAACATCACATCAAAAGTGTGAACATTATCAACTGTGTCAACAAGCAACACCATTTATCTCTCTATGCACCAAACACAATGTAATAATATCACAATAGACCATAAACATCAACCTATCCATTAAAAATTATCACATCATATGAGCCTATAAGCATATCATTACACAATATAATCATAAACCAAATCAATGATCAAGACATCATAACATACACCATTTACCATTCCATCCATATGATCATAAATAAAACCATTACATTATCATATAACATACATCCATCAATAACACATCCTATCATATCTATGAATGAAATCATAACATCATAACTATTTTTCTATCATCACATGCCTAAGCTACTAATTGGAACACTAACATCATAAACCACAAGTCAGGAACCATAATCATAAACATGAGCACCACATGAACCATAAGCATCCATCATGTATAACATCAAAAACTATACATCATATACATCAAATCATCAAAAAATAATACATGTAACAATGTATCAACTCTCTCAAAAAAATATACATCTCACTACATCAACACATAGGCTGATATCAAAATAATACATCACAATAATGCATCTAAACATAATCATAAGCCTAAAACACTACCACTAGCCCCATCTATGCCTACACTTGTACCTAGTGGTGATCCCTCTAGGACCCATACCTGACCCATGGTAGTATCCCACTAATTTAGAGTAGCTATAGAGGGCCCACTGACCAAACTAGCTCTATACTCTAGATATCTCATGGCCTGGGTTAACTAGTTTAGCATTATCACCTAATAGTATCTGAGTTCCTTTATGGTGGCTTGGTGTCTTGACCATGGAACTATCCCTAGTGGCCCTTTTGTTGCTACACTTTATCCAACCCTCTATCTCAGTAAATCCCTCTCCTACATAACTGTACCTAGGGATGCTTATGTCTAGTCTCTCTCACCTGTAATGGTGGCAAACTAACCTTGAAATATGGTGATCTAGCCTTATAGTGTGGCCACATATCCCTAAAACACCTATATCTAAGCCTAGGCCATAAACAATGCCACCCCTACCTATCCATCTTGGTCAATTAGATCTATAGCCATCATCCCCACCCCTCTATCATCTCCTCCCACATCTATCATTGCATAAATCAGCTGGTACCAAGCCATATAACCATCTGTGTACCCTACATCATCCTTAGGGTGCCTAATATAAATATCCTCAAAACCACCATATAGAATTATCAAGGTATGCTAAAACATCAACAAGTAAACCTCTAAGTCCTACCTCCTATATCAGGGATGTGGACCCAGTACACCTTGTATTAAGCCAAACTAGCACTACACCCAATTGAATAGAATCAACTTAACCTTACCCTCTTGGTGACCCACTATCCGCCTATAACTTTACATAGTGAGGGTATACCTCCTATAGCCTAACTAGATTAGGAACTGTAGGTATGGTCTTCAAGTGATGTACCTAGCTAATAATACACCTAAGGCACCTTTGAACTAATTAACATCATGTGCTTCACCTCTTAACCTTGACATACCATAGCCATCTCTAAATCTCATAAATCTAATAGGGAATCTAGCTATGTGTACCCTACCCATGGTAATCCCATCGGCCTTAGAACTTGGATGTGCTCATAATCCTAGTAATGAAGAAAGAGGCCCATGTTGATACAATATCTCTAGTGGTGTTTGAATCCCTACAACTCCTTATAAATCTAAACCAAAAAAACTGGGACCCAACCAAATAATATCCTCCCAAGTAATAACTCCACTATACAGCCATCAATACATGAGGAAACCTCTTGCTACTCAAATTTGAGAGCCCAACTAGTTTCACTTTTTTCCTAAAACCTACCATTCCTAGCACACTATCCTAGGTTTTTGCCTACTTTTGGAGATGCCTTTCTCCCACCATCTTGATCTCCTTGTTAGCTCACCATTGATATCTTTTGGCCCATCTAGCATGTAATTTAGTGACACTTATTTCTTATTCCTTTGATCAAATCAATAACATTACCATGTTGGCCCCTTTTTGCATTTTTCACCACCTCATGCATATCAACCTACTTATGTCTCATTAGAAGCACTTCCTACCTTGGATACCCATGACACTTGAACCATTTGTGTTTTCCCCAGGAGCACTTCCTACCTTAGATACCCTATGGAAACATGAAAATCATTTAACAGACTTGCATTTACAAGTGTTCCTAATTGTTATGCCTATAGGTAGTCATGTGGTTCACTTTTCACTTGTCCTCCTTCATACCAACTATGATTATTATTACGAACCTTGGTAATTATAGTCTTTACATGATCTTGTCTATCACACCTTTTTGTCAAATTTTGTGCACAAGTTTACGTCTCAAATGCCCATCCTCATGTCACCACCTTGTGACTCACCATATACCACTTATCAAGCCCATACCCACTTCATTTTCACCTCACTAACTCTTAGTTTTAAGTAGAACACTTCCTCTCACTCTTGGGGTAACTAGACCCTTGACCCATACTCCAATTTTTTTTTCCAGCTCATTCATGCAAGCCACACAACAAAAAGGGGGAAAATGTAAACACCCAAAATTTGCACACCTATGTTTTTGAATGTTAAAAATACCCCTAGTCCCACCTAGGACCCCCTTAAGACCAACCTACACCCATATAGCCTCACTAAACTAAATAACCCTAACCTTCAAGACCCTTTTCTTATGGACCCTAACTATTGATAGTCAGGGTGATCATTGATGGTCAGCCTTGGGAACCCCTGACCACTAACAACAAAGAATATACAAATCACTCATGTTAATTTTCTAAAAATAACTTAGATAATTCTAGTTATGAGCCTTTACATGGATGAATTATATTTAGATGGCCCAATTACACCTTAAATTCCACTTCTTTCTTGTGCATATAAGAAGAGACGAGCCTAAGAGGTTAAATCCATTTACAATAATTATTAAGAGCTCAAGCATTCAAGAGTTTTCTTTTATAGGTTAATCAGGTCAATCAACATCATCAACATTATCAAGTATCATCATCCATATTATTGGGAACTAACTTATCATCACCTCTCAGCCAAACTCTTAGGTAAATCAATCTATTAGAATCAAGCTAGATTCCACCAACAAGCTAATTGTATCAACCACCCACCCAACTAACTTTTGGTAAGACACGTACTTGTTTATCAATATTCACATGACTTAATTCAATTTCAAAATAAACCCAGGCCTTGCCTAACTCTCAAAATCCATTTATAGGATCCCATCATTCATCTATTTGTCAAACCCAAAATTTTATAGTCAACTACCGATGGTCAGGCATAACCACCAACAGTCACCTCAACTATCGATAGTCACCTATGGCACTAAAAACTAGCACCTATTTTCACCCACATACACCCAATAAAATCTTGTTTTCTATGTTTCTGACCACTCACAGACCTCTTTCAGATTTTTTGAAGCATACCCCACCCCCTAACACCAATATTAATTAGTTTATCACTAATTTGATCATTTCTAATCTATTTTATTAGCAACCATTCTTGTGTTTGGTTTTATTAATCTTCTTTAATTGATGTAAGTACCTTATTTCTAGTTTTTTTAACTTGATTATTTTAAAAGTGTGGATTGATAAGCCCTAAATAAGCCCTCACTTTTAGGATCTAGATATTGCTAGGTAATCCACCCAACTATCTATCTAACAAACAAGTTTGCTTTAGTGCTTTCTTATATACATATCTTCCTCAATCCAAAAAGGAGCTCTCATAATCATTTAGATTTAATGCATGCATAACCAAATAGGTTTTTTAACCACACCCATATCAAGTTTATTTACTATTTTTCTTTATATCTTAAGTGAAAATTTACTGGAAACAGTATGTACAAGTAATTTTGAAAACTAATGTATAATACAATGTGTGAAATGAGATCCTAGATATGGAATCTTCATAGATGCATAATATTCATTGGATTTTTGAGTTTCTTTCCTTCAAGTGAGGCTAGATGATACACTTTAGGGACAATATTTTATATAATAATATATGGACCTAGCCAATTTGGTTTGAATTTTACTTTGATTTCTTCTTTGGTGTTGACATTGTGAAAACTTTCTTTGAGAATGAGATCATTAACTTTGAATTTTATGTTATGAAATCATTTGTTGTAATATCATTATATACATTGTTTATAAGTTCTAAGATGTTCTGCTTCTTGAATACGTGTATGGTCTAACTCCTTGAGTAGGTGTAGATATTTTTTGTGAAATTGGTCATCAATGAGAATACCTTTTAGAGAGACACAAAGAAATTGGACTTTTAATTTCAATGGTAGTTAGATTTTGTTTCATAAACAAGGGAATAAGGAGTGGGTCTTATGGGTTTGTGGATACTTGTGTGATAATCCTAGAATTCAAAGATGAGTTGATTTTGCCAATCATCTCAAAATTTGGTTTCTATTTTGATCAAAATGTTGTTGATAGTTTTATTGGTAGCCTCTATTTGACCATTTCCTTATGGGTAATATGGATTTGAGAATGTGTGTTTAATATTATATTTTATGGAAAATTTCTTAATAGCTTTGTTCTTGAATGATGTTCCATTATCAAAAATAATGGCCATAGGCAAGCTAAAACATGAAATAATATGAGTTATGAGAAAGCTACAAATGTCCTCACTTGTAGTAGATTCAAGTAGAATGGCTTCTACCCATTTGGTAAAGTATTTTGTGGCTATGATTATTAATTTATGTCCATTAAGTGATTTAGAGTTAATTTTTCCAATAATATCAAATCCCCATAACATGAATGGTCATGTAGAAATGACAGGCTATAATTATATTGATGGCGCATGCTGTAAGTTAGTATGTGATTGACATTTATTGCATAATTTTTCATATTGTAAACATTCATCTTCTATGGTGGTCCAATAATACCCCTATAAAATTAATTTGTGTGACATGAATTTTCCACTAAAGTTACCACCATAGTCACTATCATCAATTTGTGTAAGAGCAATTTTGGCTTTCGTTGAAGTTAAACATGAAAGTAATTATCCCTCAAAGGATCATTTAAAAAGGTATCCACAAATGATTACTTAATGGAGTGCTTATTTGTGTAATTTATGTTTTTCATTTCAAAAAAAAGTGTCTGGTATAATATATTTGTTTAGGAAGTTATAAATATCAGAGAACCATTCTGGGGTTGTCAAACTATGTGTAGTGGTTAGGATAGATAGTGTGATCAAATTTGCATCAGATATTGATGATGATTTTAATCATTTAATTATGAAAATATCTTGATCATCATAAATGTTTTTAAGAATCAAATACATGGCACTGGCCATTTCATCTATCTATCAGTTATTTTTTCTTGGTATACTTTCTATAGAAAAGTACTCAAACTATGATGATAAACATTGTACCATGTTTCAGTATGGGATAATATGTTCTTCTTTTTGTTTGATAAACATCATTGAATTGATTTAACATAAGTTTAAAATCACCAAATACTTGAATAGATCTAATTTGGAGATCTTGGGAGGCAAATAGACCTAAAATAAGTGCTTCATATTCTATGGTGTTGTTGGTGTAAGAGAAACTTAATTGATATACAATAGGAACTATGTGACCATAAGGGTTGATAAAGATAATGCATATGCCTAAACCATATGCACATTAATAACCATAAAATAACATGGTCCAAGTATTATAATGAGTATAATAGGTAGTGAAATAATCTCTAAATGTATCACTAATAGGATTAGTGTCTAGGAGTGGTGCAACTGTCAAATGGTCTGCAATGATTTGGCCTTTTATTAATTTTTAGAGAATAATTTTTAAGTTAGATTTTGTTAATAACATGACCTATTTTGTGATACGACTAGAGAGATGTGGTTTTTCCATGAGAAGCTTCAAGGAATCTACTTTTGTAATAACTTGAGTTTTGTTATTTACCATGTAATGTTGAAGTTTTTGTGTGGTAAAAACTAGTGCTAAACATAGTTTTTCTATTACAGAGTAATTTTTTTCATAATAAACTAATGTACGACTAATGTAATAAATTTATTATTTAGTTTTTTGATCATCATGGTGTGCTAAAAGTGTTCCTAATGCATGGTCTATTGTTGAGATATATAGTAGGAAAGGCCTATCAAGGATAGGTGGTAGTAAGATAGGTGGATTAATGAGATATTTTTTTATTATATCAAATCTTTATTGATATGCCTAGTCCTAGATAAATTTTTTATCTTTCTTTAGTAATCGAGTGAATGCCTGAGTTTTATCATCAAGCTGAGCTATAAAATAGTAGATTACTTATATCTTGCCCTGTAGGGGTTGAAGTTGTTTTAAGTTCATAAGAAGTGGCATGTCAATGATTACTTTGAATTTCTTAAGGTTAACCTCTATTCCACATTTAAAAATAATGAAACCTACGAGTTTTCTTGATGTAACTCAAAACACACACTTCTTTGGGTTTAATCAGACATTGTATTAATTGAGTCTTTAAAATATCTTTTACAAATCAATAGCATGATGTTTTCATTGCTTGGATTTAGATAAGATATCATCGACATAATCCATGATGGTATGGTGAATAAAATCATGAAATATAATTGTCATAGTATGTTTTTATGTAGATCCATCATTTTTAATTTGAAATGCATGACGATGTAACAAAATGTACCCCAAGGTGTTGTAAAATATGTTTTCTCTTGATCTTTTTCAATAATTTTGATATGGTTGTATCCTAAAATCCATCCATAAATGATAAAATTTCATATACATCTATGGAATCGATGATCATGTCAATGTTAGGTAAAATAAAATCATCTTTTCGGCATGCTTTATTTAAATCTCAAAATCTGAACAACATCAAATTTATGTATTGGGTTTGACCACGGGGTTTATATTAGAAACCCATTTAGGGTGTGTAATGGTCAGATGAAAACAACATTAAAGAGGTGTTGGATATCATCTTTGACTAAGAGAGTCACCTTAGGATGTATTTTCAAATTTTTTGTTTAACTAGTTTTGCATCTAGGTATAAAGGAATCTAATGAACTGCTATGGATTTTTCAATTCCTGGCATATTTGAGTAAGACTAAGAAAAGAGTTTTGTAAAATATATTAAGGTTTGATATCTGTGTGTGTGTGTGTGTGTGTGTGTGTGTGTGTGTGTGTGTGTTGTGTGTGTGTGTGTGTATCTTATTCATTTCATAGAGTAGTAGCTAATAAAAAAATGTGGGGCTCTTGGTCAATTCCAAAATTAAAATTAATTATTTCTTCATTAAGCAATGTGGAACAATCAAGTGTGTAGGGAGTGGTATGAATAGTATCATCTTAATCAACTGGTATGTCTTGTGGAGAATATATACTTTCCCAAAAGTATGCATGTGCATTTTTGTGATGTGGAAATCTATTTTTATGATATAAATATAGGATGTCCTCATATTCTCTAAGAAATTGTAAGAGGAATTCATCATTAGAGAATTCATCTAATGTCTATATATCTAGTGATACCATATCATCAATAAGATTAGGGTATATCAATGATAATGTTGAAGTAAGATTAATGGTGTGGTCTACTAATGTGATGGGTGTAAAAAACTTTATATGCTTTGAAGCTATAGAAGAAGGTTTATCATGAAGAAGGAGAACCTAGTAACCTAGTCCTTGCCTTCTATGTTATGTTGATGCCTCAATAGGACTAGTGATTCCTTATTCATGTTTCCCATACCTTTCCATGATATCCCATTTTATTAAGATGCTTAAGTGTAAAAGGAGAGGTAAATTGGTGATTTGGTGTTAGTGCTATGATAAAACTTGGAATTGTTTTATGTTTTGCATGGTCCAAAGGTGCATTATAAGTAATGGGATGTATAGGTATATTACCTAGATTAAAATGCAAAATATAATTCTATGGAGATTCAGAACCAAGAAGTATTTAAAAGGTTCACTATCTATTGGGCATGTGTAGATGTAGCCTTTATGACTAAATTTTAGATAGGCATGAAGTGTAGAAGGGACTGCATGCATACCATGAATCCAAGGCCTACCAAGTAATAGATTATAATTGAGGTCATTGGGCATGACTTGGTAAGTAGTTGGTAATGTTTTAGGTCTCAAATTAAGGTTGAATATTATTTAACCCATGAATTTATATGGAATGTTGTCAAAACCTTGGATGTTCATATCATAATGGTCTAGATAATGAGGTTGTATATTAATATGTTTAAAAAAAGAAATGTTGTAAATGTTGAGTCTTAAGCCATTATCAACTAACACTCTCTTTACCCCCACATCATTAATTATTAATTTAATACATAGAGGTAGATGTTGTTAAATGATGTGCCATGGGGGTAAATCCTCTTTTTCAAAGGAAACATACTCTTCAGTCCATTTTGCTATGTTGAGGATAGAGGCAACATAAGCTAGTTCGATGAAAATAAAAATTCTAGTATTGGGAAGGGTTATATATAATACATATTTTAAAACATCCAATTATTGAAGGAGCTAAATAATTGAAATTGTATCAAAAGGGGTGCTAACATGATTTATAAAGCTATAACCATGGGTGTAATCAACCTGCCTATCTTCATAAACTTGGGTGATAGCATGTACCGCATAATCTACTATAGGTATAGAGCTAGTAGTAGGTGTGAGATGAGATATAGATGGACCAAGTTTGAAGGAAGGAGGGATAAATAGACCCCATATTTTTTATTATGTTTATTAGTGATAGAGAAATACTCAAAAGTAGCCAATGAGGTATATGTATCTATGTAGAAACCATGTATGTGAAATGAAATACATGTAATTAAAGTAATGAGTTGTATAATAATATGTTTATAAAAATCATTATATATGATATATATCTAGAAAGGGATAGGAAGCATCAATTTATGCATGAATTCACAAGAAACTTTGGCATGTGTTATGACATTTCTAATGTGTTTAACATGATAAACTTGAAATTTTTTCGATATGAGAGGTAGAGAGCAAGGGATAGGAAGCATAAATTTTTGCATGAATGTATAAGAAACTTTGGCATGTGCTATGACATTTATAATGTTTTTAGCATGATAAACTTGAAAAAAAATCCATATGAGAGATAGAGAGCAAGAGATGAAATATTGTATGAAAGATAAGTAAACTTTGCTTTGAAGGAGAGGTATCTTACTATGTTTAACAATGACTTTCTTAACATTGTCCCATATTATGAAAAATAAACATGAAATGCAAAGAATGAATATTTTTACTAAGATATTATAAACTTAATCATTCATGTACATGATAGAAAAAATGATGGTATCTTTATTTTTTTTCAAGAAATGTAATATTTTTTTTTAAATAAGTGAGATACATTTTGTGCAATCTGATTTTAGATGTAAGGTAATATCTCACTAGAAATAGGAGCTAGTGTATATAGCTAGGGTTTTCAAAAATAAATGTTTTTGAAAATTACTATTTAATTTTTAAATTTGAATGGATTCTTTTATTTAAATATGACAGTAAAAATTCAAAAATTGATTGGAAAAATACTGGAAAAATACTGGGACCTAGTATGAGCAACTAGGGTTTGAAAGAAAATTATTTTAAAATTACTACAAAATTTTAAAATTTAATGATTTTTTTTTATTTTATTACATAAGTAAAAAATCATAAAAAACATATGAAAAATTAGTAGGAATTTTACCCTAAGGTCTCTAGGGTTTTTATGCGTAAACAAAGTAAGTCAAGTTCACCAAATGATTTAACAATTTTGGGAATATTGGGGTATTATTCCTAATTTAGTTAAAAGGTATGAGTAGTAAAATGAGTAAATAAATAGACAATAATTAATCTACTAATTTTTTAATTCTTATTGCTACTTATACTTTTTTTAAATAGCAAATGAGTAAGAAGAAATATGGCTTAGCTTAAAACTATGTTGATCTGACTGAGATGAAGATTGATATTGACTAGATTTGAAATTCATTTTTTGATTGGATAGGAGCACTAGAACTAGATAAGAGTGGCATTGACACTGTAGTCCACCTCTACCACTATTATCATGAGGATCTAAGCTTTTTAGGTTTTGTTTGGTAGATCTGTGTGACCCTATCTATGAAGTTTTGGTATTTGGAAGTCTATAGAGCTCATTTTAGAGAATTTTTTTTATTCAAACCCTATCTTTCATTATGCTTTAACCACTTTTAAGCAAGAAGAAGGGGGTTAGTATGTGTAAGATGCACTAGACGTTATTCACATCCTATATGTGGGTATGCTACCTGCATACCAATACTCTGAAGAGGGATCAAGCCACATGTAGTTCTCCCACTTGATGTGCTTTGTGCAATTTGAGTGTATAAAATTGTAGAATGCTAAACTGGATAAGCTTGAGGTGCCTAGGGGATGGTGTAAGGAATTTAACGAGCTTATAAGTGTGTTGGTTGGCTATATGCAGAGAACAAGGAAGATTTATTGAGTAGTCTTACTTATTTAGTGATATTTTCCAACCCTTTCCAAATGATCTTTGAATGGGATTTTATAGGGATCTATTAGTCATGGATTTAATTTTCTCACATTAGGCTAAAGAGGATAAGGATGGGAAACTAGAAGGAATTGACTATTGGGGCCAAAGATGGAATTGGACAATAATTCCAAAAGTGGATAGGAGTTGCATTAGTGCTATTATCCTAATGTGGTGCTATTTTCATAATTGTATGGGACCTATGGGGATCGATTTGTCTTAGAAAGAGGACTCTGGCTCCGCTAGGGTCAAGTCTAGAAGGCTAAAGATGACTAAGAATCAGTGAAAACAAGCCTCTAAGGGTCATGAGAGCAATCAAAAGGGACCTATGGGTTGAGTTTCATTATCATTGCTCAAGTTACCAATTTTTGCATTTTATATGACTAAAATTATTAATTAATCCCATTATGTAACAAAAGATAGTAATATTTAATATTATTAATTACACCCTTTCTATAAAATAAGATAGGACCAATATTTTATATTGTGTAGAATGGGCACATGCCCATTCTACATAAGATATTAGGAGTATTATCAATTATTCCCATTATGTAACATAAGAGATTAGAGAGATATTGAGTTGGAATATTGACCATACAATTACACTATAGAATATTATAATGATCCTATAGCATTAGACAACTATAGATGTCATTTTGGTATTAATCATACTTCACATAATTTCTCAGAGAAGACTAGAACATTTATATATCCATGATGAAAGATGTGTATGTTAATATTTTGTATTATATTTATTCTTAACAATGAATTGTATAGAGATGATCTTGATATATTAAATTGAGCATGATATAGACATATGTACGTGTGCTCCATGTATTAATAAGAATTGAATCATACATCATTATATTTTTTAGAATGGGAACATTCTCATTCTTAACTTGTGTAAACTAGGCTTAATTGATAATATTATTAATATCTTGTGAAGAATGGGTATCTTCCAATTTTACACAAGAATATTATCGATTAATCTCATTATATACAAGATATTAGATATATTTGATATGTAGAATGGGTAGATTCCAATTATACATGACATCAAGATAAGAATATTGGCCTCTTGCAAAGAATCAATATTCTTATCTTGTAAATAATTTGCACATGCCCATTCTATAATATATTAAGAATATTATCAATTAAGACCATATTTTAAAACAATATATGAATATTTAATATTATCAATTAAGCTCATTATGTAGCACAAGTGTCACATCTTGATTTATCTATAAGTTGAATAACATATTTAATATATAGATTGTTGTGGTTAATTAGTTGATTAATTAATGTTTGATTAAACATGATGACATATTTCAATTATGGAACAATTTATGCTTCTTAATTTACATGATTAGATGCTATAAGTTATTGGTACTTTCATAATTGTACTTTCTGATTATGTTTGATTATTATATAACATATTGTTATGGATATATTGATGTTTTAAGCTAACTACTTTCATTGGCATGAGGTCGATGCAGAACAGATTCTTCCCTCAGATCATGATAGAGGGAGAGTATCATTGGAGAGGGTGGTTAGATGGAGATGTTGGGGGTCAATAGAGAAGAATCTAGAAACCCTTGCACATACTACTTAGTATATCATGCTTCATAAATTTTTGATATAGATAAGCATAACATGTTTTGTGTACTTTTCACTTTAGATGATTTTTAGTGTGATTGATGTTAAAATCTTAATTGTTGATTATGATCATGTTGATTGATTAAGTGATTTTAATATTTTTTTAATCTTATATACCTCATTTTTTTTGGATAAATAAAAAAAATTATTTGTGTTTACTTATATCATTGCCTTATTATGTTTGGATGAATAGTAAAACATTATGATGTTTTGATGGATTACATAATCATTATTTGAGCTATAATATTTATTTAATAAAAATTAAATATTATTATTATGATAATTACATTATAATATCGAAAGATAATAACATTATTTAAAAAAAAAGATTGTATTTCATTAATCATTTTTTTAAGTATTTATATTCATATATATAAATGGATATATCAACATTAATTATTGAATGATTTTAGAAATCATTGTAATTGTTATATATGTTGTGGATAGAATTTAATGTAAACTCTAAGTCTTATTATGCATAGTTGCATTTCCAAAGTTATATGATTTTATTGTGTTAGTCATTGCATGGGGAAATACATTGGATATCTACTAGTTGATAAATTGTGCATGGAATATAACATAGGGATTATTTGACTTATGTGATTGAGGTGGTAAATGATGGAGTGGTCATTTATATGTGAATTTTATAGGAATAATATATTATTAATTATAGATTATTAGAAGCATTGAGAATGATTAGGTAAATTAATCATTCATTGACTTTAGTTAAGAATTATTTTTGAAGGAAATTATGGGGTTTTACTGCATATGCATGGAGGTGGACTATCAGTTGGTTAAGCTATCTAGGCATGCATATTTTTTAATGAGTTTAATTTTTTGAAGAATATGGAGTAGTGAAAGAAAATAGAGGATGGAAAATAAATAAAAGAGGATAGTGGGAATGTGAATGGCATAAGGCTCATGACATTTTGAGAGGAAAAGGCAGAAGGTGGAGATGAGGAAAAAGAAGGAATTAGATTAGATTTTGGCTCAACATTATTTATCAATAATACATTTTGTCAAGTCAAATTTGTAATTTAAATACATATGTGTGATATTTTTTATGAATGGATTTTCAAATTGATTGGGTTACTAGTTATCTAATTGTTTATAGTTTTGGAAATTTACAATGTGATATATATAGGGCCCTATGGAGGGCTTATTCTTCATAAAACCCTATATCCAACTCAAGGTATCCTGGGAAGGTTGGGATTGGAATAATAGTTCTTGGCCATGATATAAATAGATTTTTGAAAACTCTAACCTATTCTTCCTTAGCAATTTGAATTCACTATTCAAAATGGTATTTTACTCTGTTGGGTTTATATATATATATATATATATATATATATATATATATATATATATATATAATTTAGTTGAGATATTTATCTTGAACCAAGTTGTTATATATTCCTTGGGGTATTTGAAAAATAGAATAAATTGTGTATGTTTGTAAGATAATTCAATTGTTAACCAATTCATTCTTTTTGGGGTTAATAATATGGGTTTTTCAGTGATATATATATATATATATATATAATTCATTAAGTCAAACTTTACCAAAACTATGTGTATTACATTTAAAAGATGATATTGTTATTTGACTGGGCTTAAATTTTAGTTTGAATTTAAAGCTTGGTTATGAAATCCTAATTATCCCTAATAGATTTTATATGGAATTGGGATATTTTATGTAATAATTTGGTGTTACTTAGGTATGGGTAGATGACAATTCGACTATTTGATTACTATTTTGGATTTATAAAAATATGAATATTAGTGGACTAATATGGTTATAATGGCGTAGTTTAGTTATTTTATGAACATTGCTCATACACCAATGGGACTGTGTATAGATGTTAATAAGATGACCTCTGTGTATATATTATGTATTTCATTAATGGATTGGGTATAAGGGTTCTTAAATGTTCATTTGCATAAAAAATATTGTTTACTCATATTTGAGTTGAGTTCATCTTTGTTGGCCAAATCTAAGATATTACCATCAATACTTGAGTAGGAATTTGATTATGTTAATTATTTCTTTGCTAAAATTTGAATAGGGTAAAGATGGTTGTGTTTATTTATATTTTCACTTATGAATTTCATATAATTGACAAAACATGAATGATGATTTTGATTTTAAATGTTTTGAATATGTTGAAAGATAAATGAGAACTAAGTTTGAATTATAAAAATTGTGTGTATTTATTTATCATGGAAAATGGAATTTCCTCAGTTTAATAAAAAAGGTTATGGGGACTTTGTTTATAAATTGACTATATAATTCACATATACAGTACACTCTAAGGTGAAATATAGTGGATGTTACCTTAGTAGTGTATTGTATAAATGATGTGTGTGTGTGTGTGTGTGTGTGTGTGTGTGTGTGTGTGTGTGTGTGTGTGTGTGTGTGTGTGTGTGATAACTATTATAACAATGAATAATAGATGCTTGTTTATATTTGGTGGTTATAAATTCATTTGAATGTTTAAATATAAAGAATTCATTATATTTTTAAGGTTAAATACCTAACATAATTGTATGTATGGATTGGTTGATGTTATATGTAGAATATGATCAATTTATTATCCAGATTTATAATATTATTTTGTGGATAAATAAAATTATAATTTGATTAATGGATAAATAAAATGGTGATCTAGATATATTCATTATTTGGATGGTGTGTTATACTGAGGACTATTTTTGTAGTCTATGTTTTACTTATAATAAACTAGATGATTAGATTCCATTGACTTCATTTGATGGATTAAATGAATGTTTGTGATATTTTTATAAAAGTTAAATATGAAGAATGAATCTATTGGTTTTCATATTATTATTTATTTTATCAAATCTCACATTCATGACCCTAATTAAGAAGTGGATGGATTCCACTAGATTAATTAGGGCCATCAATACAAGATAAGGGGTAATACGATCAAGTGGTGGGCATTTATTATTGAAAATTTTGGTCAAATTAATATTCAATAAACATTATCATTTCATATGTTGATATAGTTTTCATATTTTTTCTATATCATATTAAAATAGGTTTTTTTATGGTACACATTATGTATTTGATATCTTTGACACACAGGTTTTGGTTTATTACTATAGATTATTGTACTATCATTATCTACCCATCCATGAAAGGAGGGTCATCCCATTGTTTAGGAGATAGTGCAAAGGATATATGGTCTATGTTTGATGTATAAAAGTGCTCAGATGATATTCTCCCTCCCAATTGGAGTACTATACTTGAAACTACATTTGATATTACATATTGATACTTGAGTCATGAAGACTCTATATAGAAAAGCTTTATATCATGTTTTATCATTTGAGATACTATTTGGTATTGCTAACACTTAATCATTTATACATTATACATCTATAGTGGATGTTGTATTATTATATCATTTTTGGCTTAATTTATACTATATCATTTATGTTGATATGAAGTATTTATGATTATTCAGTATTATTCATGATTTTTATCTATTCATGGTGATCCTTAGCTAAGTGGATTAGCTATAAACTTTAAGGGTCAACTAAATTAATGTAGTTAGTTAAATATCACTAGTTAAGATTTCTTATCATGAAATCCATATGTTGAATATGTTTATTTAATTTTTTTTAATTATTGTAATATTCTGGTAAAACCTAATGTGTTTGTTACATTGTGGTATCAGAGTTGGGGCTCAAACTCTATGGCTTAATGTGTCCACTATTGCAAACTTACACTCCTAATAAATAAGAAGAACAATGGTGTGCATTAGAGTATGAGGTGAGGTTACTTTGATTACTAAACCCCCAGTGGATCTAAATTAGATTATAGATAAGTAAGCTGTGAAGTTGAACCAAACCTTGTAACCATGTAAGAGACTAGGGAATGAATTATGGCCCTAGAATATGAAGTACATGGCCATGAAGAGGAGAATGCTCAAGAAGAATCTGAAGAGCATCCTAATGATTAGGAACATCTTTATGAATGGAGGCATGAAGAGGTGCCATAGGATGTGAGAGCTTAAGTAGCTATAGAGTTAGCACATGACATGAAAAAAGTGAATCCACCTAAGTTTGATGGAATTATATTAGGGGATGGAGTTGAAGCTTGGCTAATATAAATGGATAATATTAGGGGATGGAGTTGAAGCTTGGCTAATATAAATGGATAAGCTTGGCTAATATAAATGGATAAGTATTTTGAGATTCAAAATTATTTTGAAGTCACAAAATTAGTCTAGGGAGCATATCATATTTTAGGTAAAGCATCAACTTGGTGGGAAAATAAGAAGCTTGAGATGAACCTCAACTCAACCACCACCACTTGGGAATAGTTTGTGACACTATTTAGGTCAAAATGGAATCCATAATTATACTATAACCAAAATCATGCAAATTTATAGAATTTTAAGCAAGGAGATTTGCCATTAAATGAATATTAGGAGAAATTCACCAATATTATTAAGTATGTACCTAATTATCAGACATATGAGAGGTTTAAAATTATGAATTTCATCATGGGATTAAAACCTAAAATAAGTTGTTATGTAGATTTGCATGGCCCACATACCATGAATCAAGTTTTTGAGAAGGCAGTCAAACAAGAACAAAAACTAAAATATGTTGCCCAAGTCAGAGATAAGTTCAAAAATAAATTTGGAAGTTCTAAACCAATTTTAAATAAGAATATATGGAAGAAAATGAGTGGAGATTCCAAGAATTAGTTCAAGAATCAAAATGCCAAGTTCAATAGTGGTTCAGGGAACAAGAAGCTTGGTAATGGTTTCAAGGGAAACCAAAAGAATGAGAAGAAAGGGCTAGTTGGAGGTTTCTTCATTTTTAGAGGTGACCACTTTGATCAAGAATGTCATTAGGAAAAATCTAAGAATAAGTATTTAGATTCTTATCAAGGTATATTTTAGTAGTAAATTCATACAGTTATTAACAATAAACAAGCTGAGTATCAAACTTCACCCATAAAACTATTAGGTATTCTATTTAATTATCCAATTTTTATTCTAATTGATATAAGAGATATATAATGTTTCATTGATCCTAGAGTGCTTATAAAATTATCTAGTGTGAACATAGGATTGTAATAGGGGAGATTAGTATGGTGTTAGTGAATGAAATCAAATCCAAGCAAAGAATACATTAAGCTACCACCTTGAGCCTATCTCAAGGGGGAGCATATTAAAAAAACAAAATGAGAAACACAACTATAATACAAAAATAAATAAATCCTTCACCTTCCTTGGATGCTTCAAATAGCTTGTTGAAGTGGCTTTCTTACCTTGTGCTCAATGAGTCTTCATCAAAGGAAGCTTGGCTATCTCCTATTCTCCTTGGCACCTTTGTGATGGCTTTGGATTTGGCTTGGCTCAATAATTTGGAATTATAACACTAATTTTTATTGATTTTGGAATTATTTGTGCATTATAAATTTATAATATCCAAGCTTAAAATTCATATTCATGGCTCTTCTATTTATATATTTCCAAAATAGTTTAAGGTCAACTATGACATCCATCTCAAGATTAAGATGTGTGGCCATGAATAAATATAATTATATAATTAAATTATTTAAATATCCCCCATAAATATTTGGGATAATGGGGCATTTACGAGGCATGGGAGGCATTGATGAGGCATGGTATGGTCTTAATGAGGCATGGGGTGGCTTAATCTTGATATTTTATGCATTTATGACTTGTGAATGCCACCCCATAGAAATGATGTCATTTGATGATGTAGATATTCAATATTCATTTCCAAAAAAAAAATTTTAAAATATATATTGAATCTTTAATTAGACTCATTATTTGAATTAATTAGATTTTAAACATGATTAGGTAATTTTGATGCAAATTTTGGCCCTTGGTTCACAAATTAATCAAATTGGTCAAAATGTCTTGTTATTGGCTCAAAATTTGACTAGATTAGAATTGAAAGTTTATGTTAGATGTGTTGGAATCATATTCCCATTTAGGATGTTTCCAATGCAAAATAACAAAGGCACGTATCTTGTGCAAAAAAATTGGTAGAAAAGAGCAATCTAGAGCACCCAAGTGTGAAAATGCCATTTTGATTTGAAATGATTTGATCAAAACTATCTACTTCATAAATTGCATTGCCCCATTTATTGACACTCTAGCAAAAATTAGAACTTGAAAATAGCAGGTTCACATCATTTAGCATGTTTTAGTGTTTTTAGGTCAAATTATACATTTGGTAGAAATTGGTCAAAATCCTAGTTGAAGGTCATCAGTGGCCAATTTTAGGTGTCTATAGTTTGCCCCTATTTGGGAAGTAATTTCAAGATATAAGCATAGTAACATCTTCTCAAATAATAAAAAGGTCATGTATGCTTACAACTTCAATGGTAATTGATGAACTATATGATTCCCTCTCGAGGGAACTATTGGCACAAGTAGGTTGGTAAGTGGTCCCTCAAAAAGAAATAAATGAAATGAATGAACCAAAAAAAGGAAGATGATGGAGTGAAAACACAATGAGTTTGAAAAAGTAGTCAAAATCATTGATAATGCAAGTGAGATGGTGTACAATGGTTTTCTCAAAGGTGGTTGTAAGCATTATACCCTACTAGTGGTAATGTGGTATGATAACACAATGATTTACCTAAAGGTGGTTATAATTATTAAGAAGATGGATTTACCCCAGTTAGGATAGACAAAAAAGATAAAACATGCCCCTATTTGGGCAAAAGAAAGTAAATTTGGTGAGAACACAATGATTTTCCCAAAGGTAGTTATGATCATTAAGAAATGTAGGTGGGATGGTGTACAATGGTTTGGCCCATAGGAGGTTATAATCATTGGACCTCAATTATAGTAAACATGATTGATTGTTTGATGATGATGGTAACTTAATATAGAGGTTAATGATGAATTAGAACAACCTACTAGTAGGGAGGTGATCATCTAAACTAACAAAGGTTGAAATTTTTTCATGGTTAATTACTCTATTTAGGATATGATTGGGATGCCAGTGTTGAGATGTTGATGTCACCCTTACTGAGTAGATTTTTTTTATCTGATTTTTTTTGTATCACTTTATGGTAAGCATCTTGATATAACACCATGAGGATTAGGCCAAAATATTCATAGGGATTGACTCTCAAGATCTAATACTCAATAAAAAATAATGCACCAATCATAAAAACTATGATGATAATGTAAAAATATGAATATAAATGGATTCAAGTATAAATACACAAGGAATCACCCAATGAATACATAGACCAAATCAAGTACACAATGATAAAATCAAAAAAAATAGGCACACAAACAACAAATAATTAAATAAATAAATAATAGTTAATCCTAATGTTAGTATAAATAACATGATGAACATTGCCCCTAGAAAATAGGAGACAACTTAGCAAATAAACATGATGGAGGGTATATAAGAAAAGGAAAGGGGTGGTTGAGTTGTCTCCATATGTGCTAAGCAAGTGCATGTTTCCTACATAGTTCTATGGATGTAATATCTAATAAAAACTTTAGGCTGAATGATAGCTAATGAAAACAAACATGATGGATGAGATAGAATACTAGGAATGGTATTGCAAAATGGAAAGTGCATGAGAAAAAAGGGCCAAAAAGGATGAATAAAATAAGTGACAAGTGATTGGCTTGTGACTTAGTATGGGTTCCCAAAGTCCTTAAAGCAAAGAAGTGGTCAATATTTTTTAGTTTTTTCTAACATTTTTATAAATATTTTCAGAATTTTCTAGGTATCTCAACTCAATCAATGAATGCTGAGATACTAAATGATCCAAGCTCAAAAATGGTAAAAAAAATACTTAGGTTACTCACAAAATGGCAAGAGTGTGGCTTAGTTTTCTCATAAAATGGTGATAACATGGCTTAGGTTGCTCATAAAATAGCGAGAGCATGTATTAGGTTACTCGCAAAATGATGATAGTGTGGCTTAGGTTATTCAAAAAATGGTGAGAGTGTGCCTTAATAAGATAACTGAGCTAATTTTAAAAAGCATCGAGCACTGCCTGCATAGTCCCAAAGTAGGACCTCAAGTCACTGTAGTTTTGCTTTATAGTGAAGAAATTTGACTAGTGTAGTAGCTAATTCAAACAAAATAGGCATAGTTTGTATGATGGCATAGTATGGCATAGAGAATGGCTACTTGGTATGGAAAAGTCATAATAAAAAAGTGTTTCCCCTAGTTTACCCATATGTGGTTATAACTAGGATATAATGGCATATGTCAATGATACTAATTTACCCATAGGCAATTATATTACACTAGTAAAATTTGGCAAATAAATGACTACATGATTAAAACTTTTAGTCATAACTAAAAATGTCTAAATTATACTAAATTTTTTCAACTCAACTATAAATGAGTAAATAAATGACTAATTGGTCATTGACTAAAAAATTATTTAATCATACAAATAAAAATGACTAAATAGTTACGTAAACTCAAATAAGATGAAACTTAAAAAAATATTTCTGGCAGGAGTGTGTTCATTGAATATTTATTCATTTCATTAGTTGGTAATTAGCTTGGCACTGAGGCATTTTGGGTTATAGTAGTGACTTTCATGGGCAATAAAGCTTATTTGGAGAGGACCTGAAGACTTCTAAAAAGGTGGGCAAGGAATTCAAAGTTTGTTGTAAAGAATTTGAAGTTGGTGAGGCCCTCTACAATGAAGTCAGATTTGGGGATGCCCTCTATAGTGAATTTAGAGGTAATTCAAAACCCTCATTACATTAAACATAAAATCTATATCTTTTCGATTGGAAACTTATAGTAGTTACATAGGCAACTAAGTACCAGAACCATACAGATAGTTTAGGGTGTAGGGAACTATTTTTTTCATTAGGATTGATTCAAAAAATTATTACTGATGGGAGTTTATATTCATTCCATTATATTACAAAAAAAATTATTACTAATTAAATAGTCATTCTATTACAAAAAAAACCCTATGGGTTTTATATTCATTCCAAAAATTTCTTCCTAGGGAAGCTACAAATTCCTAGATAACTTTCCCAAGGTCTTGGTTTCCTTCTTATAGGGGTGAAGGAAGCTACAAACTTTAGACCTTTCACATTCCAAAAAATGATTTTTCATAAACCCACCCCTTAATATAACCTATTACAACATATACTTTTTGACAAGTCTTAAAAAGACCACCAAATATATTTTAAATACATATTAGAAATCATAAAAACAAGAAAAAGACAAAATAGGAAGACGTCCAATATTTGTTGGTGTCATGTTGATGTCAGCTTGATGCTCATTACTCATTTACATATTTATCATGCTTATTCTTTAGTTGTCAAATATTGATTCTCCCATTGGTACACTATGAAATCACTAGGCCACTTATATAATTGGATCTGGAGCAGGTTAGCCTAGTGATCTTTCCATCTTTGGTTTAGTAGCACTTTGACATAAATGATAAAATTTATATATCTAATATCCAGAGCAATTACTCTATCCAAAATGACATTGAAACTGAGAATATTTATGTTTTGATATTTTTTTAAGAAATCAATGACTTGAAAAATTGTTTGACCATATTCACTTTTCCATGCATCAAAACCTTTGATCTTTTTATCCTCTATCAAAATGGAAGCAAGAAACTGGTGTTTGAAGGTAGCAAGAGAATCAATCTTTGCCTAAATTTTATACCTCTCACCATTCACATACTGAAATTCATCCAAGATCATTTTCACTATCTTCTCTATTGACTTGAGTGAGGCCAGAGCACCTAGATCTCTTTGTATAAATTTGCACAAGGTTGTCAATGTATGGTGTGCAAGTTTCCATTTCTTGTATATTAGATCCAAAATAGAAATATTGACCATCAACTGATCAATGGCCTGAGACGAAGAAGAATAACATTCATGAACATCTCCTAACTTGTCAACAACCAATTTTACTATGTATTCCAAAATCTTCTCAAACACCTCAAAGATTTTCAATTTAGCCTCATCCTTTGTCTTCTCATTTTGCTTTTTCAAATCTTCAATTTCTTTCTCCAACTTCAACTTCAATGCATTCAACTGATCAACTGGGACTATACTATAACTAGATATTTATGGCACAAGGTCTTGGTATGGCACAATTGCTTGGATTTAAGAATCACCACCCTTAAACTTCTACGTTAGTTTGAAATTTTCCAAATATATCCTATTCACTTCATCATTCATCTCAATTTTAGTTTTTTCATAGTCGAGCAATCTTTTCTCCATTTTCTTGATAGTAGCTTATGTGAACATTATAGAGTGCACAGTAAGGGTGGCAAATTTAAGCACTGATGTATCCAAAAAAAATTGCACCATAGTTATTCCCCTCAACTCTTGGACCACATCAAGTAATCTTGGCTTGTTGGTGTTCTTCTATCTGGCCCATATTGCTAGAGTCTCTATCTTTGGGTTAAACCCACAAACATTGACACCATCCTCATAATCAAACTCAAAAACCATCATGGGGTCATATTGATTTCTCACTTGGTCCAAAAAAAACATTATATTCAATTTAAGGTTAGGGATAATCAGCATATTACTCTTCAAAACCATTTGTCTAGCCTCATCAAGGCTGACATTTATTTCATCAATTTTCAAATCCTTGAAAGTCTGTGTCATAATTTGATCATGCTAATATTCATCAACACCCATTTTATTTGTTTCCACCTTTTCTTCAAATTCTTTCATCTTCATTTTCAGCCAAAAATGTTTGAATTCTAGGGTATTGATGAAATTGTCATCATCGATGAACCTCATAGAAGCCACAACCCTTTCATCTTCTTGTAGTTCTATCTCACCTTATGCCTATTCATCCATTTTTGATTATAGTTTGTGTTCTTTTATTTATTGACCAATAATGGGTTGATCGACTTCCTTTTCCTCTCACATATGCCTCAAAATACTAGCCACTTCCTCAGAGTCACCAATTCCTTCAGTCATTTCATATGGAACCAATGGAGAAAAATCATCAGTCTTTTTCCTTTTAGTAGGTGGTGAACTAGGAATAGGTGGTGAGTCTCTATCTTTGGGTTAAACCCACAAACACTAACACTATCCTCATAATAAAACTCAAAAACCATCATGGGGTCATACTGATTTCTCACTTGGTCCAACAAAAACTTTTTCTTCAATTCAAGGCTAGGGATAATCAGCATATTACTCTTCAAAACCATTTATCTAGCCTCATCAAGGCTAACATTTATTTCATCAATTTTCAAATCCTTGAAAGTCTGTGTCATTATTTGATCATGTTGAGATTCATCCACACCCATTTTATTTGTTTCCACCTTTTATTCAAATTCTTTCATCTTCATTTTGAGCCAAAAATCTTTGAATTATGGGGTATTGATGAAATCATCATCATCGATGAACCTCATAGAAATCACAACCCTTTCATCTTCTTGTAGTTATATCTCACCTTGTGCCTATTCATCCATTCTTACTTCTAGTTTGTGTGCTTCCATTTCTTGACCAGTAAGACGTTAATCAACTTCCTTTTCCTCTCACATATGCCTCAAAATACTAGCCACCTCCTCAGATTCACCAACTCCTTCAGTCATTTCATATGGAACCAATGGAGAAACATCATCAGTCTTTTGCCTTTTGGTAGGTGGTGAACCAATAATAGTTGGATCTTGAACTGGCATTGCATCTGGACCAAGTTCTTGAATCATAACTCTTATTGGCTTTTTGATAGGGAGGTTGGTAGCCTTTATAAGCTAATTCCTAGACTTACCATATATTTTTTCAAAATTATCAATTATCAAATATATTCTTTTCAAAGGGTCCTTCTCTTCAACAAAAAATCCTAAAAAAATAAGGTTTTGTTTTCTTTTGTCATCCTCAATCTTCTTCAAAATTTCCCATTTTCTTTTCCTATTATAGACCTCTTGAAAAGTGACATAATTTCTTATCACATCCTCATCAAAATTGATTTGATGGGATATCCCCATCCTAGTAAGGATGACTTGTCTAATAAATTTCATGTGACCCTCTAGATCACAAACCCTTTTTGTCCCTAATTTTAAAGACTATTTAACTTTCAAATAGGCTTGCAACTCCTCCAAGGTATCTACACCAATGTACTATTCACCAAACATAGTGAAATATGGAATAAATGTGCCCTTATTTTATTTTTTCATCACATCTTTCTCCATCTAGAGCATCTACCACATGAATTCAAGAAAATAAATTATATTTGGAAAAAAAATTGGCAACACATGGGGTGACTGAGTACACCCATATACTCTAATTATAGTATGGTCATGCAAGATTTACTAATCAAAAAATTTATGTTTGTGACCCTATTCTATCCTATGATCAAGAGGCCTCAACTTTTCTCTAACCTCTTTGGTCAATCTAGGAAAAAGGCTACCAAGGGAATTCATTATTATGACTGAGAAACCATTATGGATCACAACATAGTTATTGTTCTGACAATGAGTGTCCTATTTATAACACTACACTGTGTAGGTAATCTCTATCCCTTTTGATCAATCATGCTCAAGTCCATCCTTATGATCCCTTCTGTTCTAATACAAAATTAAATGACACAATAAAGAATAATATTTGAACTCCATAAGTGTCTTATTCTCCCTTATTTGCAAAAATTTGTCATACAATTTCTTCTCAATAAATGATGCAAAATCATACTCAACATTAACCTCTAGGTTATGTATTCTCATGGCCATCATCATCATGCCAACTAGCATTATATCTTAGGCATCAATTCCTAACACTTGACACAAATAAAAATATGTCCTTTTTAAATACACGACAAAGTCATCAATTGGAAAAAGCTCGACTACAATGGTTGGGATTGAAATCCTTCTATTATTAGCCTCTTTCCTCATGTACATGGGAAACTCATCACTCTTATGTGTATCTCTCAGACTGGTATATTCTTATTCACTCTTCTTCAAGACAACTTTTTGATGGCTTTCTTCTTGAGCATGAAGCAATCAATGATTACATTTCTGTCCATAGCCACTAATGGTGACCCATTTGGCAACCTGATAGTTTTGGTGGCTGGATGATAGTGTTGTGCCAATATCCTAATTAAATCCACATAATTTAATATATTTGGAACCACAAGCTTATCCAAATTAAAATTCCATGGGTTTGTAATTGTCCTTGTTCATCTTGATTTTCATAAAAATACCAAAAAAGGTTCCATCTTGAGATAGGGACTCTAGCATCTCAATATCCCTATGTTACATCCTTGAATAGTTTTTTATGCCCTTTGTCAACTAAATTTGGCAAAATTTCTAATAGTGACTATTGAAGGGGCCACTTCTTAGGAAAAATTGGTTTAGTGCTCTTACTTGTAGACTTAGATTTATTAGGTACCATAGTTTGAACTAGGGTTTTGATAGTTGTCTACCAAACTAGTTAAGAATAAAACAAAAACTAAATACCAAATTTTATGAAGAGAGTGATGAGTTAGAATTACCCAATTGGAGGATGGTTGAAGTGTGCATACATAACTTAAATTCACCATCTATAATCACCATTGAATTTGCTTGAATGACTAAATATAGAGAAATTCCAAATTTTATTCTAATATAGGGCTGATCATTTTTCCATTACTCTAGTTCATGCCATTAAATTAATAGATCTGATCATTCAAGTCTTTCAAACAAAAAATATTGATTTGGTCCAATCCAATGGTTGAGAAAGTACTTTAATTGTGAACATCAATGATAACCACTCCATGGTGGTGATATAGTAATTTCAACATTTAATACTTTATTGCATCACTGCAAGACCTATTTACATCTATCATGGGACCACAAGTGCTTTTGGATGATTATACCTCATCTTTCATCACTTACCACCACCTTGAAAGCCTTGATACATATCATTATGGGATGTCAGGATATATGTTACCCCTTATACCTCATACCACATTACCACCAACCTTTGATCTGACCATTATGAGATCATGGGATCTTTTGGCATCCCTTCACTATTTATCATATCATCACAAGCATTGGATTTAACTGTGGTGGGAGCACAAGACATACTTTATATAATTATTATTTCTTATTGCTAGCCTGCAAGACCTTCTTTAAACTATTGTGAGGCTATGGTATGTGTTAAAATTCTCATAATAAGTTTTTTGAGTAGAGAATTCATTCGTTATGATTCATATCTATCTTCTATAGTTAAATTTTTTACCTGGAGTGTCAATGAAAATATATGAAAAATATATAGTGCAAACTCTAGAGAGTTAATATCTCTAACTACGTATATTAGGGTTTGGGTGGCTAATGTCCATTGACTGACCCTTTAATAGTGAGACATTATGTGATAGAATAATAAAATTGATGAGAATATTAAAATAAAAAAATGTGTGTCTCATATGTTATGAATGTTGAGATGGTAGGATACATGTTACCCTTTATACTTAATATTGCATTACTACCAACCTTTTATCTAACCATCATAGGATTGCAAGATCCTTTGGCATCCCTTCACTATTTATCATATCACCACAAGAATTAGATTTAACTATGGTGGGAGTGTAGGACATACTTTATATAACTATTACCACTTACTGTTATCTCATAAGACCTTCTCTAAACTATTGTGGGGCCATAATAACTTGTCTTTGTATACCACAACACCACAAGTGAAGTTCTTGCATGATATGGGGAAGTGGTAACTATATTTTCACTTACTTCAGTTCTCATGCATCCACCAAAGCTATTTGAATGTACTTTGGGGCTATGGTAATAGACAAAAAAACACATCAATGATCAAAATACAAATGTACTTCACATGGACATGATATGGGATACTTATGAATGACTCCTAGAATAATTTTAATAGGAATATGGACTCCTAGGATGAATTTTATAAATTTTGGGGAAAATTTCTCAAAGAAATGTGGTCTCATGGTGATGTAATGCCATGACAGGTGAATTTTTATGGATTTTCATGGCATTCCATCACCATGAGACCACATTTCTTTAAGTCATTTTTTCAACCAGTTCACTACCTTGTCTATGTTATTATTTACTATTATGCTTTGATAGATTTTTTCCAAGCATCCATAGATTGTTAAAAAGCACTTATTTTAGAATTTTAGCCATAGAAACAAGGTAGTGAACTATTTGATAACATTATTTTGTAGGCATGTATGAAAAATGTGGTAGCATAGACAAGGTAGTGAAATATTTGAAAAAATGCCTCAAAGAAATGTGGTCTCATGGAATGCCATGAGAAGCAAATGCAATTGGTAGCTACTCCTAGAAATTATTTATCCAATGTGAATTAATTGCATACTTAGGTTGAATTTTTAGAAACTATATTGTAATTAATTTTTTTTCATCAATCAGCATCTAGTTATTAGTTATGTAATGTGAAGTAATGCTTTGAGTTTGAAGGATGTGCAATGCAATGTAATCAACAATTTGAATATACACTACAAAAATATATTTTTTACAATTCATTAGTTAAACTCTCTATTTTATTTTCTCTTTATAACTCTATTGCTATGGATATGCCTTTAAATTTTTTAAAAAACATTTTTTGTCTCTTAGTCTACAATTTTTTACATTTTTTTAAAAATCTAATTTTTTCCTGATATTTTTTTAAAATATTGAAACTTTGGTTTATTGATTTTTTCCCAAAAATATTTTTGTTGCTATATGTGTAACATTATAGATGGATCAATATCTAAGGTTGACTACAAATCAATACCATGCATTTGATGAGAGAGTAGTCGATGAGAGGGACATGGAAAAATATACATGTCCATGTAATGACTGTCTTGGTGGAAAGGTGTGAAAAATAAATCTAATTTATCGAAATATGATAAGATATGGGCATAGTGGTGTAATCCCTTAGGATTATAATTATTATGAAGATATGATAGAATTTTAGAGTGTGAGATATGAAGAGGCAACAAACATAGATGAAGTGTCACCAAACATAGATGAAGAGGTAACAATGTTAGACAAAGGGTTTGAAGTTGATAGAATGTTAAATGAGGGTCTAAATGATGATTGGGACAAGTTTATGAAGGATGTTTTAAATCCTATGTATGATAATTGTAAGTTAAGTCATTTCACAATAATCTTTCAAATTCTTAACTTGAAAGTTGTGTTTGGTTGGACAAATAAGAGTGTAGATTAGTTATTGGCATTATTAAGTTTATTTTTACCACCTAACTCCAAATTGCCAACAAAATGAAGTTAATGTAAAAATAAAATCATGAAGCTAGGATTAGGGTATGAAAACATCCATACATGTGTGAATGGTTGTGTATTATTTCACAATAATCTTGCAAGTGAGAGTGAATGTCTAAAATGTCATGAAACAAGCTATAGACAAGGGTTGAGATTAGCTATGGTTCTTAGAAAGGTTCTTTGACACTTTCTAATAATCCCATGATTACTTTGAATGTATAGGTGCAGAGACATTTTTAAACTTATGCAATAGCATGCCCAAAATAAAAGCACTGATGGCAAACAATTACATGTGTTTGATTCTAAGATATGGATGGAATTTGATAATAATTGGCCTAATTTTTCTCAAGATTCTCATAATATAAGGTTGGATTTGGCTCTAGATGGGGTGAACCCATTCTCATATCAAAGTAATAAATGGCAAACTTGGCAGTGTTTTTAATAAATTATAACTTTCCTCCATGGTTATCAACTAAACCATGTTTCTTAATGTTATCATTGATTATACCAGGAAATAAAAGTGTGACTTCAGATACAATTGATGCTTATCTAGAGCCATTATATGATGAGATAATGAATTATGCAAAGAAATTGAATCAATTAAATATTTAAGGGATGTTCATTCAATCAAATTCACTTTAAGAGCTTCCTTATTGGTTATGATTCATGATCTTCCTGCATATGGCACATTATCTAGTCTTAGTGTTCATGGATACCATAGATATCCTGCTTACAAATTTAAGGATTTTTTGAGGCACTCAATAAGTTTGCATAAGTGTATTTATTTTTTACATCATATTTAACTTAAAATATATCATCCATATCATTGACAAAAAACATGCTTCAATGGTCAAAAATAGAATCGTGAAGCACCATTGCTATTAACAGGTGATTACATTATTCAGAATAGATAAAAAAGAATGTCATTTATTGAAAATGATGCAATTACTAGTAGTATATATGATATATGTAATGAAAGTGGTGTAAAATGGTTGTGCATATTCTATAAGTTTCCATACTTTAAGGATATAGCTATTAGGCATATTGTTGACTTTATGCATACTGAGAAAAATATAGCCTATACTATTATAGAAACTCTTTTTGGTGATTTTGATACTATTTAATCAAGTGAAGACTTTTGACAACTAAAGATTCATTGAAATCTTTGGGTTAAAAAATTTGATGATGAAAAATATATAAAACCTAGTGCTCCTTATGTCTAGACAAAGGAATAAGGTGCACAACTATTATAGTTAATGTTTCAGACCCACTTTCCCATTGGATATGTAAGTAGTAGTATTAGAAGACAAATTTAAATTAATGGATTAAGAGGCTTCAAGAAACATGACTATCATGTCATAATTGAGAATATTTTACCTATTATGGTAAATATATCAAGTTTGGCAAAGGGGCCAAGATTGGCAATTATAAGTTTGGGCCTAATATTAAAGATAATGAGTTTACATATATTATATCCTTTTAACTTTGATTGTTTGAGGGAGGAGGTTTTAGAAGTCCTTTGTCTATTGGAACGGGAATTTCCACCAATAATCTTTAATATTTCTATGCATATATTGATACATATACAATATGAACTAGAGCATTGTGGCTCAGCAGGAATGAGATGGATGTATCCTATAGAATGATATATGAAGGTTTTTAAAAAATTTGTTCATACTAGGGTAAAATTGGAAGGCAAAATATCTGAGGGATATTCAATACAAGAGGCAATGGGATTTTATACAGAATATATGAAGGATTTTTAAAATGTCAATCAACATGTATGGGATGATGACAAAGATGAGAGAGTTGCAGGTGAAGTATTAGAAGGTAATGTATGTCACTTCAATCTATCACATCAAGAAAGAAGTGTGATACATGCCTATATTCATCAAAACACATGTTCATTCTATAAGTGACATAGCTAAAAAAAAATTACACAAAAAATTATTTACTCAATTACATTTACACATTTATTATAATAATATTACTATTTATATGTTAATATTCTATGTAGAAAATATGAAGAAGAGAATCAATCTTGGATGCAACGTCAACCTCAAAAGTGCAGATGTCATGATTTGATTGGAGGTGATTCTTTTCCAAAATTTAAAGAATAGATTGCTAATGCAATCTGTGATGCAAAAGAACAAGGTCAAGATATAAAAATAGAGGAAACTAAGATTTCAAAATCTCCACATTTATGGGCTATGCATTTTAGTGGAATGTGGGCCTATGGTATTCATTTAAGAGTGGAATAAAAAGACAAAGGAAAGACAAATTATGATTATGTTGTTAGTGTTGAATTTCTTCATGAAACTAAGAATAAATTTTATGTTGGATTTATCCAAGAAATTATTCAAGTGTATTTTTGTGAAAATAGTCCTATATTATTGAAATTTAAGTGGATCCAACCATACATAGTATAATTTGATGAGTATGGATTTGTACATGTAAATATAAGACAATTTTTATCAAAGATAGATGAGCTATATTTTTTCCCTCTACAAATTAACCAATCATTTATAATTGATGGTGTAAGAAGCCCAGGATGGTCGTATGTCATTCAAATAGAGTCTTTTTCTAAATTAAAATTCATGGAACTTATCGATACAAAACTTGATGGGAAATATGTTAATTTACAAGAAAAATTCAAAGAAGTGTATGAAGACAATGATGGAGTGTTTGAAGAAGATATTTTGATACCAATGAAGAGATTGGGAGAGATAATGTGTTATATGTCATAGATGAGGATGAGAAATAAAATCAAGCAAATGTAGACATGAGTGATCAGGATTCATAAGTGTCAATATCTAGTTGAAATAAGGGATAGTCATATTGATAGTCTGATACCTGTAATTATAAACATCTTGGTTTTTGACTACAAATTATTTTTAATCTGTAAATTGAATTATTTTTTAAGTTTCCATTTACAGTTATCAATGGATTGGAAAGTCAACATTTATCAACTTATGAACTTAATAAAATTTTAATGATTCAAGTTGTTGATTTATACATTATTATTTATTTAGAATTTAGAAAATGAGGAAAAGGATTGTAAGGCATAAATTAGTTGATAATAGTGATCATAATTTTGAAATTTCATTGATATATTATGAGTGATTTTGTAGAGAAAAAGTGGCCAAGAATAATGAATATTTATCATGTCTTGGTTTGACAAACAAGCAAGTTGTAAATCCACTAAGTAGTATATTATTTGTTTAATAGTGTTTAATGAAATTTTATAAGCAAGATATTTATGTAAATGAGACATAATATGATATATTTTTTTGTTTTATAGGAAAGAAAAAGAGTGAAAAAAATGCACAAAAAAAACAAAAGGAAAGAAAAGATATAATGTCACCATCTCATAGAAGCCAATGCATTTGTGATTCAACAAATGTAGTTGTTAAAAATAATAGTTGTGAGTATGTACAACTTGATATAGCATATGGTGATGTGCAACCTAATATAGCACATGGTGATGTGCAAGCTAATATAACACATGGTGATGTGCACTTGATATAGCACATGGTGATGTGTACCATCATGATGATATCTTAGCACAAAGTCTAAGAGAGATTATTAAAAAAACTTATAGTAAAGGAATAATGGGTCTATAGATGATTTATTCAACATTAAAGGATGTGTTTGAAGTGAAATATATAGAGATTAGTACTGATCTACCTACTAATGCCACAATTAATGTGTCTAAGGAACATGAATTTCTAGTTAATGAAAGTCATGAAGAAAGACTACTTGCATCTGTTGTGCCTCAGAGTGCACCTATTGCAACTAGAACTTTTGAGGAACTAGTCAATCAGCTAGAAATATTGGTAGTGGTTTAATATAAGATGCATCTACATTTATGAAAAGATAAAGATTGAGTCAAGATTTGTATATATATACAAAGATAAATGCAAAATAAATAAAATTAGAAGGCAAGAAGTCATTCTTGGTTAAGGTATTAAGAAATGGTGAGCCCATTGGGCCAAATGCTGCAAAGTGGGCCTCCAAATTGGGTATAAGATGTAGGGCCCATTTAGATATTTGAAAATCAATTTTTATATAGAAATATTCATGAAATATGGAAAATGTTATACAAAAAAAGGAAAATATTTTTGAGACTACTAGTGGACAAATCTCTAGAAAATATTACAAGAAAAATATGAGAATTTTAATGAATAATTTTAGATACAATTGTAAAAAAACAATCATGGAGGGAAAAAAGAGGTTAGACTCCACTCTATCTCCTAAACAGTGGGAAGTAATGAAACAAATTATGCATTTTGAAGAATATTTGGCAAAGAGTAACAAAGGCAAGAGAGTAAGAGTAATGTGAGGGCTGGATATACATTTGGCCGAGGTGGGTTGTAGGCCAAAATGGACAAATTTATAGTAAGTGTATCTCTTTTTGGTTCAATTTACATTGTGTTATTTATTTTGATTTTTTATTCAAATGACTACATCTTGAAATTGACATTATATTTTAGGTGGAAAATAGTAATAGAGAAGCAGGTGCAAAATATATTATCAATTATATGGCAGCACTAGATTGACCTAGTAAATCTAAGAGTAGGATGAAGTGAAAATATAGTTCATCAACATAGATTTCATATCCATATATTAAATTCCTAGTAGGATCCTCTCTAGATCATTTTAACTCAGATTAAAGGTACCAATAGGTAATGAGTTGCATATTTGGTCTCACTCAACAAGGTTCACAATTGGTTGCCTCTCTTAACCCTAAAATTTTTGCATGGAATGAGCACAAATCCATGGATTTAGATGAGGTAAGAGGATCTATTAATCTCATTTATTCTTATTTGTTAATTTTGTATAAAAATGCCTCTTAATATGAAGATTATTGAAATCTAAACATAGGAAAATCCAACCCAGTTTCTTTATTGTTGGAGTGATCTAGAAAATGTTCTTTTGGATGAATTCATAGCTTGTGTTTTTTTCTTGAATATTGAATTCTTTGTATATTTTTTTGAATGATGGTTAAACCACATGCAGAGCAATTTTATCAAAGTAGCAGGAAAACAAAAACACCTTTATGATGTCAACAAAGCTGTTGATATTGATAGTGATCATAATGAACTGGATAAGAATGTGCAACACAATCATCATAGTTGTGCTAAATTAGTTGAGGTAATATAATATTTGTTATTTATCTATCCCAATTTTTGTCATTCGTCATGCTTAAAATGTTTTATATCTCAATATAATATACATTTTTTGTTTTTTCAAACATTTATTGATAAACTCCAAGAAGGGGATAAAGTCCAAGTGTTAGATCCATTTGATGGTTATGTTGTGGGCATTAGATAGATTCACTCACTATATATTATACATGGAGTCAAATTAAAAGGAACAAGAGATCCAAATGTAAATATTTTAAAGGTCACAAGTAACATACCCCTTGCTTCTAAAGACAAAATAGATGGAGTTGTTTGTCTAAAATGGAAAGAAGGGACCTTCACATGGTGGCCACTAAAATATTTGAAAAAAATGACATAGTTGATGTTTATCATGTACTAGCTATTAGATAGCTTGGCCCATTACTTTATCCAATAGTTTTATCTGTCCCACTTTTTGTCATTCATCATGCTTAAAATGTTTTATATCTCAATTTAATATGTGTTTTTTTGTTTTTTCAAACATTTATTGATAAACTCCAAGAAGGGGATAAAGTCCAGGTGTTAGATCCATTTGATGGTGATGTTATGAGCATTGGACAAATTAACTCACTATATATTATACATGGAGTCAAATTAAAAAGAATAGGAGATCTAAATGTAAATATTTTAATGGTCACAAGTAATATACCCCTTGCTTGTGAAGACAAAATAGATGGAGTTGTCTATCTAAAAGAGAAAGAAGGGACCTTCACATGGTGGCCACTAAAAGATTTGAAAAAAATGACAGTTGTTGTTTATCATGTACTAGTTGTTAGATAGCTTGGCCCATTACTTTATGCAATAGTTTGAATGTGTTCATGTTCAAGGATTTTCTTAGTGTTTTTTGTCTATTTTGGGGTTGTATAAGCATTGTAACTTAGTTTTATTAGTCACATCACTGAGAAACACACTTTTTATTAACAAATTTTCCAAAGCAAAGACACATATTTTTGTCTTGTATCTACTATAAGAACACCTTTTCTCAACAAAATTTCAGTATTTTGTCTTCTTAATAGTTGTTTAATTATGTGAAAATGAATGATTGATTATTATTTTTTTTTTTATGTCATATGTTTTGTGACACCTATATCTAATACCCAAACATTTATTAATTCATCATGAGTTTCAAATTAGAGTAAGCTATATTCCCTAATGTTGTAAATATTGATTCATGATAAATATTCATGGATTCATCATAGTCATGCTCTACACATTGAGAAAAATTATATTTATGCATTTTATGTGGTCTATGAATAAAATTAAGGATCATTACCATACAACATGGGCAATTTAAAAGTTTCATGGCCATATGAATCTAGGACTGTTGTTAGTTTTATAATTAGAGATGACATAATTAGTTTCCAATGTAATTGGAGCTACTTTTCTTGTGCCTTATATTAAGTTACTCTTATTACTTAATTGGAGGTGACTTAAGCAATCTACAACTTGATTGGAATTACCTTTATTGTAATTAATATTATGACTTAAATTATTTCATACTCTTATTAGTTATAAATTAATGAAGAAGTTAATGGAGTCTTAATCAGTATGGTATGTGACAAATCTAAAATAAGATTATAAACTTTAACATCTCTCTGCATTTTTTAGATATATATATTTAAAATATTTTTACTACTACTACTACTTATGCATCCAATGGAAGCCAAAAATATACCGCTAACTATATAATGTAACAAGTAAAATAGTGTAATGGGTGTCTGTAATCATCATTTGTAATACATATTGAAGGTTTTATAAATTATTCTTTCAAAAAGTGAGAATTTATAATTACATCAATTATATGTTTTTGATATTATAAATCTATAAAGAAGGTGAAAATTCCAAGTAAATAAATCCCAAGGGGTAGAAAAATAGGCCAAAGGCCACTAACAATGAAAAAATAATAGACAAACGAAAGCAAAATAGGAAACAACAAACAGACTAGGGATTAACCATAACAAAAACACTAGTATTTTATCAAAATTTTCCAATCTTCTTTGATGAACTTGGGAAGGTCCTCCATGCTAGAAATTTTTCATTCTATATCTTTATCTTCTTCTAGGAGGTCTTAGGAAGAAGCCACATGATGGACAACTTTCAAATAAATAGTGGTTAGAACCTTCATTTTATTCTAAAGGGAGTGTAAACCCTTCTTCACTTCATTCAATTCCCTTTCAATCTGGCTCTCCTCTTCACTGGTATCCATGAAATCCTCCTTGTTAGAATCATAAGTGGACTCATTCATCTCCTCAAAATAACTATTTCCCTCCTCTAATTGTTGATCAAGATTGGGTTTATCTTTTAATTTACCTGCTTCCTCCCCCTAATCGAAGGTAGAGGGATCATCCACAATCTTTACCAATGAAATTTTTTCCCTTACTAGTCTCTTGGATCTCCTGATATTTATCGAATTTATTTCCATATAGCTATAAAATTTAAAACTAGACCCTTCCTCCACAGCATCCTCACCTTACACCTAGGCCTCTAAGTGTTATTTGTCACTGGCCAAATTTTGAGGCTCCACCCCCACCACTTTCTTATTCTTACTCTTTCCCTGATTGATCTCAAAATTGATCCAAATAATTGATTTCATCTTTTTATTACCAAAAAAGGAAGGGTTGTTTTTTAGCTCCCATATCCCTTTGATAGTTAGAGAGTTAGAAGTGTCAGGGGATCTGGAATTCACAGCTATTAAGGAAGGAAAACTAGAGCCCATCCTAAGAGGATGAGAAAAGATTTCAAACTTACGGGATAGGTTTTAAGAGGGGGGAACAAGGTTCTTGGAAAAGGGTAGGGAACCATGGGGACCCATAGAACCAAATATGACACTCAAGGGAATGTGATCATCAGGGTCACTATCATGGGAACTATCTAATACCTATTATTTTAAAGGCTTAGAGGGACACAACACAAGGTAAAAGTGATAAATCCTAAAGATAAGACCTTGGTGGAGTAGAATGGTAGAGGCAATTGGGTTTTTTTCTAGGGAATTTTTAAAATACTTAACAGACATCTCTAGGGATGATGAGGAAGAATAGGAAGTTAACCAATATCTTGTGATGAAAGTGATTCAAAAGAGTGAAATGGTAATGATAAAATCACTTAAAATAACCTTCAAGGGTAAAATATTTCATGATGATGAAGCATACCTTATCCCAAGGGTTCAATAAGCTCTCTCTATCAAATCCTCCCTATAACTTCACTGACGCTTCTCCTTAAATGAAGAATTTTTTCAACCCTTTCATGTATTAAACTTTGGTGAGTCTTTTTAATCTTCTACCCTTAGCATAAAACTATGGCCTTAGCAATTGACTCCTCACTAACAACAAACTCTATACCTCCAACCTGAACTTTACGATCACCATTCTAGCTTGAAGAAAATTGAATGGAGATGTTCTCATCATATCCATTCAGACATTCAACAAAATGAGAAATTATACCTTCATAACATATACTCTAGAGCATAGCATCCAATTTAGTTTCATCACATGATAACAACTTAGTTCTGACTCTTTTTCCTCCCATGACTGTTAAAGCTTCACCGAATTGTTTCATGGTTGAAAAGGGACCCAGACCAAAGTGAATTACCACCACCAAGGATTAACATTAAAAATTAAATTAAAAAATTTATAAGCTTTCAAATCTCACACCCAATCTTTAGTAAAATGTAGGATGATTAATGATTGCACATGTGAAAGAGCTTACTAGGATTTGTCATGTGAGAATGTGCCTTAAAGGATTGAGGCTGCCTCATGTGATATAGCTTTTCTTCAAGTCAAAATACTTAGAATAAATGATGAGGAGTATATAAAAATGATGATGAATGAAATTATCATGAATAAAAATGACTAAATATACTTCCAAATTGATCAAAAAGATGATTAAAATTAATGACCAAATAAAGTACCAATGGATAGAAATAAGTGAATAAAAATGACTAAATAAGTGACCAGTTAACAACCATCAATGACTAAATTAATGACTAAATATATTAGTGAAGAATAATGACTAAATAAGTGACTAGATTATAGCAATAAATTACTAAATATAATACCAAATTGATCAATAAAAACAACCAATAAATGACTAAAAATGGTTTAGTCATCAATTTTGTCGCATTATAAATGACTGGCAATAAACTACTAATGGTCACGTGATCATGTTTGGTCATTTATATGTAGTTTTTAGTAGTTTTTTTAATCATATATTTCTCTTTTTGTACTAGTGTTAAGATCAAGACAATGAGAGAGAATGAAACAATAAATGAAGGATGCAATTGCCAAATGTCTGTTTTACTACTCCAAAATACTACCTCTATTTTGAATGTGTGAAACAACTACTAAAACTAAATCTAAATCCTTTTGATGAAATTAGTGATGGAATAAAGGTCATAGGGATAATTAAGGAGGGAGAGATGAACTTGATTTATAGGGAATGTGTGGTAAAATAGACATGTGATAGGAAAAATGATAGGTTGGTAATATGATAGAATGGTATTATTACAAAAAAGATTTGATAAAATTATACAACTTGAAATGGTCCTTATAGACAATACACCAAGTCACTCAAGAATAGTACCACTTGAGGTGGATAATGATTATTAGCTCATCAATTTCATGATCATCTAGTGTGGCAAGCCTGTATGCTCCTATTCCAAAGTTTATTGTAATGATGAAAGGACCAACCCAGTTGGGTTTGAACTTACCTTTATGTTTCTTTTTGGTTGTGGTATTCTTTTGGTTATCTTTAAGGATAAGATCACCAAGTTCAAATTATCTATGTTTCACACATCGATTACAGTGGCCTCAAAGTCAATTTTAATAGGCTTGTAGACTATTCACCGTATCCATGCATTTCTCATCAACTCTAGTTTTTGCAAGAGAGTTACTCAATAGTCATTGTTATCTAAGACATGCTTAAAATAGATGCATAGATATAGCAACTTGACCTCAATGGGAAGAATGGATTTTGTCCCATAAACAAGTGAATATGGAGTGGCTCCTATGGGTGTATGATGATTAGTATGGTATGCCTGAAGGGTATGGAATATCTGAAGGTGTCAATCATGACCAGCATCATTGACAATCTTTTTGAAAATGTTGACAATGGTTTTATTTGATGCTTCAGACTGGCCATTACCTTGAGGCTAATATGTTGTAGAAAAGTGATGTAGAACATTGTATTTAGCACATAGCTTATCAACACCCTTGTTCTTGAATGATCCTCCATTATCAGATATAATGTCAAAGGGGATATCGTAGAGACAAATGAGATGGTTGAAGATGAACTTGGAAATTTTTGTGAAATATTCAATGCTGGTAAGGATATGTTTATGGCCATCAAATGAGGTGGTATTGATCTTCCTAGTGAGGTCAAGGCCCCATGTAGTAAATGGCCATAGTGTCAACATTAGTTTCAAAGTCTTGGTGGGGGCATGAATAAGATTGGCATACTATTGACACTTGTCACACTTTTTTACATATGCAATTACATATACATCTATCATGTGCCAATAATAACTATTATGTAAGATATTTTTAGATAAGATGGAACCATTTATGTGGGCTCCACATAATCCTTCATGAACTTCCTATAATTCTAGTGTATATTATGTTGAATCTAAATAATGAAACAGAGTTCCATAAAAACTATGGGCGTAAAGGGTTTATCCAAGTAAGGTATTACAAGTGGTTTGGTGGATGAAGGCTTTAGTTTATTTTTGGGATAGGTTAGGTGGTAAAATTTGGTCACAAAGGTAGTTATAAAGGTTTGAGTACTAAATAAAACTAGGACCAATAATATCACACACCATCATAATGGTTGAAGGTTTATGAGCTAGTTCTATCAAGTTCTCAACAAGGAACTAATACTCTTTAGTTGTGTCTATTTGTCAAATCATAGATCTAGTAGTTGCTATAGCATCTACATTTTTGTTCTTTCCCTTGGTATATGCTCAAATTAAATATTAGCAATCTATCATTTGAGAGTGTTGACCATGGCCTTATATGTAACTAACTTGTCATCTTTGGTATGAAAATGGTTTATAACCTGATTGATGATTAACTAAGAATCACCATAAACCTTGAGATGAGATACATTCCATTGAACCACTTGGTGAAGCCTTACAATAAGTACTTCATATTTGGCATGTTATTGGTAGAAGGAAAATTGAACCTAAATGATTTAGGGATTATATCCCCTTGCGGCATAATAAATAAAAGGCCTACCCCTAATCCATATGTTGTGAATGATCCATAAAAATATAAATTCTAGTGATTCTTAAAAGGTGTGTCAATGATGGTCATTATGGATTCATCAAGAAATTAGAATGTGAGTGGCTCTATATTAGTAAAGGGTGCTTTAGGAAGTTGATCTACAAGAACTTTCTCTTTAATGGATTTTTATTGATGTATTTGATGTTAAACTCACTAAGAAGCATGATCTACTTCGCCATGCATCCTTTTAAAGCTATTTTACATAGTAGATATTTGAGTGGATCTACTTTTGAAATAACCATGGTCTTATTATTTTACATGTAATGGCATAGTTTTTAAGCTATAAAGACCATGGATAAATAGGATTTTTTATGGGCATATAATTATGTTCATACATGACTAGTGTATAGCTTAAATAATACACAACATGCTCTTTTGCATTGTCATTGTGCTGAGCCAAAAGTACCCCGAGGGCATTGTCAATAGTTGATAGATATAATAAGAATGGCTTTCTCAACATAGGTGGTGACAAAATAGGTGGATTTTCTAGATAGTCTTTTACCCGCTAAAAATCTCTTTGGCAGTAATCATCCTAGTGAAATGTGACTCCTTTCTTTAAAAGATGCATAAAAGTATGACATTTGTTAGCCAATTATGATATGAATCATTGGATGGAATAGATCTTACCCCATAAACTATAGAGCTACTTCAAAGTAGTTAGTGGTTTCATCTTTGTTATAGCTTAGACTTTTTTTAGATCAACTTCAATGCCTCAAAGAGATGAAATGAAACTTATAAATTTGCCTCATATGATTCCAAAGACACACTTCTTAGGATTAAGTCTAACTTTGAACCCACACAATCTTTCAAATATCCTATATAACACTACTGGGTGATTGGCCATGGTCTTTGATTTGCCCAAAATGTCATCAACATAGTCTTCAACAATATCATTCATCATATCATGAAATATGATAGTCATGGCTCTTTGGTAGGTGGACCTTACATTCTTAAGACCAAATGGCATATCTTGATAATAGGATTTTCCCTATGGAGTGGTGAACACTATTTTATGTTGATCTTCTAGTCCTATTCTAATCTAGTTGTATCTCAAAAATCCATCCATTAATGAAAGCATTTCATAACCTATTGTGGATTCAATGATCATGTCAATGTTTGGTAATAAAAAGTCATCCTTAGAGTAAGCTTTGTTTATATCACAAAAATTAGTATAAATTTTGATCCCTTTTGGATTTTTTCTAACTGGTACAACATTAGATATCCACTCTAAGTAGTCAATGGGTTGAATACATCCTCCTTCTAAGAGTTTTTCCAACTCTTTCTTTAATAATAGATAAATGTGAGGATGTATCTTACATAACTTTTATTTTACCAATTTGGCATCAAGATTGACCACAAGGTGGTGTAAAACTAAGGTGGGGTCCAAACCTAGCATGTCAGAATATGCCCATACAAAAATATCTACAAACTCCCTCAAATGGGATATAAGGACTTCATGCTCCTTATCAATAAGGGAAGTGCCTAGCTTGATCCACTTTGGGTCATCTAGGGACCCAATCTTAACCTCTATCATATCTTCCACTAGAAGGTTTGAACCATCTTCAAGGATAGTGGGCAAAGATTTGAACTAGTTGGAAATATTAGAGTCCTCTACTAAGACTGGTTCTTCAATTTCCCCTTGACATGATGAATCAGAGTCCCCCAATAGAAGGTTTGGCCATGTATCAAAATTTTTTAGAAACTCCTAAATGATTCAATAAAAAACTTGTTATTCTTCAAAACTAAACTTAGACTTATATATAAGTTCATCATTGGTGGTCTCTAAGATATGGTTGAATAAGGTTGAACACTCTCATCTAATGGTGCTTAAAATAGGTTTTCACCACTAGACTATCCTTTTTCTTTACTTTTACCCTAGTTAAAAAGTTCCTCAAAGAGGTTTTCACTTTGGGACTTCAATGTTTTAATTATTTGCTTTTGGATAAGGGTGTTCACCTACTCTCCAAATTAGGCTTTAGGATCTAACTTGATTGATAACCTTTATTTATGGTCCCCCAATAGAACATTGTCTTTAAGGCCAAGAAAATCATACAAAGCCTCATCATTTTGAAACACATCAATTGGTATGTTCAACTCTTTCTAGTCCTAGTCTATCAGTTGGGGATAATATAATGGTAGTGGGTTGTGATGAATGACTAGGCTAAGGATATAAATGGAATGGGTTTCAAATAGGTTGGTTTCATCTAGGTCATCAAAAAGGCTATGATTAGACTCTGCTTCATTATCGACATATTCATCACTAGTCAATGGTGATGGAACATGAGTAAGGTATATGGAGTCATCCCCAAGTGGTTTAATTTTAAGTCCATAGGGTCCTTCATTTTTGGTCATGGAAATTAGCTCAAGTGTTCCCTATTGATTAGGTTTGAGGCCTCTTCCTTCATAGTCTTGATTTTTCATGATCTTATTGGGAATAGGATACTTTGCATTTTCTCGTAAAATCAACTTGGTTGTTATTGTACAACCATGATTCATCCCCTTCAAGAGGGTTTGGTTCTAGCCTAGATGTTGTTACAAACATGATAGGTCCCTTACCTTTGCTCTTTTATTGCCATTTTGTATGAATTGGCTTAGCTTTAGGTCTTTCAAAAGACTTTGGACTCTATGGAAGGTTCATAATATGAAAGGTATCATCGGTCACATACTCTCCTCAACCATTAGGTGAGATAGTAAAATGATTGGATATTTCAAGAGGTAGTATGTGGGTAAGGGAATCAAGGGTATTACAATCAATGTAATTATCTTTTGATGGATCAAGGAGTATTAATTTTCCCTTTTATTTCTTGGCCATTATATTCATGCTAAACTTATAGTTATAACTCTTGAACTTGGCCTCTAGGTGTTTTCAGTGCTCCTATGGATGCAAATCTCTTGGTATACAAACTTCCATCCCTAAATGGGATAACTTGATACATTGGTGCAACATCGATGGGATTGTTGGGGAATCCAAGAACAACACACCTGTTCTGATCCCACTTGTTAGGATCTTGCTCCTCAGAAAGAGCACAATATGATTACCAAATACAAGCAATTAAACATGTGGAATTATCCAGAAGTAACAAGTAACTAGAATTCACAAATAGCACAGAATATGAGAGACAATACACAATCTTGTATTAATACTCATCCAAAAAGAAAATATAATAAAGAAGATGCCACTTCTTCTCCACACCTCTCAGAAGCTTCCCACACCTCAAGTGTTTAGTAATTTTCTTCAAGAGTTCACTCTCCTACCAAAAATGGTCCCAACACACAACTCATACACAGAATTGGTGTTCAACTCCAACTAGTCAGTAATAACCCTACCAGTACACAAGTACTCAAAGTACTTCAAGTAGATCTCCCATAAGATTGCAACAACTTGCAACTCAACAGACCTTACTTACACATGTAGATCTTCAAATGTGGCCTTGCACACCTGCTGACCAAGATCCCACAACTAGAAGAAATCCTTTTCTTGCCTTAATTACAATACATGCCAATGGGTCTATAAATAGATCCTAGACTTAAACAATAACTTAGACTTCTAATTTAAAATAATTAGACACGTAGCTTGAGACTATAATTGGCCATTAACATGCAAACACTTGATTCAATGAACTAACTGTCCGTGTAGTGAACAGTTCTAGAACTGCCACAAACGACTAACGTCAGTCCCTATCTGCCTGGAGGTGACCGACGTCGGCCGACCACCTGCTGATGTCGATTGTCTTCAATTCACACCTGCCGATGTCGGTTGCCTTTTACACTATACTCTGTCGATGCTAGTCTCCCTAGAACTCAACAACCTCCACCATGTTTGCAATAGTTGAAGCTTTTAGCTCCAAAACCTAACAATCTCCCACTTGGAGATAAATAGCTACAACTATACCTGTACCTGTACATCCTCTAGTTTATTCCCTTGGCTTTGTATCACTCTTCAAAATCACTCTTGAAGACCAACCACCACAAATCATTTGGTGCACCTCCTATCATCCAAATCACCTGCCACATCTGCATCTACAAACCATGTAGAAAAGAACTTGACCCTGCATAGCATGTCAACCTACTGTTGGTCCCTCTAAGAATCCACTGAACTTCCCTCCAGTGCTTCTTTCCTGAATTGGCTCCAAACTTGTGACAACTGCCACTGCTTGGGAAAACTCAAGTTTAGTACATACCATGCACTTAACCTCATTATGTGAATCAAGACACTGTTCATAGAACTATCCAACCATCAGCGTGCTAACCGGTCTCACATAATCATCCTGAAACAAAGTCAACCTGTGACCTTGCCTGTCCCTAGAACACACTCATGCCTAAGAATCTTGCTGCTCCCAAATTCCTCATGACAAACCTCTAAACTAGCTTTACCTTTAGTTCAGCAACTCCCTGTATATGTAACCCTGCAACAAGCACATCATACAGTAATAGGATAATGTAGCTAATATTATCCAACCTGGTAAAGAGAAACACAATGATCAAACATCCATTATCCTACAGCTTATTCAAGACCATATACCCTGGCCTTTTGTCTCACATGTCGATTTTTGCTCTTCTTCATCCTAAAAATCCATTCATCTCTCAGTGCTTTCTTCCAGCTGGCAACTCCACCAAAAACTCCCATTTGGTTCTTCTTTAAGGAATCACATCCTTCATCCATGCCAAGCTCCCACTATTTCCTAGATCTACCTGCTCTGCTTCTTTAACAACTTCCTAGTTCTTCACCATCAGTGAGCAACAAGTAGTGTAAAGAAGGGAAATGACAAATTTGAGGCTTACTTACCCTTTAAGTCCATATGGGTGCTTGAGACTCCTTGACAGTTTGTTGTCTACCCAAAATCTATCTCAATGACCGATGCCTATCACATCTCAGTCTGCACCTGACCGATGTCAGTTCTATGCAACTAACTCATCGCTGATGTCGGTTCCCCTTGATCGACACTGGTGTTTATCTATCCCTGAGTCATTGATATCGGGCTACACATAGCTGACATCAGTCCCTGTCTAGATGCTAACTTCAGTTTTCTAATCGACGTCAATCTCTATGTTTTTCTTGTGAGAAATGACTTCTACCCATGAGCTCCTTTTGGATCAAAACCCTATCCAAATCACCCTTGCTCTCCTCAGAATTCTTTAGCCCCTTTTGCTAATCTCTATCTGTCATCTTCTCCTTGAAAACCAAGGCTGTCTTGCTCTTGTCACAAACATTGGATTCCTCAAGAAACGTTACCTTCTTCTTCTGCATACAAAAATCTTGATTCATGCTTTTCAAATCCAAAATCATACCCCTTGACTCAAGAACATGCATCTCCTTCTTATTCATGTGACCAAGCCTATTAAGCCACATCTTCGAATCTACAGCTGAAGTAGATAACCCAAAAAGAGAATCAGTAATACAAGTAGATAGATAAAGTGTACCTACTTTCTTACCTCTTGCTACAACAAGTGCACCCTTGGTAACCTTCCAAGAGTCTACTGTGAGAGTTACTGTGTAACCCTCGTCACCCAAACTTCTTACAGAAATCAAATTCCACTCCAGAACTGGAACATGTATGACCTCCTTCAACACCCATGTGTTACCTGTCTACAATTTTAGCTTCACTTTCCCTTTGCCAACCATCTAACAAGGCTTACCATCCCCTAAATAAATTTCTCCAAAGTCTCCCTGGACATACTCATGAAAAAATTCCCTATTTAGGGATGCATGAAAAGAGGCACTAGAATCTAAAACCCAAGATTCTACTTTATCCAAAGAACATACCAGAGCATCCTGTGTAACAACACCTGCAACAATACCTGCAACACCTACTTCTTCATGTCCTTTATGCTGATCTTCATTCAACCTGCAATCTCTCTTTAAGTGCCCTTGCTTTCCACATTTCTAGCAGGTTATTCTGCCATACCTGGACTTGCATTTCCTGCGTATCTTTGACCTTGATCTCCCACGCTCGATCTTCTCTCTTTGTCTTCCCCTGCTTTCCACACTCAAAGCATTTCCTGATGATTCACTTGTGCTTTTCCTGTGAATCTCTTCATTTAAGATTACACTCACAACATCATCCGCTTTTAAGATTTTTGATGCAGACACAGTATTGCTAACTGCCATTACCAAACTCTCCCAACTTTCAGGTAATGAGCATAAGATTAAGAGAGCCTTAATTTCATCATCAAAAACAATTTGACTGAATTTAACTAGTTTACCAAACCATGGAAATCACTAAGATGACTATGTATAGATCCACCTTCCAACATTTGCAAATTAAATAATTACTTCATAAGACATACCTTATTTGAAGCTGAGGGTTTTTCATATAAATTTTCCAAAGATTCCATCAACTCTACCATTGTCTTAGAGTGTGATAATTTGGAAATCACAGACGATGCAAGACAACCTTATAGATCCCAGAGCCTTTTGATCAAGAACCTCCCATTCTTCATCCTTCATATCTCAGGGCTTGCAATCAACCCCACCCAATGGTAAGTAAAAATCTTTTTGATAAAGATAATCTTCAATCTGCATCCTCCATAATTGATAGTTCTTGCCATTAAACTTCTCCATTCGTAGCTTACTTTCTTTTGCCATTGCTCTACTCCCACTCAAACAGAAATTCATGTGAGTAACCTGTAATCAACACACACTAACCAGATCTGATATAACCTATTAGTATCCCAACCAAAAGCTCTAATACCAATTGATGGGGAATCCAAGAAAAACACACCTCTTTTGATCTCACTTATTAGGATCTTGCTCCTTAGAAAGAACACAATATGATTACCAAATACAAGCAATTAAACATGCGGAATTATCCAGAAGTAACAAGTAACTAGAATTCACAAATAGCACAGAATATGAGAGACAATACACAATCTTGTATTAATACTCATCCAAAAAGAAAATACAATAAAGAAGATGCCACTTCTTCTCCACACCTCTCAGAAGCTTCCCACACCTCAAGTGTTTAGTAATTTTCTTCAAGAGTTCACTCTCCTACCAAAAATGGTCCCAACACACAACTCACACACAGAATTGGTGTTCACCTCCAACTAGTCAGTAATAACCCTGCCAGTACACAAGTACTCAAAGTACTTCAAGTAGATCTCCCATAAGCTTGCAACAACCTGTAACTCAGCAGACCTAACTTACACATGTAGATCTTCAAACATGGCCTTGCACACCTACTGACCAAGATCTTACAATTGGAAGAAATCTTTTTCTTGCATTAATTACAATACATGCCAATGGGTCTATAAATAGATCCCAGACTTAAACAATAACTTAGACTTATAATTTACAATAATTAGACACACAGATCGAGACTATAATTAGCCCTTAACATGCAAACACTCAATTCAACGAACTAACTATCCATGCAACGAATAGTTCTGGAACTACCACAGGCGATCAATGTCAGTCCCTATCTACCTGGAGGTGACCAACATCAGCTGACCACCTGTCGATGCCAGTTGTCTTCAGTTCACACCTACCGATGTCAGTTGCCTTTTGCACTATACTCTACCAACGCCGATCTCCCTGGAACTCAGCAACCTCTTCCATGTCTACAACAGTTGAAGCTTTTAGCTCCACAACCTCCAGTTGATGCAAATCTCTTGGTATACAAACTTCCATCCCTAAATGGGATAACTTGATACATTGGTGCAACATCGATGGGACTACATGAATTTCATGTAACCAAGGTCCTCCCAAAATCATATTATATGAAAAATCAAGATTGAGCACATGGAAAAGTGTATCATGGGCCAAAGGCATAAGGATAATTGGTAAACAGATGGTACCCTATGCTTCTCTTACATCATTGTCCTAATATTTGATGGTTATTGTCTATTGTTGAAGATATACCATTGTATACCAAAGAATCTTGATGAGCTTAAGAGACACTATGTTTAGACTTGATCCATTTTCTATAAGGACATGTTTCACTTTATGCCTCTTTATGCAAACTTCAATGTATAACAAGTTATTATGTGGTGGGCTAGGGGATGCCATATCACTTTGGTTGAAAGTGACTTGTTGGGATGGAGCTAGGTGTCTAACCAAAGTTTAGAATTTATCAAGGGATATGTCACTTGAAATAGTGGATTGGCTTAGGAAGTCATTCAAAAAAAATTGTGAATTGTTGATGTACTTAACAATTCTAAAATGGAGATTTGTGTAGGCATCTTTTGTAATTGTTCCACACTATCAAATTTTTTCTCTTGGTCAGTGTTAATTGGTTTATTCTAAGGTCGAATAGATATTTGGGTAATGGGAAAAGTGGTAGATGGCTATGGGACCGGTATGGTAATCTTTGACCTCTGAGTTGTGATTACACAATTGGGATTTAATACAAGACCATGATTAATAACAAATTATGGTGATGGTGTGGGACCAAATAAGACAAGTCTTAGTTTTTGGTGCACTTGTGCATGGTCATGGGACAAGGATGAGTTATCAATATAAGGTTAAAGAGTAAGAATCCCTATTTGTTAGATCATTTATGTGTGGCCCAAGGTCAAGGATGGATTGTCTAAGTGATTGGATGGGTTTGGTATGGTTGGCAATGGTCTCATCTGATTAGAATTGGGTCTAGGATTAATAGAGATGGTATTAACATGACCTCCTAAAATGATGTTATAGTCATATGCAACTACATGACATGTCTATTGGTTATTGTCATTTTGAACTTGGTTCTATCCATTATTTGTGTGTTATTGGTTTTGTTATTTCTATTGGTTTAGCCTTTGATTTTGATAATATTGATTTTATTGCTTCACTAGCTAGTGTTATTATTGTTGTTTTTGTTGATACTAATTTTTATATTAGTGAAAGGTATTTTTATAGATTAAAAGGGTATGATTAAAAGTGGAATCACCATTATCTATTTTTATCTCCCTATTCTTTGACATATTTTGAATCAAATGTTTAATTTGTGCACATCTTCATAAATTATGCCCATTGACCCAATGATATTAACAAAATTCATTTTCATGGTACCAATTAGGATAAGGGATGCCCTGAGGATAATGTTTCTGTATAAGCCAACTAAAAATATTAATGGTAGTGAGCTTGTAATACATATATTCAATAGGCTCTCCAAGGTCACTAAAAACATGATGATTAGGCACTATTCTTCTTATAGGAGGAGCTTGTAATGGCAAGGTGGTTACATTTGTTGTGCAAGGCTAGGTTGGTATGCTTATTGTGTTGGCTAAAATGGTTGTGGGTTAGGATTAATTTTGATATGTGGCATGGGTTGATCAAATGGTGTTTTCATCATTTAGACATGACGTGTCTTGATTACTCTATTTCCAGCAACATTTTTACTATGGTTAAATTTCTTTGGTCTATCATTATTATTGGCCTATGCTAGTTGTGACACTTTCACTTGGATTGGATGTTGGTTTTGGCCATTTCATAGATTTGTACCTTGATTTTTAATTAGATGAGGTAATCTTGATGATCCCTTTTTATTAAGGTATCACTCAGTCAATAAACCTTTGTTAATGATCTCCTTACAGAACATTGCAATTCTAGATGATAGGATATCTCTCTATGAAATTTTTTGGTAAACATAATAGCTAATAGTTTGTCTAGTAAACTATGGGTAATTCAGCTTACAAGGGATCTCCATTACTATAGATAACTTGAAAAACTCTCATCACCCTTTTTTTGGCTTGTGTTAAGTCAACCACAGAAATCTCATGTTTGAGATTATATGAAAAGTGTTGAACAAACTTATTTGAAAGATCATCAAAATCAGATACTAAATTCTTGGATAACTTTAAAAACCACTCCAAAGATTATCCTACTAGACTTATTAGGAATAATAATTAAAGGTATATGTTTCTATATTCCACTAGCTAACATGCAAGAAAGAACTTGATTAAATAAGCTTTGGGGTCACCTTTCCCTTTTTATTTGTCAAATTTTAGTGGTTCGTATCCTAGAACAAATAGTATCTACAAATACTTCAAGTTGAAAAAATAAGAACACACATCATCTGACTTAAAATTTTTAGTCTATTTCCTATCTTGGATGAAATTAATCACATCTTTCATCTATTATAATTATTGGGATAGGAAACTAGAGGGAATATTGGCTTGAGGGGGAATATTGGCCTAGGTAGATGGTTGAGTAGTCACAAGTGGAGCACTTTGACCAAGGTATGATGGAGGTATTTATTGGGGTATGTTGGTTTGGTTTGGAAATAGACCAAGAATATGCATGTGTGGATTAGGGTTTGATTTTTGGAATTGTATTTATGGTTGTGTAATATTCTAGTTAGGGTTGGATATTTAGGCTTGGTTTTTGGGATTTTGAAGTTGAGATGGAGGGATGTAACTATACTATGCCTATTGAGGTTGAAGAGGGACATATTGCTAACTAATTGAACCTTGTTATTGAGGGGGTACTTGTAAACCAATACCCTATCTTTGAACTATTGGCATGTTCTACACAAAAGGCAAAGGTTGTCTGATCAGTACTTGAGGAACATTAGAATCTCTTTGTTGCATGAATCCCAATTAGGAAGTGGGTGCAAGTTAGATATTCATAATTTTCTAACCAAGAGTCATATTATTTTTACTATAAATCATTTTTATTTGAAGTGGCACATTGGTCTATGAGGAAAAATGTGTGTTCCCTACTATTTGGTAAGGTGGAACATTGGTTGCCCCTATTGAGGTGGAAACATATTCGACCTTTGTTGCATTGATATATTGGATTGTACCTATTTTTGTGGAATAATACTCATTACCTATTGGGGAGGAGTAGGATTTGTCACATTTTTTTTTGAGGCATGGCATTAGTCACTAGCTTATTACCTAATCCTATTAGTTAAGCACTTGAAGAAGTAGCTAGTTGAGGGTTAGCAATAGTAGTTGATTACAGTTAGCATTTATAAATTCCTACTCCCTGATTTTGAGAACCACTCATGGTGTTAACTAAAGTTACACTTGATTTTGTATTATTTGTCTATGTACTTACACCACTTTTGTTTAGATTGGATGTTTCTTGTACATTGCCCACTACATTTTGACCACTATTATGCATAGAATCATAAGACACTTCTATTATTAGGGTATGAGATAAGTTATCAACCAAATTATTTTACATGAATGGGTTTATACCCTCATTGTCTTAACTATTTAATTCTATTAATACTCTAGTTGAGGGAACTAAATCTATGAGAGGCCTATTTGAAATGGTTATTTGATTGAAATTGCATGCTAGGTTCACGTAGGTTTGGTATGATATCTACATCTATAAAAAGTGATCCTCCATGGGTTCCTTAATTTTTATAAGCATGTTAGGGTCTTGATACATCATTTGGACTAGAGCTAAAGGATTTATAGAAGAAGCATGTTGATTGTATAGTATATTATGAGCCATTTTTAATAGACTTGGTAAATTCTCATGGGGGAAGTCTATGAGAAACTTAGCCCCTACCTTAATCGATATAACCAAAATCTCATATTTTTTCTCTAATAAATGATGCTCAAATAGATAAGGATCATATGTGGATGGTGTAGTAACATAGTAAAACTTTTAGGGAAAAGGTTCTTTAATAGTAGGTACCATAACAAGGTATTGCTCTATTTCTACTTGATCCTACTCTGAGTAAGGAGGTGTGTTTACCAAGTAATGGTCTAAAATATCTTGGGTCTATGCCCCTATTTTAGAATTATAATATGTATAGGCATATGTCTCATAAGCAACATTATCTGCATAAGGGTCTTGATCCATTTCTTCTTGTGAAACCACATTTCTAAATCCTAGATTGTACAAGAGGGCACTATGAGTCTAGGAATACATGTTGGGATCTATAATTAATGTTTTACAATAAAATAAAATAGATTTATACAAACTCTAAAAATGAGATGTCTCAAAAGATGTTCAAACTAGGTCTAACTTGGTCAAAAGGATAGATAGATATATCTAAAAAGGTTGATGCAATGACTTGTAACAAAACAAGCTAACATCAAGTGTCAAATGTTGTACATCTCACACAAAAATTTCAAGTAAAAGGACCATAAATCAAAATGCCAAATTCTAGGTCAAAGTGTTTCAAATCAATCTAATCTAGGAAAAACAAATTTTGCTAGGTCTTTTGGCTACATGGAATCAAAGTCTAGGCTCAAAAAAAGTGTGTGTGCTAGGAATTTTTGCCAAATGGTGTTAAAAACTAGACATTAAAATATAAGATATTTAATCTAACATATTTAAAACACTTTTAACAAAAACTAAGCATTTGACTCTTGGTCTTAAAAACTTGATTGATAAGTATGAGGTATGAAACAAAAGACACTTAGAGATAGTTTATTTTCTCCCAAATAATTACACAAAGTTAGGTTCTTTTGATGAATAATATAGACAAAGGTTAAAAATGGAACTATGCCAGACTAATATTTACAAAGGACACTCAGATTGGTTGGAATTTAAAAAGACTTTAACTCTACTAAAAGAGGTCTATGAAACAAGTCTCAAAATAATTTGAGCAACATAACAATACTAAACTAATCAAAATATATGAAAAATGATTGTTTCAAAAAATCTAAGGCAACTTTGGTTCCAACACAATTTTGGTAGCATAACACTACCTTCCTCACCTCAAATGATTCCCACACATAAATTTGTGACAAAATCTCAAAGGCATGAGTATGCTTTAAAATGGATAAATGGCAAAATAGGGTGGGTAGTCAAAGTTTAGGACTCAAAGCATTAGTAAACATGCAAGATGACTTGAGTCTTATCAAATGATGATAATTATGTTGAGTCTAAAAATGACCCTCAATTAAAATTATAAATTTAACTAAAGTTAAAACAAGTCAAGTGCAAAGTGGCAGACCCAATTTAACACATCAATCTTTAAAACTTGGAAGATTTCAATTTTGAATTTAAACTATCAATGAGGGACTTAAACAATATGTGTCAAAAGGTCTAGACTCAAATGGGTAGCATAACTGCACCAAATTGAAATATATGACACAAAGTGTATGATGATGAATTCGAATAAGGAAAAATATATTTTCACTTGGGCAGCATAATGCCTCCTTTATTCAAAGAAATTTGGGGATAATGTGTTTAGTTATGTCATTTTGTTAACACCAAGTTTTGACTCTCAAACAAGTCCAAGTAATCTAAGATAAAGACAAACCAACTAACTAATCATCTTAAATCTTAAACTGACAAGGTATGGCAAAGTGTGCTTAACTAAACTAATTATTATTTGAACATTTTTAGTTGGATCAAATGCATAAAACTTTCACATTAGTATAAAAAATAAGCACATGTCATTTAGGTTTGCACCATATGGATTGTTGTAACATGTCTTTCCCATTTTATAACCACTACATCCATCACTTTCTCCATGTAGTGTGATGTCTAACATTCTCAAATGTCCCAAGCTTAGCTTCTACTAATAGAGATGGTTTAATTGCTCAGACCATCATCCCAGTGAAGGGATCCAAATTTATATACCCCCCATGGAGAGGGGTTAAAGATGATGTTGGGAGATGAAACCCTAGGTAAAAAATTCCCTAAATAACTCATGGGAGGTAATGAAATCCCCCTCATAAGCTAAGATGCATGAAATAAATGACACAATAGAAAGACTTTATGGTCACCTCAAGATCACCCAATACTATTGTGAGTTTGTGGGGAGTGATTTCAATGATGTTCTTTCTATGACTTGGACTAGGATTGAAGTGTGATGAAATGTTTTTTTTGATCCCAAAAGTTACCTAAAGGTGATGGATGGAAGAGCATACATGCACGTCTCTTTTCACTAAAACACATAAAAAGCAAGTTTGCAAATAATTGAAGTGAAACTAATTTCTTTGCACCAAATTGAAAGTGTTGATTAGATTCATTACTAGCCCCTTGGCTTTAAGATGTGTAAATAAAAATAATTGTAAACCACCCAAAAATAAGAAGGGCACTTTTGATCCAAAAAATTCCCTAAAAGGGATAGATGGGAGAGCATACACACATAATTATTCTCACAAAAATAAGCAATAAACAAACAAGGCATGATAAATAATTTTTTGCAAAATCAATGAAATTACATGATGTTATGTTCATTTTAAGACACCAAATGAAATATGTTTTGAAAATTTTCCCCTTTGGCATTTGATTGAACTTGTGAAAACTTGATAAAAATCTATGGCATAAAAACAAACTAAGTTATTTTTAGACCCCAAATAGATAATTTGAACAAGATTGACAAAATGTTAGGATTTGATTAGGTTAATTTTTTAAAAAACCAATTGAAATTTTTGGATTATGTTAATAGCCAACTTGAAAAATTTGAAAGATTTTTTATAAACAAAACAAGACAAAACATAACTATGTTTATTTTAAGCCCAAAATTCTAAATATGTATGTTTTAGCCTGTTTGTTTTAAGTCCAATTTGAAATGTTTGATTAGACTAATTCATTTTAAATACCCAAAATGAAGTGTATATTTAGTCTAAATAAGTAAAATGGTGTTCAAATACTACCTTGACCCTACAAAAACAAGATTATGGCTGCCTAATTTGAAGCACTTTAGAATATGAGATAAGTAATTTTTAAAAAAAGATCTCTCAAGTTTCACATAGTTGAGTTTGGCTACATAGGTGATTTGGGGTGAGTCAGGGTGAACTGGGTTGGCAATCAAGTTGGGGTGAGTTGGGGTAAGTTGCAATTGAGTTAGGGTGAGTCAAGGTGAGTTGGGGTCAAGTTAGGGAAAGTTGGGATCAAGTTGGGATCACGTTGGGGTGAGTTGGGGTCAAGTTGGGATCAAGTTGGGGTTGAATTGGGGTCAAGATAGGGAAAGTCAAGGCAATTTTGGGATGAGTTGGGGTTGATTCAAGGTATGTTGAGGTCAAGCATTGGGGTCAAGTTGGGGTAAGTCATGGTGAGTTGGGGTTGGTTTGGGGTCGAGTTAAGGTCGAGTCGGGGTAAGTTGGGGTGAATCAGGGTGAGTTGGGGTTGATTTAGGGTCAAGTCAGGATAAGTTGGGGAAAGTTGGGGTCATGTTGGGTCATACAGTCAAGTTGGGTTACATAGTCTCGAGAGCAAAATTGTAACTTACAAAAAATTAGATTTTTTCTCAAATTTTTACCTTATTTGCCTCCACACTCCAAGATCCCACATGAAAATGGTTATTATGTTTCTTGTAGGTATAATTTGACCAAATTTGTGAGGCTAGGTCCCACCAGACATGCCATTTATGAACATAGGATTACAATAGGGGGAGATTAGTATGGTGTTAGTGAATGAAATCAAATCCAAACAAAGAACACACTAAAATAACACCCTAAGCATATATCAAGGGGGAGCATATTAACAAAACCAAATGAGAAACACAACTAGAATGAAAAGACAAATAAATCCTTCGCCTTCCTTATATGCTCCAAATATCTTGTTAAAGTGGCTTGCTCGACTTGTGCTCAATGAGTCTTCATCAAAGGAGGCTTGGTTATCTCCTCTTGTCCTTGACACCTTTGTGATGGATTTGGCTTTGGCTTTGATCAAAAATTTAGCGTTATAAAACTAATTTAAACTGTTTTTAGAATTATTTGTGTATTATAACTTTACATTATCCAAGATTTAAATTTATGTTAATGGCTCTTCTATTTATATACTTCTAAAATGGTTCAAGATCAACCATGACCATCCATCTCAAGATTGAGACATGTGGCCATGAATAAATATAAGTATGTAATTAAATTCATAAATATCCCCCATAAATATTTGGGATAAAGGTACATTTATGAGGCATGGGAGGATCTTAATGAGGCATGGGGTGGCTTAATCCTTATATTTTATGTATTTATGATTTATGGATACCACCCCATAAGAATGACATCATTTGATGATGTAGATATTCAATAGTCATTTCCAAAATGAAATATTGAAATATATCCATGGAATTATTAATTAGGCTCATGATATTAATTAATTAGCTTTTAAACATGATTAGGCAATTTTGATGCAAATTTTGGCCTTTGGTGTACAAATTAGTCAAATTGGTCAAAATGTCTTATTATTGGATAAAATTTTGACTAGATTAGAATTGGAAGTTAATGTTAGATGCATTAGAACTATATTCCACTTTAAGATGTTGCTAATGTAAAATAATAATTGCACGTGTCTCGTGCAAGAAATTTAGTAAAAAAGAGCAATCCAGAACACCCAATTGTGAAAATAACATTTTGACTCAAAATGATTTGATCAAAGTTATTTTATTTATGAATTTAATTTCCCCATTTAGTGACACTCTAGCCAAAATTGGGACTTGAATATAAAATTTTCACATCATTTAGCATGTTTTACTATTTTTAGGCCAAATTATGCATTTTGGTGGAATTTGGTCAAAAGCCTGGAGGTTATCTATGGCTAGTTTAAGGTGTCTACATCTAGAAAGGATGGAGTAATAACAAATATATGATTAGTATAATATGGGAATAAGTCAAATGTCAAAGTTGATAAGTGTCTAGTCGAAGTAGAGATTAGATTACCTAAGTTCACTACAATAATAAATCTCTATGTAGCACTATTGGGATCATATGATGTGATCCTAGGAGTCAATTGGCTTGTTAATCATAAAGTCAAGGTTGACTATTTTATAAATAAGGTTGAATGTCAGGATGATTTTGGAAATTAGATACAACTTCAGGGAAAGATAAGGGAGTTGAAGCTGAGGTAGATTTATGCAATTCAACTAAGGAAATCTCAAAGAAAGGGATGCCAATAATTTATCATTAAGATAAATGAGATGGAAGAATCTAAGAAACATTTTAATGAATAATATCCATTTTTAAGAAACTTCCATGATGTATTTATATAATAATTACCAAGATTACCACCTAAGAATGAGTTTAATTTCTTGATTGATATCATACTTGGATCAAAACTGCAATCTAAGACACTGTACAGGATGACAAACACTAAATTGGTTGAGTTAAAGGCACAAATTTAAGATTTATTATAAAAAGGTATAATTCACCCAAGTGTGTCACCATGGTGTTTTCTAGTTATCTTTTTCAAAAATAAAGATGGCACACTTTGTCTATGTATAGACTATAAGATGTTGAATAAAGAAACAATCAAAAATAGATATCCATTTCCATGCATAGATTATGTATTTGATCAAATGTGAAGACCCAAAATCTTTTATATAATTGATCTTAGAGAAAGGTATCACCATCTAAGGATCCATGAAGAGGATATCCCAAAAATAACATTCAAGACTAGATATGGGCCCTATGAATTTATAGTGTTACCAGTTAGATTGATGAATGTTCTAGCAACATTCATGAATATTATGAATAGTTTGTTTAGAGATCACCTATATTTATTTGTGTTGGTATTTCTTGATGACATCCTCATTTATTCCAAGGATGAGGAATAACACTTATAACATCTAGAATTGGTTTTTAAACATTTTTGGAAACATAGATTATATGGAAATTTGTATAAGTGTACATTTTTTCAAAATAAAGTATATTATCTAGGACATATTATCTTAGTAGATCATATTTTAATATATATATCAAAGATAATATCCATTATAGAGTGGCCAACACCAAAAAATATTCATGAGGTAGTAAGCTTCTTTGGATTAGCAGGGTATTATAGGAAATTCATTCCAAATTTTTCTAAGATAGCTAATCTAATTACATCTCTTCAGTGTAATAATTAGAGTTTAATTTGATCAGATAAGAATGAGATAGACTTTTAGGAATTGAAAATAAGGCCTACTTGAACACTAATGCTAAGAGTTTCCAATCCTAATGGTCAATTCTCAATGATCACATATGCATATGGAAATGGACTTGGAGGATTTCTTATGCAAGATGGTTCAAGCCTATAAATCTAGGAAACTGAAGTCTTATGATGTAAATTATTCCCCTCATGACCTATAAATTACAATAATAATGTATACATTTTATGTTTTGAGGCATTATCTATTGGGGAGACCATTTGAGCTCAATATTAACAACTTAAGACTCAAGTACATTTTCACCCAACTGAATCTAAATGATCATCAAAGGTGATGGTTAGAGTTCTTAATTGACTATGATTTATATTTTAACTATATAAAAGGTAAGGAGAATATAATAGATGATGATCTAAGCTATAGGAGGTACATAGTAGTTATGGATATTATTAGGATTACTTTCAGATATCAAGTGCTCAAATTATTTCTATCAAATGAATTCTACAATTAGGTCAAGAAAGCATTATCTAAGAATGCTTAGAATCCTAAGTATAAGGGATTTAAAATAGAGAGTGAATGTATTTTATAGTACAATGGTAGGATTTATTTACTAAATAGAGATAATCTAAGGAGCATAGAGTTAAACAAACTGAATAATCCCCCATATTCAAGAAATCTAGAAGTAACCAAGATTGTGGTTGAGCTTAGACCACTCTATTTATAGAAAAGAATCAAGAGAAATGCAACATATTTTGTGTCACATTGTTTGAAAATTCAACATGTGAAATATGAACATGTGTGTCTAGTAGAATTTTTATATCCACATGACATACTAAAGTGGAACTGGTAGGTGATCAATATGAACTTTATCTAAGGGCTGCCATTATCACAGAATAGGCATGACATGATCTTGTTATAGTTGACAAACTAACCAAGGTAGCTCATTTCATATTGGGAAACTTGATTGATGATGCACCTACTCTTACAAAGAGATTCATAAAGGAAGTGTATTGGTTGCATGTTTTTCCAAATAAGATTATTTTGGATTTTGATTTGAAGATGACTTCTAGATTTTGGTTGACTTTGAATTTAGCTCTAGGTACTTAGTTGAACTTCATTGCTATATATCACCTACAAACTAATGGATAGACATAACAAGTTAAACAAATTTTATAGGATCTCCTTCGTATGTATTGCATGAATTAGAAATACAAGTGAGAAGAGTTTCTTCCATTAGTTGAGTTTGCATAAAATAACTAATACTAATTAACATTGAAGATGGCTCTATTTGAGGCATTTTATGAAAGAAGGTGTAGAACACCAATCAGTTGGGATTGGTTGGAAGACATGGTATTATTTAGACCTAAGATGATTTTAAAATTTGAAGACAAAGTCAAAACAATTAGGCATAGGTTGGTTAAGGCCAATGATAGACAGAAAAGTTATGTTGATTTGAAGAGAATAGCTAGGCAATTTTCTAAAAGTGATAAAGTGTTTCTATGGGTTAAGCCTCAAAAAAGGTTAATTAAATTCATTAAGTTGGAAAAATTTTCACTAAAATATATGGGACCCTTTGAGGTTTTTGAAATGGTCAACCCTATAGCATATAGGCTTGCACTACCACCAACTCTAGTTCTTATGAATAATGCATTACATGTGTCTTATCTTAAAAAGTATATAGCTTATCCTACACATGTGTTGGATTGGAATGATTTGTAGGTTCTAGATCTTGAGGTGGTCATCTTATAACTAATCAAAGTGATTGACCCTTGCAAACTTTATTTGCATAATAAAGAATTGTCATAGTGCAAGACCCTGTGGGACCAATACTCTGAAGATAGTGCCACTTGGGAGGACTAAGATGAGTTTTATAGGTTTTTTCCATATTTATTATCTTAATTTGTTACTACTTATTATATTATTTTATGTTGAATAATGTTTTAAATTCATAACTTATATTTGAATTAATGTCATTGGGATGATGACCATATTTAAGGGGGAAAGATGTCTCATCTCAATTTCTCTCTAAGATAAATAACATGTTTAATCCATAGATTATTGAGGTTGATTACTTGATTAACTAATATTTGATTAAGCTTAATAACATATGTTGATTATGGGATAGTTTATATTTCTTAATTTTCATGATTAGATGTTATTAATTAGTAGAACTTTTATATTATGTACTTTGTGATTAGTTTGATTATTAGACAACATTATTTATGGACATAATTATGTTTTGTGGTAAATACCTTCATTGGCATGAAGTGGATGTAGGATAAATTCTTCCCTCAGATCATGACAAAGGGAGAGTATTATCAAAGAGGGTGGTTAGATGCATATGTTGGGGGTTGATAGAGAATGAATTTAGAAACCTTTGTGCACATCACTTAATCATGTTTCATAATTGTTTGATATGGATTAACATAGCATTTTTTGTGTACTTTTTACTTTAGATGATTGTTATTATGATTTATAGTAAAATCTTAATTGTTGATTATGATCATGTTGATTGTTTGAGTTATTTCACTATTTTTTTGAACTTATGTATCTCATCTTGTTTAGATAAACAAAAGAATTTGTTTGTGTTTACTTACATCATTGCCTTATTATGTTTGGATGAATATTAAAACATTATGATGTTGTGACAGATTCCATAGTCTTTATTTTATCTATAATATTTACATAATAATAATAATTATTATTATTATTATTATTACATTATAATGTCAAAAGATAATAACATTGTTTTTTTTTTAAATATTGTATTTGATTAACCATATATTTTAAGTATTTATATTCATATATGTAAATGTATATATTAACATTAATTATTGAATGATTTTAGAAATCATTGTAATTGTTATATATGTTTTGGATATCATTTAACATAAACTCTAAGTCTTGTTATGCATTGTTGCATACCAAAGTTATATGATTTTCTTGTGTTAGTTATTGCATGGGGAAATACATTGGATATCAAGTACTCGATAAGTTATGCATGGAATATAACATAGGGATTATTTGACTTATGTGATTGAGGTGGATGATGATGGATTGATCATTTCCATGTAGATTTGATAAAGGAATAATATATTATTAATTAGGGATTGTTAGAAGAATCAATAATGATTAGGTAAACTAATCATTTATTGACTTTAGTTAAACATTATTTTGGGAAAAAATAATGGGGTTTTGTAGTGTATGCATGGAGGCAGACTATGAGTTGCTTAAGCCATCTAGGAATGCATATTTTTTAACAAGTTTGATCATCCAAAGAAGATGGAGTAGTGAAAGAAAATAGAGGATGAAAAATAAATAAAAGAGGATAGTGGGATTGTGAATGACACACATCTCATGATATTTTGAGAGGAAAAGGTAGAAGGTGGAGAAGATGAAAAAGAAGGAATTAACTCAGCTTTTAGCTTGGCATTCTTTGTCAATCATACATTTACCAAGTCAATTTTTTAATTTAAATACCTATGTGTGATATTTTTTTATGAACAAGTTTTCAAATTTCTTGGGTTACTTGTTATCCAATTATTTATAGTTTTGTAAATTTATAATGGGATGTATATAGGGCCCTGTGGATGGATCAACCTCCATAGAACCCTATATAAACCCTAAGGTAGCCTAGGAAGGTTGGGATTGAAACAATAGGTCTTGGCCATGATATAAATAGATTTTTAAAAACTCTATCCTATCCTTCCTTATAAATTTGAATTCACTATTCAAAATGGGATTTTACTCCATTGGGTATGTATGTATGTATATATATATATATATATATATATATATATATATATATATATATATATATATATATATATATTTCAGTTGAGATATTTATGTTGAACTAGGTTATTATATATTCCTTGGGGTATTTAAAAAATAAAATCAATTATGTGTGTTTGTAAGATAATTTAAATGTTAACCAATTCATTGTTTTCATAGTTAAGAATATGGGGTTTTCAATTTTATATATATATAATTGAAAACCCCATATTCTTAACTATAAAAAGAATGAATTGGTTAACATTTAAATTATCTTACAAACATACATAATTGATTTTATTTTTTAAATACCACAAGGAATATATAATAACCTAATTCCAATTCTATATAAAATAATATACTTTAATATATATTTGTATATTTAAATATTCACACACACACACACACACACACACACACACACACACACACACACACACACACACACACACACACACACACACACACACACACACACACACACACATTTAAGTTTGATAGTCGATTACGGGGCATGTATATAGTCATATTTACATTTTTCAATTCATAATACATGTGTGTGTGTGTGTGTGTGTGTGTGTGTGTGTGTGTGTGTGTGTGTGTGTGTGTGTGTGTGTGTGTGTGTGTGTGTGTGTGTCTATGTGTGTGTCTGTGTGTGTGTGTGTGTGTGTGTGTGTGTGTGTGTGTGTGTGTGTGTGTGTGTGTGTGTGTGTGTGTGTGTGTGTGTGTGTGTGTGTAACTTTAATTCATTAAGTTAAAGTTTAATAAAACTGTGTGTATTATAGTTAGAAGATGATATTGTTATTTGATTGGGATTAAATTTTAGTTGTAATTTAAAGCACAGTTATGAAATCCTAATTGTACATAATATATTTTATAAAAAATTGGGATCTTATGCATAATCATTTGGTGTTACTTGGTTACAGTTATATGATAATTTGACTATTGGATTATTATTTTGACTTTATAAAATATGAATATTAGTGAACTGATAAGGTTATAATTGTTGATTTTAGCTATTTTATGAACATTGCTCATACATGAATGCGATTGTGTATAGTTGTTAATAATATTAACTGTGCATATATATTGTGTAGTTCATAAAGGGATTGGATATAAGGGTTCCAATAGGTTCATTTGCGATATTACCATCGATACCCGAGTAGGTATTTGGTTGTGTGTTAATTATTTCTTTGTTAAAACCCAAATAGGGTAAAGCCTGTTGTGTTTAGTTATATTTGCACTTATGAATTTCATATAATTGGCAAAGTATGAATGATTGTTTTGATTTAAAATGATTTGAATATGTTGAAAGATAAATGAGAGATGAGTTTGAATTATAAAAATTATATGTTTTTATTTATTATAGGAAATGGAATTTCCTTAGTTTAATAAAAAAGCTTATGGGACCTTTGATTATAAATTGACTATATACTTCACATATACAATACACTCTAAGGAGAAAGAAAGTGGATGTCACCTTAGTAGTGTACTATATAAATGAAGTATGTGTAATGTAATTACATGTATGATTTAATATATAAATATATATTATGCATATAAATGTGTTATAACTATTATAATAGTGAATAATAGATACTTGTTTATATTTGATGGTTATAAAATCATTTGAGTGTTTAAATATAAAGCATTCATTGTATTTATGATATTAAATATAAAACAAAATTATATGTGGAATATGAATAATTTATTAGCTAGGGTTATAATATTATTCCGTGAATTTATATTATTATAGAAATAACATGTACAAAGTTATTGCTATAATACTTCAGTTGTTTATTGGATAAATCAACTAGCAGTCTAGATATTCATTACCCGGATGGTGTGTTATATTGAGGACTATTTTTGTATTCTATTTTATATTCATAACAAACTAGATGCTTGGATTCCATTCACTTCTTTTGATGAATTAAATGAATGTTTGTGATATTTATATATTTAGTGTATTCTTTATTAGCTAAAGTGAAATATGAAGAATGAATCTATTGGTTTTTATATTATTATTTATTTTATAAAATCTCACATTCATGATCCTGATTAAGCAATGAATGGATTACATTAGCTTAACTAGAGCCATAAAATCAAGATAAAAGGTAATATGATCAATTGGTGTGTATGAATTTGACTGATCCTAGAGATCATTTGCTATTGAAAACTTTGGCCAAAGTAATGTTTGATAAATATTGTCATTTCATATGTTGATATAATTTTCATATTTGTGTGATATCATATTAGAATGGATTTGTTTATGGTACACATTATGTATTAGACATATTTGACACAAGTTCTAGTTTGTTACTCTATATTCCCACACTATCATTATCTACCCATTTATGAAGGGAGAGCCATCCCCTTATTTGGGAGATATTTCAAGGGATCTATAGACTATGGTTAGTGTGGAAAAATGCTCAGATGATGTTCTCCCTTCAAGCTAAGTGCTCAGATGATGTTCTACCTCCAAGCTAGAGTATTATACTTGAAACTACACTTGAGATTACATACTGATACTTAAGTCATGGAGACTCTTGAGTCATGGAAACTCTACTCAGAGGATATTTGTATCAAGTTTTATCATTTGAGATATTATTTTGTATTATTGACACTAAATCATTTATACAACACACTTTTATAGTAGAGGCTATATTATTGTATTAGCTATGGATAAATTTGTATTATATCATTTATGTTAAGATGTTGTATTATGATTATTCAATAGTGTTCATGATTTATATATCTTTTCATGGTTATAATTAGCTAAGTGGATTAGTTATAGCCTTTAAGAGTTAACTAAATTAATACAGTTAGTTAAACATCACTAGTTAGGATTTATCATGGTGAAATTTATATGTTGAATATGTGTATTTAATTTTTTTTTAAATATCATAATATTACATTAAAACCTAGTGGGGTTTTTACAACAAGATATAAATATTAAATATTATCAATTATGTCTATTTTGTAACAAAAGATAGTAATAATATTATTATTCTATGTAAAATGGGGAAATTACCATTCTACACAATATATGAATAATATTATCAATTATTTCAATTATGTATAGTAATATTAGGGGGATTAATATATGGATTATTGACCATAAAAGTACCTTTAAAAATCTTATGATGATCCCATGGTATTATACAACTACAACTATCATTCACAATATTGATTGTACTTCACAGTATTTCACAAAGAACAAAAAATTTGTATAGCCATGAAGAAAATATGTGTGTGTTGATATTTTCTATTTTATTTAATCTTAACAATTAATTTTAAGGATATGATCCTAATATATCAAATTTAATATGATATAGACATATGTACTTGTGCTTCATGTATTAATGAGAATTGGATTATGCATCATTATCTTGTTTAAAATGTGAACATGCCCATTATTATCTCATGTAAAATAAACTTAATTGATAAAACTATTAATATATTATGAAGAATGGGAATTTTCCCATTATACATAAGATATTATATATATTTGACATGTAGATTGTGTAGCTGCCTATTCTACATGACATCAAGATAATAATATTGGCCTATTATAAAGAATCCAATATTCTTATCTCGTGCATAATACACACATTCCCATTTTGCACATGATAGGAATATTTAATATTATAAATTAAATCCATTATGTAACATAAGATAGGAATATTTACTATTATTAATTACACCCATTTTGTAAAATAAGTTAGGACTAATATTTTATCTTGTGTAGAATGGGCACATGCCCATTCTACACAAGTTATTAAGAGTATTATAAATTATTTTCATTATGTAACACAATATATTAATGAGATATTTATTGACCACTTTACACCCTCAGACCTAGTAAGGGGTAAACCTAATCCCCATGAACCCTAGACCACCATAAAACCTCATAGTTGTCACATCTCTTGGTGAATTAGGAAAGTTCAATGCAAGGTCACTAGTTGTCTTTTCAAGTGTAGCATCTCCACTATCTAATCATGTCATTAAACACAGTGATTTTCTTCACTCCCTATTTCAATGTGTGTCAAGTTCCCTCATAGTGATTTAGCATGTGTGAAGGTCCATGGTAGGATTTGAATTGGTCACAATAGTTTAAAAATTGCTATTTTAGAAATGATTAAATCATGTAGCTGATGAGTCATCATGAACCCTTCTGTTATCTAAGGTATGGACTAATATTAAGTCTTATGGATGTTATCTAGGAGCATGGAAGCCTATTTAAATCCCTTATCATGCTCTAAGGTCTTTTTATATGTATTTAAATGGTATTCATTTAGAATCTCCCCTTAAAATCATGTATATGGTATAAAAGGAAAATATTTGACCTTAAATGTGCACCACTTAACCTTGAAAGGACACCAAAACACCATCCACATCTTCAATAACCTTCATGAACTCCATTAGGCCATGTCCTAAATCATTTCATGCATTAATGACCCCCTTTTCATAAAATTTAACACCAAATTCCCACCAAATGGGCCCCACATGTGCAAAAATGTACCTTTTCAACTCCTCTTTTAATACCATGAGCTCTTATAATTCACCTAAATCCTATTTTCCCTCCTCCCACCTACTAGTAATTTATTATGGATTGAAAAAATGAGAAAACATAGGGAATTTATAGGTTTTAAGATTTTTTTGAGTGGTCTAGATCAGATAGAGTTAGGGATCTATAAGGCAAGTTCATTACTAGCATGTGTGGAATAAATAAGAGTGTTTCAGTGCTTGAAGAGCCCAAAATTGATTCATCTTCCCCATAAAGCTTATTGGTAGGCTTGGAGAGCACTTAAAGTTTGTGATCAGTTCATATGGAGGAGAGAGAAAGAGATTCTAAGCTCTTGGCCAAAAAAAGTAAACTTGGTCACCTTCCAAACATGGGCATTAGTTGTAGGTTTAGTCCCCTAATATTTATAAACATTCATTAATAAATTAAGTGATCTAGTTATCACCCTCATCTACATAGGGAAAAAGGAGGATAGTTTATTTGAATTTTTGGTATGTTTGATCAAATGATGACTGTTACTAGTTATTTAAGTATTTTAGAGACTTTTCATGGCCTCCTCAGCATTTGTCTCACACATGTGTGCATATGGAGGTGAGAAACATCCAAACTACCAATATCTATATTTTTCAGGCAATGTTGTAATGGTGAGAAGTAGTATTCAGTGTATACACCTGGAAGTGAATAGTCTTAAAGGTTCAATAAAGTGTCTTAAAGTGATTCATGCCTCTTTATTTCATGACTTAGGTATTCATATATACCTATAAATCTCTCATGGTTCATCTGAGTGAAGACTACCTACATGTATACATTTCATTGCATAGAAAGGTAGTATACTATCTAATGGTGGCTTTTAGGCTATCAAAATGCAATAAAACATATCTAGAATGTTGTATTCACACATATTTATCCTTATCACTAGGTTATCAAGCTTCATCATAGCCCCAAAAGGCATATAAACTACCAATCTTCCTTCAAACACCTTCATAGTTCTTTTAGTAGAAGTTAAGGTTATTTAGTGAAGATTAAAGTTTTTTGGAAAGTCCTAGGTTTCATTTTTCACTATGTATACCTCATTAGTGGCCTCCAAAGTGTTATATTTTATTAGGCATATACATATAGGTGTCTAAGGTCCTTTTAGGTCACATTGGGTGTGAGCCCATAGTTCATTTCAAGCCCTCAAAGAGCATTTGTCTTTTGACCACCTTTTTATTGTCATTTTACTTCAATTTAAGCCTTGTCTCTAAGTTTCAAGATACATTTAGCCTTACTAGTCATCATCCTAAGGTCACCAACCCTTACTTAATTCCAAATCATGAAATCAAGGTTATAACACTTCCTAGGGTTTTCAATAACAATAATACTATGAGGAATGAACCACATAGCTATAAACCCTATTGAAAGAGAAAATATCCACCTATATGAAATGACCAAAATGCACTTTGGTAAGTCCTTCAAGATAATCATATGTAGATAAACCCTGGGCATAAGGGATATGTCTAGGAAAATGTATGTCTTAAAAACATGGACTCAAACATGATAAAAGATATGGGTAATTTAAGTATTCTATGTATCTCTCTCTCTCCTCACTTAGAAACTTGTTTTATAGACTACTTAATAGTTAATATGCATGACTCATAGTATTGTTTATGATTTGTACCTTCATTCTAAGTATTAAATATTCAATGAAAATTGAGGGATAATATGAAAACTAAGAGAATTAATTAAAACATGAGGGTTTATATTACCAAATTTAGAGAACTTGTAGGAGTGCATTTGGACTATGTAAATCTCACATAGTTAGTCAAGGTTACCAAGAATGTGGAGGTGTCAGACCAATGAGAGTAAAAATTCCCAAAATATGTGAAAGTAGAGTCTAATTGGAATGAAAACACATCAAATTCCTAAAATACCTACCTAATGGTGCTTTAGATTAGGTAATATATTTGACCTGGGTTGCAGACCAACCACACACAAGGTGTGGTTTGATTGTGCATGTAGATGTGTGGGTAGGGTTAAGGGAGATGAGTCCTAAGTTTATTATCATGATTTGAAAAATAATTATGAACAATAATGACATATATATATAAGTATATAAAATGACTTCTTAGATTTTTATGTCAATTTCTTCAAGCTTGTGCACTAAGCAATTATGCTTTAGACAAGCCACAAAAGAGAGTATGGGTTGGTGAGTGGTCTAAGCAGATAGATGAGAATATGTGAAGAAGGTATAAATGGGTTGAGGAGGGTGTCATGAAAAAATGGGAACCATATATTCACTCACATATTACTAAAAACCCCAAACACCAATCTGGGTATATGAAGCCTAAGCTTTTCTCTCAAGTCTAGGACCCTAACTCCACCTCAATAGCAAGTATTGAGCTTCAAAAAGGTACAATGCAGTATGATGTGTGTGTAATGATGTATAAAACCTTGGATAAATAATTTGGGGTAGAGGAATGAAAGGAGGTAGTGTTTTTTGGGTTTTATCCCTCCCCAAGCTCCATCTTCTTGAGTAGGCATTCCAAGTTGCATCATCAAGCACTCATACCTTTCACCACAGAGGGACCTAGGCCTAGGTATATTAGGGAAAATTAATTACCCATTTGGAATCAAAATCCATAAAATAATGAGAGGGGTTTAGGGCCTCAATTTTATGAATAGACACTAAGAAGTTAATCTACTCAAATTTCTCAATAGAAAGTTCAAGTCACATGTTCTAGCACTCTTATCTCCACACACACTTTGAATGGGATCCTAAGATGTTTAGGAGAGATTAAGGAGTCAATGGGATAAATATTCATTATAATAAGTTTTGGTTTAAATGTTTTTACTATATAAACCATCATTAAGATGGTGGACCTTAAAAACCCTTCTTAAAAACTAGATGGTACCTAATAATAGAATTATGCCTCCAAATGCACTCAGATGGAGTAGTTTAGATATAAAATGGTCCTAAAGGTCTATTCAAATCTTCTAAGAGATTAAATGACCTATTGATTGGTATGTGTAGATATTATGTTCTATGAATCAAACTTTAAAAAGCTAGTTGAAGCCTATAAAAAAGGATTTGAGAAATATTTGAGAAGTATTTGCATAAATTACATAAATAACCTTATATTAGTCACCTACAAGAGCCTCCACAACTAGTTATCCTTATAGATAGACCTAGGTGGCTAAATGAGATACACTATTGCATACAATATAGGGTAGATGGATTGATGATGCCAACATAGGTATTCCAATGGCCTTAAAAGGTGATCTTCATATCAATGACAATGGATAGGTGTCTCACAACTTTATGTTGAGACCAAAACCTAGAAACCCTACACTTATACTCATTGATATAGCACCCTAATTGAGATAGTGCCACTTAAGTGATAGATCAAATGGAAAAATGAGATTATAGGACCTTAAAACCTTCATGGGGGAGATCATCAGGTTGTTTAAAAGGTAGAAGTCACTTTGGGTTGTAAGGAAGGTTCCATAATTGGTCATTATAGCCTCAAAGCACCTAGAGACTACTTAGAATGTATACTTCTCACTTAAGAGGTAACTTTACATACTCACAAATATATAAAACTTTTTAATGGGAAGCTAAGCACTTCAAGAGTGGTGAGGGTCTTTTTCTATAAGAGTTTAGTGGAATTGGTTCATAGGTTAAGGCCTTAACCTCTATGAACCATCGTTAAGAGTCCTAGACACTCTTAAACCTATCTAAAACCATAATGACTTTAATGGATATATTTAAAATAAAATTCATCAATAATAATTATAATCACTTATAAAACACTTAGATCATATTTTCCACTCAAAGGAGGCTCCTGATAGAGTACTAATATGTACGGATAATGTAAAGACACCTTTATAAACTATAAGTTTTCAAGGTTTTGAGTAGGAGATAAAGATTAAAAATTGGTCACAAGTTCCCAATCATTTTATATGTTGTTTTGAGATTTTTTTCACCTCCTCAAATCATGAAGTATTCACCTACCCACCTTTAAGTACTTATGCCAACCTTCACCAATTAGCTAGTCTATAGAAGCTAGTCAATATAGCCTAATCATACAATAAGGGTAAGATCAAAAGTGTGATATATTTAGAGGGTATAATTTATGATTTACAAGGTTAGTTTAAGTATGATTCAATCCTAATTATATAGCTTGAAGTTACGGTTCAACTATCACAATCATCCAAATAGTGAATGGATAGAAGATTAGGCTACTAGCCCATAAGGCCTACATAACTAACAAGAGGAAAGTGATAATTAGAATTGAATAAAATTGTGTATTTAATGAGACATTTAGGAAAAATTTTAATTATATGTCATGTGATTATACTCCATACTAATGAACATTATGAGGTATTTTGGGTAGTTTCTTCAACGTAGTCAATATGTAGATATGGGCAGCTTCTTAATGCCTCATGGAAAAGGTCCAATTAAACCTCTATAAATTTTCGGTAACTAATGAATGGATATTTAATTGAATATAGGTGGTTTACATGTAATTTTCATAAGTAAAACTTTAATAAAATTAGACGTCAATGCTCCAAAGTGTTCATTCAAGGAACCTATCCACTCAATAAATGCATTAGAAAGTGAGGGAGATTGTTGTAACTATTGCATGGTAATTATGGCCTACTCATGGAATATTATACACATATATTCCTTTATATATATTGAACATAGATTTATATATTTAGGCATTGAGTCCTTTTTTTCATCCCTCAGCTGGGTGTAGCAAAGCTGTACCAAAATTGTATCCTACATCTTAGAAATCAATAGAGAAAAAGACTATTAAAGACTTATTAATTAGAATTATTGTGTGTTATTATTGATTATTTAAATAAAATTATGAATTTAATATTATTTTTTATGTCCTCTCTTTCACCTAGTGTTATATTGGCATCTTATATAGTTCATGTGAAGTGTTGATAAGTGGCAGTTGTATTGAAGAGTAAGTTGATTGGTAGTGTCTCCTGCAGACCTACATTATTTTGCCTTCAAGTTGTATAAATTACACCTAACCTACATATTAAATACTCATTTTTAGTACTATTTCAATAATCTTGGTTAGTTATTTGTATTTCATTGGATTCACAAATTGTGTTGAAGATTAGGTAAGAGAGGAAAAGTGAATATTAGTGCATCACCACTCCTAAAATAGTTTTTCCTTTTAAGTTTCCATCCTATCCCTTTTCATCATAATACAACTAGGTGTTATAATAAGAGTTAAAGTTTATATATCATGGGAGGTATCCCCATAATCCAAATATTTGGTATAACTATAGGTCACCCACAACCTTTAGGCCAATCTCATGTTAGTCCAAGTTTAAAATAGAATTAAACTATCTCCTTCAAAGGGTGCAAGGGTTGATAACAATATTGAATTGAAATATTGACCATATCACTATATAATCTTACAATGATCTTATGGCATCAAAAAACTAAAAACATCATTTTTGGTATTAAGTTTACTATGTAAAATTTCACAGAGAATACCAAAACATTTGTATATCCATGATGAAGAGGTGTATGTTAAGCTTTTGTAATGTATTTAGTCTTAATAATGAATTGTAGGAAGATGATCCCAATATATAAAACTAAGCATGATATATACATATGTACATGTACTTCATGTATTAATGAGAATTAATTCATGCATCATTATATTTTTTAGAATAGGAACATGCCCATTCTTATCTTGTTTAAAATAGGATTAATTAATAATATTATTAATATCTTGTGAAGAATGGGTATCTACCCATTCTACACAAGAATATTATCAATTAATCCCATTATATAAAAGATATTAAATTTATTTGATATGTAAAATAGGTAGATTTCCATTATACATGACATCAAGATAAGAATATTGGCCTCTTACAAAGGATCAATATTCTTCTTTTGTATAGAATTGACACATGCCCATTCTACAAGATATTAATAATATTATCAATTAATACCATTTTGTAAAATTAAAATATGAATATTGAATATTATCAATTAAGCTCATTATTTAACACAAGATATCAATATTAAATATTGTCAATTACGTCCATTTTGTAACACAAGATAGGAATGTTATTATTATTTTGTTTAGAATGGGGAAATTCCCATTCTACATAATATATTAATAATATTATCAATTATTCCCATTATATATAAAAATATTGAGGGGATTATTCAATGTATTATTGACCATAAAAGTACATTGAAGAATCTTATGATGATCTTGCAACATCAGATAGCTACAAACATCATTCGCAATATTGATTATACTTCACAATATTTTATGAAGGAAAAAAATTGTATAACCATGATGAAAAGATGTTTGTGTTGATATTGTATATTTTATTTATTTATTAAAATTAATTTTATGTATATTATCCTAGTATATCAAATTGAATATTATAGACATATGTACTTTCACTTTAAGTATTAATGAAAATTGAACCATGCATCGTTATCTTATTTAAAATGGGAGCATGCCCATTATTATCTTGTGTAAAATATCATTAATTGATAACATTATTAATATATTTTGAAGAATGGGAATTTTTCCATTCTAAATAAAATATTAAATATGTTTGACATGTATATTGGGCAGGTACCCATTCTACATGACATCAAGATAATAATATTGGCCTCTTACAAAGAATACAATATTCTTATCTTCTGCATATACATACATACCCATTCTACACAAGATAGGGATATTTAATATTATCAATTAAGTCCATTATGTAACACAAGAAAAGAATATTGAATATTATTAATTACACCCATTCTGTAAAAAAAGATAAGACAATATTTTATCTTGTATAAAATGGGCACATGCTTATTCTACACAAGTTATTAAGTGTATTATCAATTATTCCTATTATTTTACACAATATATTGATGAGATATTGAATTGGAGTATTAAACATACACGTACATTATATAATATTACAATGATCTTACAGTATCAAACAACCAAAGACATAATTTTTGCTATTAATATTACTTCACATAATTTCACACATAAGACTAAAATATTTGTATATCCATGATGAAGAGATGTGTATGTTGATATTTTGTATTGTATTTAGTCTTAACAATAAATTGTATGAAGATGATCTTGATATATAAAATTGAGCATGATATAAACATATGTACGTGTGTGTTTTTTATTAATGAGAATTTAGTAATTCATCATTATATTTTTAAGAATAGGAATATGCAAATTCTTATATTCTATAAAATGGGCTTAATTGGTAATATTATTAATATCTTGTGAAGACTGTGTATCTACCCATTTTACAAAAGATAAGAATACTATCAATTAATCCCATTAACACAAGATATTAAAGATATTTTACATATATAATGGGTAGATTCCCATTCTACATGACATCAAGATAATAATATTACCTCTTAAAAAGAAATTGATGTTATTATCCTGTGTAGAATGGGCACATACCCATTCTACAAATAATATTAAGAATATTATCAATTAATTAAGTATATCATGTAACACAAAATAAGAATATTGAATATTATCAATTAATATCATTATATAACACAAGATTGGAATATTTAACATTATCAATTACACCCAATCTCTAAAAAGATAGGATCAATAGTCTTATCTTACACAGGCCCATTCTACACAAGATATTAAAAATATTATGAATTATGCCTATTTTGTAGCACAATATATTGGTTGGATATTTCATTAGTATAATTACCAAATAAGTTAACCATGTAATCTTATGATGATATCATGACATAAAATTGCTACTAATGTTACTCGTGGTATTGATTTTATTTGATAACATCTCACAAAGAAGACTAGACATTTTATATAACCATGAATAAAATATGTAAATGTTGATATTTTTGTTTTTTAAATTTATTCTCAATAATTAATTGTATAGATATATGCTCAATATATCAAACTAATCATGATATAAATATGTGTATTTGTGATTCATGTATTAATGAGAGTTGAATCACATGTCATTATATGTATTAAGTGTTGTTAGTGTTTTTTTTAATTCATATTTAACTAAATAAATGTCTGTTAATCTAAATTAAAATATAACTATCCTTGTATACATGAAAATTATCTAATACAACAAATTATGAACTCACAACTTGACGTAGGGGTTATGTCAACACAAGATAGGATCAATATTCTAATGTAGAGCATCACAAGACACTAAGAATGTAAACATATTAACTATTCCTATAATGGTCATTTATAGTTTTTTTTGGTGTTAATTGTCTTATAGATACCATGAGGGTTATTTTGGGTCGTTATGATACCGTGTTTGTGTTTTTTTAGTGCTCTAGAAGTTTTCCCAGTAAATTCAAGAATTTTAAATTTTAAATTTCCTAGAGTAGCTTGTGGGGTGTTTTGGAGTATTGTGTGTAATATAATGTTATAAAACATTTTTAAATGGTCCTATAAGGTCTTATTAACTTATATCAAGGTACTTAAACATAAAATTTATTGAAAAAATAAATATAGGCAAAGAAAGTGAAAGTTGTAACTACCACCCTACGTGGGTTGGCCAAGAAATAAGAGAGTCTTACATGTTTAAGATGTTAATAAGGTATATATGGATGTACACAGATGATATATTTGGTAGGAGATTATTATTATGGAAGTATAAATTTACTATTAGTAAGGATATTCAAATAATAAAATAAATATGGAAGAAAATGAAGAAGAATTGTATTGTCCATGAAGGATGTTGAAATAATAGTATGTAAAAACTATATTGAGATCAATAAAATATGTGTGGTTTTGTGTTTTGAATATATTGATCCTTGTTTATTTAATGAATTTTATTATATCACATGAATTTTAGGGTATTTTTAAGTCTTTCAAGAGTGGTTTTGCATGAGTTTTAGGGTTGTATTGAGGACTGTGAGGTTACAGTCAAACAAAGACTTAATTTCACGTACATGAAAGGTTGTTTATGCAAGAGTAGTCAGTGTGTGAGTGGATTAGGAATTTTTATAAGATTAATTAATATTTATACTATCATTTTATTGATGAAGGATTTAAATTAATTCAATAAATAACCTACTGTCCTTTAATTTTTGTAGATGATTGTGTACGGGGAAAGATTTCCATGAATAAAGAATGTTTTAAGGGATTTTTTTGTACTTATAGAGTTACTGATAAGTATTATTTCTTGTTTTATTGTTTTTTAACTTTATTTTATTCTCTATATGTACTAAAATTTTAATCTTTCAATTTAAACCTTCATTCTAGTGCACACAATCATGTTTTATAACTCAAAACTCTACCTATTTGCATTTTGAGAACATTTGGTGATTTATCAAAGTATAATGATTGTTTAATAAGGTTAAGTAAGCTTGGACAAAACTTTTTTATGCATTCATTTGGTTTGAATTTTCTTAAAACTCATTAGAATCCATTTTTTTCCCTCAACCTTACACAAGCATGTCTATAACTAACTAGGGTTTGGAAAATCAAAATTGGTATAAATTTTGTTGTAACCCTTATAAAATATTAAAAAATTATGATTAATTATGTTTTGACATTATCTATAGGATTCAAGATTTTATACACTGCACTAGACTATAGATTATGGATAATTGAACTATGTGTTTGAATGAGGCATTAAGAGACCTAATTGGAAGAAGGGTGTGTTGAGTTGGGTAGGTTGCCTTGAGAGTTGAGCCATGAAATTTTAGGTGGATTTGAAAAAGGATAAAAGTTATCCAAATATGTTATCAATTTTTTGTAACCTCTCTATATCACTCAAACCATCAATATTTGTACTTAAGGAGGGTTACTAGAGAGGAGACCTTAAAGAGTAAAAGTGGGTATCTGTTGAGAGTGATAACTCTAAGTTTGTGTTCTTTGTTTGGATGAGTTTAAAAGTTTAAAATATGCATGTGAGTGGCCATAGGGGCCCTATTATGGAGGCAAGAACGTTAAAACTATGATGGATGCCTTTAGTCCTAATAATATAATTGAATAAGGAATAAGTTAAAGATAAGAAAGGGGAGTGTATGGATGAAAAATTCAAATGAGACGAGGGTGTTAGTGTATAATGAGATAAGAATGCATAGGATGACAAAGATGTTAGAACTTCAATAGAGAGAAAGTAATATATGCATGCATGAAGAATTTTATTGATCCTAATGAAGTTAAGAGTGAGGAATGGTGTTAAGAGATCAAATTATAAACATGACAAGAATATGATCAGAGCTTAGAGTTTGATAAAAGAGATCAATTCCAAAATTTAGAGATAGGATGATGGATGAGTTATATGTAGGCCCTACACCAAGTTATATCAGTATAGGTAAGTTCTTGACATAGTTTATGTTTTTTAATGTTTAATGTTTCTATTTGAATTTTTTAAAGATTTATATGAAAATTTCATGAAGATAAATTACATGAGTACAATAAGAGATAAAGTTAAAGGGTTGTTATAGAACATCCCTAAGAAGAGAGCTAACAAAAGCTAAAGATAGAAGGGAAAATCCAAGTTAGATTCATATATCTAAGGTGAAAAAGACTTGGACAAAAGGGTTCCAAGGTGAAAAATACTTGTAAAAGTGAAGATGAAGATATAAAAGTTAAAAGAGAAGAAGGGCATGGTTGAGTTAAAATATCACAAGGAGAGAAAGAGGAAATAAGACCCAAAGAGAAAGGGGTTAGATGTTGAAGAAGAGATGAGTGAGATGGATAAAATATTTGAGAGGATAAAGATCTTTGTGGCTCATGCAAGAAGAAAATATACACTGGTATGGTTGGGTAATGAAAAAGAGGAGAGTTAAGTCTCCTATTATGATACTCATTGAGAGAAGAAGTAAGATTATGAGAGATAATGAGAGGCATAAGAATCTACTATGTAGGTATCTTAAGCAGGAGATGAAGAAGTTTTTGATGAGTAAACAAAAGGGAGGTGAAAATAACCTTGTGAAAAAGGAGAAGATGAAGTAAACAAAGCCTCAGGTTTTTGAATCTAAGGATTTATTGTCTTGTGTATATGGAGGTACAAATTGAAGGAGGAACTAGTCCATTTTGAGTAAACAAATATTGAAATCAAGAAGGATAGTAAGAATTAACAACATGATTATGTGGAAGAATCATAATATAAACATGAAGCACCTATTGAAGTGTTTATCAAACCTAATATGCAACAAGAGGAGGTTCCTAATTAGGCACATAATTAAGATGAGATTCAAGAACAAGTTATGATAACATAAGTCAATTAATGAAATGGATATAGTTTGAAACCTCATAAACTATATAAGGATATGGTGCAACAGGTGCTAAAATAAAACATAGATACATCATATGAAACAATGGTATATAAATCAAGAGAAATTATGAAGGTAAGGAGTAGTCATATACAAGAGAATAAGCCATTAAAGATAGATCAAGTTAAGAAGTCAATTTATTATATTAATCATGTTTCAACTAAGTTTTTTGGGTTTATGCAAGATGAAAGCAAGAGAGAAGGTTTCCATAAAGTTTTATGTTATGAAGAAGTTGAATGGGTCAAGGAGAAGGCATGACAAGACAAGCTAGGAGTTTATGAGAAGATTAACCTTGAGAAGGTAGATTATTATGAGAAGGAAGAAAATAGGATCTTAAGGAGAGTTTGATAAGGATAAAAGAAGAACAGAGTTATGTGGAGCCATTAGAGCATGAAGATCGAAAAGGAAGCATTGATGAGAAGATAGACTATCCAGGAGTACTCAAAAAAACCATGAACAATGAAGAAATAATCTATGAAATAGAAGTGAAATTAAGCATGATCACCATCCAATTGAGGGAAATTATGATAAATTAGAGATAGATAACATATAATATGAGGTGAACAAAGAGTTACAATAGGTCAAATACTTCATAGAGGTAGAAGATGAGTTGGCAAAGAAATAAGAACCAGATGAGAAAAAAGAGAAAGACAATAGGAGAATAATTAACAAGAGATTAGAATATCATTAGAAAAATAATTATAAATTAAAAAAAATTTGATAAAGAAAATTTGATCAAGAGTTAAAATTCTCCCACTTGGGGAATATGATGTAGAGCATCACAAGACATTAAGAATGTAAATATCTTAAATAGTATTAGAGTGGTAATTTATAGTTTTTTTTAGTGTGAGTCAGATTATAGGGACCATTAAGGTGATTTGGAGTAATTAGGAGATCTTTTGTGTGCTTTTATCCCTCTAGAAGTTTTCCTACCAAATTCAAGAATTTGAAATTTTAAATTTCCTAGACAAGCTTGTTGGGTGTTTTGGAGTCTTATATGTAATATAATGTTATTAAATGTTTTTAAATGGTACTCAAAGATACTATGAATTTTTATGTAATTAAATGTATAATTTATGTCAAAAATAAATATAGATCAAGAGAGTGGAAGTTGTAATTGCTACCCTACGTGGGTTGGCCAAGAAATGAAAGAGTCTTGCATGTTCAGTGTGTTAATAAGGTAGATATGGATGTAGATAGATGATATATGTGGTATGATATTAGTATTAGGGTATTAGAGAGTATATATGATGAAGGAGATTTTAAAAACATGGTAAATATGGAGGAAAATGAAGAATAATTGTATTGTCCATTAAAGATGTTGATATGATAGTGAGTATGTAAATATTAGCTTGAGATCAATAAATGATGTGTGGTTTTGTGTGTTGAATCTCTTGATTATTTTTTTTTAGTTTATTTTAGTGGGTTATGTTATTTTTATGGTCCTTTAAGGTCTGTTAAGAGTGTTTTTTCATAAGTCATAGGGTTGTATTAAGGACTGTGAGGTTACAGTCAGACAAAGAGTTAATTTTACATGCATGAAAGGTTGTCTATGCAAGAATAGTCAATGTGTGATGGATTAGGGGTGTTTATAATATAAATAAATATTTATATTATCATTTTACTGATGTATTATTTAAATTAATTCAAGAAAGAACCCTACTATCCTGTAATTTATATAGATAATTGTGTATAAGTAAAGATTTCCATGAATAAAGAATGTTTTGAGGGATTGTTTTGTGCTCACAGTGCTCTTGATAAGTATTATTTATTATGATATTGTTTTAAAACTTTATTTTATTCTCATGATGTACTGAAATTGTAATTTTTCAATTTAAACCTTTATTATGGTGCACACAGTCATGTTCTACAACTTAGAACTCTACCTATTTACATTTTGATAAATTTTAGTGATTGATCAAAGTATAATAATCATTTTTAAAAAGTTAATAAAGATTTTATATAAATTTATAAGAATTATTTTGATTTTAAGTGTCTTAAAACTCATTATAATCATTTTTTTTACCTCAACCTTATATAGGCCTGTCTATAACTAGCTAGGGTTTAGATAATGGAAATTGGTATAAATTTTGTTGCAACCCTTATAAAATATTTAAAATTGGTGATAAATTATTTTTTTATATTATCTATATGATTCAATATTTTCAAAACTATACAAAACTATACATTATGTATTCTTGAACTGTGTGCTTGCATGAGGCCTTAAGAGACCTAATTCGAAAAAGAGTGTGTTGAGTTGGGTAGGTTGCCTTGATATTTGAGACATGAAACATTATATGGAGTTGAATAAGGATAATTAGTACCTAAATATTCCTTCATTTTATCTATAACCTCTACATATTGGTCAAACTATCAATATTTGTGCTTAAGGAGGGCTAACAGAGAGGAGACTTTAAATAGTGAATGGAGATTTTTGAGAGTGATAAATTTAAATTTTTTTTCTTTGTTTGGATGAGTTTTAAGGTTTAAAATATTAATTTTTATGTCTATATGTTCCCTAGTGTGGAGGAAATAACCTTAAAACTGTGATGAAGGCCTTTAGGGCTAACAAGCTACTTGAAGAAGGAAAAAGCTAAAGAGAAGAAGGGAAAGTGTAGGGATGAAAGATGTGAATGGGATGAGGATGTTGGTTAGAATGAGAAAATAATGTAGAGGATGACAAATATTACATGTCTTAAAGAGAGATAAAGGAATATATACATGCATAAAGAAGGCTATTAAGCCTAATGAAGTCAAGAATGCGGAATGGTGTCAAGAAAGAAAAGTATCTACATGATAAGACGATGATCAGAGATCAGAGTTAGACAAAATAGATCAAAGGAAAAATTTAGATCTAATATGATGTATGAGTTATGTGTAGGCTTAGGCCCTACACCATATTCATATTTTATGTAGAATGGGAACATGGCCATTTTACACAAGATACTAATAATATTATCAATTAGGTCCATTTTGTAACATAATATAGGATAAATATCCTTATCTTGTTTATAATGGATAATATCCATTTCTGATGTTATTATAATGTTATGTTATGATCTATTTAAAATGGACATGACCATTCTACACTATCAATTATTCCGATTCTACACAATAAATTAAACTAATTCCACACAAGATAGGATCAATATTCTTTTATTTTTTATAATGTGAAACTTAAGCCTAGTATGCATAAGATAAGATAAATATTCTTATTGTATTATTATTTAATTAAGATATAAATAAAAGTGGAAAATTTATCTATAGATAATGGTAAAAAAATTTTAATTTTATTCATATTTAATTGTCAGATTAATTTAGAGGTTTACATGGTTAAAATAATTATAATTAAAAGGTAATTCAAAATAACATATAAACTTAAATTGATTAATGTATGACTCAAAAATATTTTCCACCTTATTTTTATTAAATAATAATAATTAATTTTTATAATTATTTTAAATATTTTTCATCTAAATAAAAATAGTGTTCATCAAATCTTAAAGTGGATCTCATAATTGACGTTAATGACAATTCAATGATATCAACTCTTTAAATTATGACATTATTTAAATAAAAACAAGCACATTTTCTTTATAAATTTAAAAATAGATGAGATTTGATACTTGACTTTTTTAATGGTTTAATTTTGCTTAATGTATCTTATAATATTTCATAGGTCATATTTTCCTAAATGTTTGTAAGTTGAGTTTAACTCCCAGTAATATTTTACAATTTAATTGAAACATCAATATAAGCATAAATTTTATCAACATATACTAGTTAAAAAAATTATTAATTATATTCCTATTTAATCATTAAATTAATTTAATGGTTTATGTGGTTAAATAGAGAAAAATAATTCAAAGAAATTTAATGTAACTATCAAATAATAAAAAATAATTTCCATTATTTATTTCATTTATATTCATATGCTTTTATTTTATTTTTGATTTTTTTATTTTTGACATTGACATGTCTTTTATTATGACAACACTCCACTAGATTTGAGGTACTTTGTAGACATTTCAAATAGATTTTATGTACTTCACTAGATGTTCCAATAATAACATAACTTGAAAAGTATGAACAAACAACTATCAAATCATGTCATATTGACAAACATTGTTGAACTAACAAATGTAATGAAAATCTAACATATTGAAATTTTTTGTTAGATGTTTAATTTCACAGGTTTATTTTAGGTGTTTTTAAATTTGAAAATCGATGTGATCATTAATGTAAAAGGTATTTTTCAAAAAAATTAGATGTTGGGTACCATTTTTTCATAGATAAATACATCATAATTTTTTATTATTGATTGAATTGTGTTTCCTTAGTTTCTCTAAAGAAAGAAAGGAAAACAATAAAAAATAAAAGGAGAGAGGTGGATCTATTTCAATATTGGTGACACTACCACATGAAATGAGATCATATTAGCATCAAAACGACATACATATCAAAGGGATAGATGGGTTTAAAATATACTAACATCAATCAGGGCTAGCACTACCTTATTGAATGGCATAGGAAAAAGATAGTGAACCACACATAGAGGAATAAATGCAACATAAAATTATTTTATTGGAAAAAATAAGAATAAATAAAAAATTAAATTAATTTGGAATAGAAAGGAATAAGTACATCTATGCATAGGTTTTAAAAAATTTACTTATATATTATTTGGTGTTCTTTAAAATTTCAATATACACGACAATGACATGTAAATTGAATTCAATTTTTCAATTCAAATGTTGACAATTGTAATATAAATTAAATAATAGTTTAATTTTTAGACTTAAATATAAGTGCAACATTCACATAAAAATAGATATGATAAATACCTATGTAATCTCCTTATAGTTAGATATCCACCTACTTAACTCTTATCTATTTGTAAATAATTTTATCAAACAAAAAATTACCAGAAATTGATTCCTTGTGAAATCTCCATGTAGATCCTTTCTCAATTTTTGGGTTTCTTTTCCATTGAATTGACTTTTATCTATCTAAAAACATTTTTTTGCAGAAAAAAATTATTAGAAAATGTTTCTTTTTTAATCTCCTTATATATCATTTTCTGAGTTTTAGCTTTATTTTCCATCAGCATGACTCTTATCTATATGTGAATATAGTTCATAAAAAAATAATAATATGAAACTAAGTCCTTGTGTAATGTCCTTGTAAATATTTTCCTAAAGTTTAGCTTTATTTTTTACCAACTTGACTTTTATCTATTTACAAATGTAGTATTGTGAAAAATAATTATTATAAATTGATTCCTTGTATACTTACAAATTCTTCCTACTATAAAACATCAAATACAAAATTTTAAAATCATTATAATGATATTTTATGTAATATCCACCTTTTCATATTTTGTATTTATGTTTTGGTCAACTCTTAGATAATTAATCATAGACATACTTATTTTTCTTTAATTTTACTTTATTTCAACTTTTGATTATTATGTATGTGAGAAATTATTTTTTATGTGAAAAAAATTATAATAAATTGATTTTAATTTTAATAATATCACCAGTTCCTCTTTAAATTTTCACTCATAACATATTACGTGAGGTTAATAATTACTATTTTATTTTATAATATTACTCAAATATCTTTAAATTTACACTCATAACATATAAATTACAGTTGATATTAATTAATTTAAATTATCTCTTCATATTTTAACATTTATCATAATATCCACATCTCCTATTTTAAAAAATAATATATATTAATTAGCAGAGGCCTATATTCTACACAAGATAAGATGCCTAGATTCTTAATTGATAAAATTCTTGTTGACCTATGTAGAATGACCATAATTACCTATTCTACATATGTTTAGTATATTAATAATATTATCAATTAAGAATCCAATAATCTTAACTTATATATAATATGTATGTGCCCATTATACAAAACATAATAATATTAAATTTTTAATTGATAATATTCTTATCTTGTATAGAATGAGCATGCATCAATTCTAAACAAGATAATAATATCATGAGAATTGAGAAATAATTGTTCATATTATGCCCATTCTACATAAGTCTAGTATATTTATAATATTATCAATTAGGAATCCAATATTTATATCTTGTGTAAAATAGGCATGTTCCTATTTTACACAAGCTAATATTATTGGATTATTAATTTTGAATGTCCCTATCTTTTTGTAAAATTGGCATATGTATGTTCTACATAAGATAATTCTATTATTATAATTAAACAATAAGTTATCATATTATGCCCCATTCTACATAGGTCTATTATATAAATAATATTATCAATTAAGAATCTAATACTCTTATCTTGTCTAGAATGAGAATATGTCATTTATACACAAGATAAGACTAATGAATTATTAATTTACAATATTCTTATCTTATGTAGAATGGCCATGTTCCCATTCTACATAAGATAATAATATTGGATTCTTAATAGATAATGTTCTAATCTTGTGTAGAATGAGCATGTTCACATTCTATAAATAATAACTATATTATAAACATTGAGCAAAAATTGTTCATATTATGCCCATTATATATGGGTATAATATATTTAGAATATTATCAATTAATAATCCAATAGAATTAACTTGTGTATAATGGATGTGTGCCTATTCTACATAAGCTAATAAAATTGGATTCTTAATAGATAATATTCTTATCTTATGTAGAATGGGAATGTACCCATTCTACACATGATAACCATATTATGAGCATTGAATAAGAAGTGATCATATTATTCCCATTATATAGGGGTATAGTATATTAATAATATTATAAATTAAGAATTCAATAGTTTTAACTTATGTAGAATGGAAATGTGTCAATTATACATAAGCTAAGAATATTGATTCTTAAAAAATAATGCTTTTATCTTGTGTAGAATGGTCATGTGCTCATTCTACACATGATAACCATATTACAAGAATTGATGAAGAAGTTCCCATATTATTTCCATTCTAAAAGGGTCTAATATAGTAATAATATTATCAACTATGAGTCCAATAGTCTTAACTTGTGTAAAATGGTCATGTTCCCATTCTAAATAAGCTAAAAATATTGAATTCTTAATAGATAATGTTCTTAGCTTGTGTAGAATGGGATTGTGCCCATTATACATGATAACATTGTTATGAAAATTAAATAATAAAAGGTCATGTAAGAAATACAAATATTTAGAGAATTCAGTTATAAAGGTCATAGAAGAAACTATTATAAAACATAAATGAGAGACATGATTAGAAGAAGAAGAGAGTATAATATAAGGAAGAGATAATTGATGGTATTATGGTGGCCTACTCTCTTCAAATATTCCCACCTTCATGTGCAACAATTTTCTATTTGTCAAATAGTGGGAATGCCAAACACCAAGCATGAAATGACTCTAGGACTAATTATGAATTTAGCACCATTTGAAAAATGGGCAATTTATTTCATTGGACTTGTTAATCCCTTAATAAAGAGATCTCAAGATAGGTTTATTATCATAGGAACAAAAATATTTGACAAGATGGGATCTTTAAAAAAATTCAATAAATCACAAAAAATTACCCCCTACCAACCGCAAACCACTTTTAGAGTTGAAGCTTTTAATAAAGTTATATAATAAGTTCTAAAAAAAAACATGTAATTTAAATGCCATGAACTATGACCTAAAAATACCCATAGTACTCTAAAAATAACACAACATATAAAAGGTTAAAAAATTACTACCCATTCTAATTAGTGCATGGGTTAGAAGCATAGTGCCAATGGAATTTGAGTAACCAAGTTTGAGATTATTCATAGCATGCATAATCCTATGTCAGATGTCTAAGACAATTAGTTAGTTGACCATGCTACAAAACCCTCGGTAAATAAATTAATGATGGGTAAAATCAAAGACATCCAATACAAATAAGATATATTAAAATAATAAATGAATATACTATGGTGGTTAGAGAATATAATTCTAACAATTAATTACATTAAAAATAAAAATGGAAATTAATAAGATTAAACATACATGTAATCTACACAAATCACCATAAAACATATTGTACAAGAAAACCATAAATATCATGTGTCATGTCTACATTTAAATAAAGAAACCAAGGGTGATAGAAAGGAAGTTATATAAATAATGAACATCACTCATCTTGATTCACATAAAAAAGTTATGCACCCAAGTTCTCTCAAAATAACTATGTAACGTATCAAGTATCAATAGTCCAAATACATAGAGTGGCAATGATCACTCCATAAATCATTAATCATAGGGAGTTGTTGATACCAAAATCTAAAGAAGTTCTAGTGAAATAACTTACACTAGATCCACATAGATGTTTTATATTCATCCTATATAAATCAGGGCACTTAGAGGATATATTTCTTTGTATCCATTCAAATATCATTAAAATTGATCACATGAGGATGGATATAGACCAAGTTGATCTCATTAAAAAAATACTAGATACTTATCAATAAAAATTGGAATCTAAGGGTAACATTATTCAATAGATTAAATTGGATATGTGGATATAATCTCATTCTTTGATCTGTGTAACAATGAGATCAAAATATTACTCAGCTACTTCCACAATGGAATCTTATTCTTGGAATAATCATACACCATCATTGTAATAAATATCAAACAAGTGACAAGGTTAATTAATGATGGTCATAGTATCCATAAATATTATAATAATGGTTCATCCAAAGGGAAAGACACTTTTATTTACTAAGGGTTTGTATACAATAATATAGGCATCATAATTACTTCAATCCAGAATATAATATCTAGATATGTAATCAAAGCGATGGTTTGGAAGGTCTATTTCACTAACAAAGATAATGTTGATGTATCTTAGGAGTTTTAAGAGCACACAAATGTTGATTAGTTCTTTTTTAGTCTAAATGATAAAAAAATAAAGCATAACAATACACTATAACTAAACATTTTTGCCTAAGAATTAGGGTAAGCATAACATAATGCACAAGATCACGAAATTAAAAAAAAAACACAAGGAATTTACCTCCTTTGTCTAATTTTATTTCTACTTATTGGAATAATGATGTTTGTGTTTCGTCTATGATAATTATATACTTCTAATAATTCTTCTCTATGGTGGTAGCACTTCTCCAATGGTCAATTGTGGCTTGGTGTGAAGCTTGACATAAAATATGGATTATAACACTACTCTTAATGGCTTCTTAATAGTATGACATCAAAATAAATTTTCACACAAAATATTGTTGTCATATGATGTGGACACTTTTATTTATATCTCTAAGAATTAACTCTAATCCTAGGGAGATTAAGTTAAATTTTAAATTTGGTTGAGTCTAAAATAATCTAGGTTGAGTCAAACTAACCCAGGGTTGGGTCAAAGAACTCATGAAGTCTTGACACCATAGTTTCATATATTTATGAGGCATGATAGCTCACTTTAGATATTTTTGAGGTTGTGACTCATAGTTTTGAAGTATTTATGAAATAATAAATCACTTTATTAGCTCATTTGACCTTTGACTTCATATTTGGCTAAAAATTCCTTGTTTATATACTTGGAATTTTTTTTGGAAAGTTAATTAAGATTTGTAATGTAATTAATCTAATTTAGTGAATTTTGGCTTCTGGTAATTTTTTTAAATGTTTTGAATTAATAGCTTGATAGGCCAAAATTATTAAATTATGATGTCATAATTTGAATAGGGTTGAAACTAAACTAGGTTATTGGTGCATATAGGGTAATACCCCAAATAAGTAAGTGTCACAGTGTTTTTGAGTAATTGAATTCCTTACAGAGATAAATTTGGTTAATTTAGGTGATTTTTAGGCTTAGATTGCATTATGTGCTAGAAATTGAGTTAAATTCTTGTTTAGGCATGAACATGGCCAAAACTAAGTGTCTACAATTGTAAACCTAAAAAGTGTGATGGTGTTATTTGATATGATCTCTTTGGATACTAAGTACAATATTTTACAAGAATACTAGATCATTTCAATTTCAATGTTGAGAATATGAAATAGGGTAATCATGGTTTTTGTTATGGCTCTTTAATGATATGTTTAGTATTGTATTATTCCAATACACTTTGGGGGATAGAGGGACAAGTTTGATCAGACCAAAAAAATAAATATGGGAACAAATAAAAATCCACATGGATGCCATCCTACCACAAAATAATATTTTATCCCTCCTAATGTGGGAAGATAGCCTAAATAAATAATTGACCCCTAAATTCCAAATTTCCAAAAAAAAATCAAAAAACATTCAAGTGAATTATTTGTTAGAGTCAATACTAATTTCATTTACATTCACCCTATTTAGATGCATAATAGTGTCATCACCTCATTCCCATATGAAATATGTGATGAATAATTCAAATAAGTTTCCTTTGTAATTTACTCATTCCCCAAAGTCGTTGAGAAGTCTAGCCCACATAATATTAATTCTACTTTGGAAGAACTTATGTCCAAAAAAATAAGATGGAATCAAAAATGAATAATAAGAAGATGACAAAGTAGATAAATATATAGACCCTGACTTGAACATTATAAGTCTGAGGACCCATACTACCCCATTCAAATTTGAGGTATTATCTTCAAAATTAAGTGAAGTACTAGCAGCAGAACAAATGTAGGGTATTCAATTATCCCTAACAAATAAGGGTAAAATGTTAGCTTCAAAAGGTATAGGAGACATAAGTAGCATATTTCCATAGGTTAATGGTATAAATATGAATCACACCCATCAAAAATAACATATGTCAATAATGTCACTGCCTTAAAGGAAAAAAAGTACATTTAAAATTAGCCCCTAAAAAGAAATTTTACATCAATCATTATCTTTGATACATAAATAGAGGAAGAATAAGCATTGTGGGATCAAACCAAAACCCTAGGGACTCTAGAAGTATAAGTCAACATGGTAAAATGAAAAAATTACATAAAGAAGAATAAATTGAAATAAAATTAATACCCAAGATAATTGCATCCATAGCATTGTCTAAGGCACAATAGGATGCAACTATAATAATTGGTAGAATTAAAATGAATCAATGATGAACAAATGTGATAATATGAGGAGAACTACAAAAAATAAGAGAAAAAATTAAAATTAAAATTAAAATTAAAAAATAAAGGAAAAAGAGGAAATGGAAAACTGAGAAAATTTACAAAAATAAAGGAAATAAATGAAAGAATCCACAGCTAAACAAAAAGCCTCTAAGGAAATGGAAGCATAAAAATTTTAAAAAAAAGGAAGAGGAAAATGAAAAAAAGGGAAAACTCAAAAAATAAAAAAGTTAGAAAGTAATATTAGAAAAATAAAAATCATAAAAGGAGAAGTTAGGAGCAAATAAAGGTGGCTAAATAAGCTACCCAAAAAAAGAAGTGAAAGATAAAAAGGCAACAGAAGAAGCTACCCAAAAAAAAGAAATGAAAGAGAAAAAGGCAACAAAAAAAGTTACCCAAAAAATAAGCATAAAATAAGAAGGCAAAATAATAAGTTGCCTAAAAAAAATAAGTGGAAAAGAAGAAGGAAAAATAAGCCACCCAAATAAAATAAATGAAAAATAAGGTGGTATAATAATATGCCCTAAAAATAATTAAAAATAAGAAGGTAGTAAAATAATCTACTCATAAAAATAAGCAAAAAATATGAATGTGGTAGAATAAGCCACCCATAAATAAAAAGCTAAAAAATAAAAGAAAAATGTGACATAATAAACCACCCAGATAAAATAAGTGAAAAATATTAAGGTGGTATAAGAATATGCCCTAAAAAATAAGAAAAAATAAGAAGGTAGTAAAATAATCTACCCAAAAAAATAAGCAAAAAAGAAGAATGGAAATAACATATTGAAAAAGAAAATAAAAATGTGGAAAATAAGCTACCAGAAAAGAAGAAATAGTAGAGAAGAAGGTAGAAGAAGATGTAGAAAAAGTAAAAATATAAAAATAGAAGGCAATGGTAGTTACCACCACAAAATTATAAGAAAAAAGGTATAAGGCAACACAACAACCACTAAAAAGTTGAAACAACAACATGTCATTAGTGAAGCTACAACTAGGTAGTCATCATCTAAAATCACCACACCATCCACATAGAAATTTAGTACAACCTCTCAACTCCTCACTCCACATTCTCTATCACCCAAATAAAATCCATTCTAGACAACCAAAAAAATATCAACAAAGTTTAATTGGCTCTAGCTATGCTAGAATCCACACCACAACGTACCAATATCCATTTAAACAAGTTAGTTCCAATACACAATCAACACTCAGGGATAATTATTCATGAGATTGAAAATCAAGACTGGATGCAAAGGTGTGTTGTATTGGAAGAGATAATAGATAAATTAATCTAGGATATGTCCATGACAAGACCACAATATGAATTTGATCCCAAATGGCTGCTATAAAAATGCATATGGGAGATAATTTATAATCTAATCAAACATAAAACAATCTCAAAAGTATAAAATTGGATAATAAATGAAACTATAATACAAGAAATCAAAATTAAATAGAATACCAAACCATTGGATGTAAATTCCCAACATCAAAGCATAGTCAAAACACATATTATTTCACTTTAAAAAGAAATTTCAAATGTTACAATATATTTTACATCTACTCTGGTGTGACCAACAACAAAAATAAAAGAAATGAAATTTTTATATGCAAGAGGAGAAAATGAATTGATCCATAGCCTAGTATGAGATCACCATGGACTCAACTGGCATAGAAATGAAAATAATTTTAGATTTGGGTGAGTATTTTTAGGCCAAACATAACCAAAACATAACTTATCACTGATCTTGAAGAGTTTAGCAACCTCCTAAATTAGTTTATGCATAGGCTATAACATGTCATAAAGGATATAGAGAATTCATACAACTTCATTTCTAGTAATCCCACCCCAAACAACATTATAGATTTGATTGATAAAAATAATCAATTGGAAAAAAAAGCAAAATATGTCATGTCCCCTTTTTCGTGGACATTGACAGACTTGATGATTAGCCTATTATGCAACCTTCGTAGGCTGATAGGATGGATAGAGGGTCATAATGGAGCTTGGCTTGACTTTGATTCATAGAATTTCTACATTTGGTTTTCATTCAGGCTCTTTCAGACATGTTTGCCTGAGCTGCTATTATTTAGGGATATTTGGCACTCAGTAGACCATCCTTGGTATGGCATGATCATGTGTGGAATCACTCTCTGGTTCACCAACTTCGGACGGTTTGAGGATCCGACATGTTTTGAGGGAGATATTAATATTTGATTGATTTAATCAAATATTAATTATTTGGTCTAATTTTAAATTAGATATTAATTAATTATTAATTATTAATTATTTGGTCTAATTTTAAGACCCTAATTCTAATTTAAGAAGCCCAAGTTCTAATTTGAGGAATTCTAATTTAAGAAGCCCAAGTTCTAATTTGAGGAATTCTAATTTAAGAACCCCAAGTTCTAATTTGAAGAAATCTAATTTTAGAAAAGCACACCTTTGGAGGGTATAAGGGTTTCTCATGGGGGAGAGTTGGTATTCATGCATTGATTATTGATTTTGATATTGAAGAATTCTTTTGTGAAGACTGAGCTAAGGGTTCCAAGATTCCATTGCAGTGGAGAACGTCAACTCTTCATTGTGTGCGATTCAGAGGCTATGAGATATCAGCTGATTTATTGCCAAATTGAGAGATAGATTCATACAAAATTTATCACAGAGGTTTACATATTTGAGAGGTAACTTCATATAGAAGTTGTCATAAAGCTTTCTAGGTATTTCTTTATTTAGTTTTTATCCAATAAATTATACAGATAGAGATCTTCTGTATTAGAACCAGATATCTTGGGATCAAGTGTTTAGCAATCAGGGTGTGTTATATTTTATTGGTGGCCATACGAAGTCCATACAGATTCACATAGAGACTGACATTGGCAGACAGAGATCCTCAGCGACTGACATCAGCCGACCTATCACCGACATCAGTAGGTTAGCGACCCCAGTTGACTGATGACGGTAGTATAACTGACGTCGGTGACTGTGTTTTTGACATAGCAGACCGAGACGCACAGATTCAGGGTATTTTTCAGATTGTTGGAAGATAATCATGGTTTTAAGACCGTATCTGAATATTCCTTTTTATGCATGACTGAAGACATCTATTGTAACCATCTGGACAATAATAAGATTAGTGATTTGCCAGTTGAGAGATTATATTGTGATTTATTTATTCATATTTGAAATTATTTTGGCAAAAGTGTATCTTTGTTTAGAGCTATTTGTGTTTAGATATTCCCTACTGAAAGGGGATATTACAGTGGTATCAGAGCCAAATTCCTGCCATCCTGTTGGGCACATCAGAGCCAATGTCCTGCCAACTTGTTGGGTAGTTTGGGTAGATTGATCAACGAAGTATCCATGATGTCTTCAAGTACTCAGAGACAGTGGGACAAGGATATGAAGAAGTTGAAACAAGGTTTGAACCAGTTGGTTGAAACCCAGAGTAGGCTGAATGAAATTCTTTTAGAGCCTACATTTGAAGACAAATTAGTATGGTATATGGCATCCATTCGTAAAAGGTCCACATCACAAAACAGAATGAAGGAGAAACATGAGGTCTCTACAGGGGTTAAGGGCAGCCCTACACCAGTTGTTAGACATGTTGATTTGACTCAAGAGAATATGAGGGCAGCCATGGGGAATGAGTTGTCTCTATCAGCTTTGCAAGACGTTCCACTTGAGACTTCTACATTGAAGACCAGCATAGAGCATGCTAACGATATGGATAATAAGAGTATGGATTCTTTGCATGATCATATTGCTCCTTCATCTTCACACCAAGAACATCAAACTTGGATGGATATGGAAAGGACCCAAAATTTATGTGATATGTGATCACAAAAGGCCAAGGAGGCTAGATTAGTGGCTGCCAATGCGAGACAACATCTTCAAAACATAAGGAGATAGAAAGGAGTTACAATAGGTTCTTCTTGTGATGACTTATAGCGAGATCTACAGGAGTCGCAATTTCAGTCTGAGGAGATGACCGTGGAGTTAGATCATTTGCAGTCTTCACCAACCCCAGAGCCAGTTTAGTTGTATAGTGAGGTTAGTACATTGAGTGTTGATTGTGAGTATGTTCCTATAGTTGTAGCTGAGGAACACATTGTGGGGGCTAACACACATGTTCAAGATTTGGGAGTACCTAGTCCTGATGAGTTTGGGATACTAGTGGAGTCGAGTCTCTAGATTGATTCTTCTCATAGATATGATAGTATGGTACCGTTTGCTGTGCCATTTTTATAGAGGAATCAGTTGTGGTGTGTGGGGGAGTATGTTGATGCTTCCTCATATAATTTTTACTACACTGAATCATTCATGGAGTATTTTCTAGATAGTGTAGGTGTTTATTTGGACTCACATAAAGTGACAGAAGGTGTTCTCATCTGAGGTACTAGTGCTATAAGCAGATTGGGTGGGGAGATTATAGTGATCCTTTCTACTATGCTACCTCACAGGGATATTGAGGTGAGGTTTGTTGAGTAGATTGTGCAGGGTCTTATCCAGCCTACAGCCACTTGGAGTCAGAGATTAGAGCCATCTGTTGATTCCTAGTTCAGTGATGGTGAGCCAGTAGCGAAGTTTGGGGGTTCCTACCGGCATTATATGGTGAGATATGCTCATTATTTTTCTTTTGACCCAGAGTTAGATGATTTGATTTCACACAGGTGTGGATCGGATCTAGTTTCTTACCATCCATTATGGGATGGATTGGCACCATCTTTTGTAGATGGAATTGGCAGTTGGAAGTTACACACCCTGCAGTATCGACACATCCAGGGCAGCGGTGATTTTAGAGATTGGTGGAGTTGCATTCACCAGTTTGATTGTGGATTCCTCTTGGTTATACTACAGAGGATATTGCAGGAACTTGCATTGATTTACAGCAGTGCAGAGCATAACTACATTTGACATCCAGGTGGATCGAGTGGTTCATTGTTCTGAGATTGCTTGGGGACAAGCAATTTCTAGAGGGGCGGATTGTCATGTCCCCTTTTTCGTGGACATTGATAGACTTGATGATTAGCCTATTATGCAACCTTTGTAGGCTGATAGGATGGATAGAGGGTCATAATGGAGCTTGGCTTGACTTTGATTCACAAAATTTCTACTTTTGGTTTTCATTCAGGCTCTTTCAGACATGTTTTCCTAAGCTCCTATTATTTAGGGATATTTGGCACTCAGTAGACCATCCCTGGTATGGCATGATCATGTGTGGAATCACTCCCTGGTTCACCAGCTTCAGACGGTTTGAGGATTCAACATGTATTGAGGGAGATATTAATATTTGATTGATTTAATCAAATATTAATTATTTGGTCTAATTTTAAATTAGATGTTAATTAATTATTAATTATTAATTATTTGGTCTAATTTTAAGACCCTAATTTTAATTTAAGAAGCCCAAGTTCTAATTTGAGGAATTCTAATTTAAGAACCCCAAGTTCTAATTTGAAGAAATCTAATTTTAGAAAAGCACACCTTTGGAGGGTATAAGGGTTTCTCATGGGGGAGAGTTGGTATTCATGCATTGATTATTGATTTTGATATTGAAGAATTCTTTTGTGAACACTGAGCCAAGGGCTCTAGGATTACATTGCAGTGGAGAACGTCAACTCTTCATTGTGTGCGATTCAGAGGCTGTGAGATATCAGCTGATTTATTGCCAAATTGAGAGATAGCTTCATACAGAAGTTATCACAGAGGTTTACAGATTTGAGAGGTAACTTCATACAAAAGTTGTCACAAAGCTTTCCAGGTATTTATTTATTTAGTTTTTATCCAATAAATTGTACAGATAGAGATCTTCTATATTAGAACCAGATATCTTGGGATCAAGTGTTTAGCAATCAGGGTGTGCTATATTGTATTGGTGGCCGTATGAAGTCTGTACAGATCTATACAGATTCACATAGAGATCAACATCGGCAGACAAAGATCCTTAGTGATTGACATTGGATAATCTATCACCGATGTCGGTAGGTTAGCGACCCCAGTCGATCGATGATGGAAGTATAACCGACGTCAACGACTGTGTTTTTGACACAGCAGGCCGAGATGCACAGATTCAGGGTATTTTTCAAATTGTTGGAAGATAATCAAGGTTTTAAGACCGTATCTGAATATTCCTTTTTATGCATGACTAAAGACATCTATTGTAACCATCTGGACAATAATAAGATTAGTGATTTGCCAGTTGAGAGATTATATTGTGATTTATTTATTCATATTTGAAATTATTTTGGCAAAAGTGTATCTTTGTTCAAAGCTATTTGTGTTTATATATTCCCTACTGAAAGGGGATATTACAAAATAGGCCAATGAATATATCATAGAATGGAAATCCTTCAAGTCTAAGTTACTTTCTAAGCATCAAAAGTTTTTATATCCCAATACAAGTGCATGAATAATAGTTTGATTCTTCATTTTTATTGTCTCGATGATATATTTTAATAATGTATCCCAACTTGAGGATATATTCTTATATATACATGTGTATTTAATATTTTTGAAGTAATACAAAGTGAATTATACATTATTATCTATTTTACAAATTGTCCATATTTTATTTAGCTATACTTAATAAATATGTTCAATTAATGCAACAAGGATACTTTTCCTTATGAAATTGGTGGCATCTAAAACATCAAAATATGAATTCATAGTTTGACATCATTTTCATGTTAAATGACATAGATAACTATAGTATAATAATATTATTATTATCAATTATCTATCCAATATTCCTATCTTATGTATAATGGACATGTGCCCATTATAGACAATCTCAGACTATTGGATTCTTAATTAATAATATTCTTATCTTGTGTGTAATTGGCATGTGCCCATTTTACATAAGATATCAATATTATGATCATTGATCAAGAAGTGTTCATATTATGACCATTCTACATGGCTCTAGTATATTAATAATATTACAAATTAAGAATATAATAGTCCTAACTTGTGTATAATAGGAAAGTGCCCATTCTATATCAACTAAGAATATTGAATTTTTATAGATAATTTTCTTATCTTGTGTAGAATGGACATGTGCCCATTCTACATATCATAACCATATTATGAGCATTGATCAAGAAGTGTTCATTTTATTCCCATTATAAAATTAATCTAGTATATTAAAAATATTATCAACTAAGAATCCAATAGTCTTAAGCTTTTTATAATGGTCATGTTCCCATTATATATAAGCTAAGAATATTGGATTCTTAATATTAAATGTTCATACCTTGTGTAGAATGGGCATGTGCCCATTCTACACAAGATAATAATACAATTAGCATTGATCAATAAGTCCTCATAATATGGACCATTATACATAGATATAGTATATTAATAATATTATCAATTAAGAATCAATTTTTTATATATTTTATAGTATATTAATCAATTAAGGTCTATTATATTATGTGCCCATTATACACAAGTTAAGACTATTGGATTCTTAATTGATAATATTCTTATCTTGTGTAGAATGGGCATGTGCTCATTCTAATTTTAGGTATGCATATCCAAATTAGGATAATTAATTACAATAAAAAATAGAGGACATCAAATTATACTCTTCAGACAAAGGCAAGTAATCATAAATCATAAACATAAGGGATGTAGGTAGCAGTTTGCCACAGATGAGGGGTGTAAAATGACCACACACACATCTAAATAAAAAATTATTAGAGAATTTGTTTCCTAAAATAAAACAACATAAATTAAAATGATTACATGTTGATACCTTTAAATAATCAACTATTTTAAAACAAGAGTCCATCAACATACTATGTATAGATGTAGTAGAGGAAGAATAACCATAGATTCATATAGAAACCAACGAGGCTCAAATCATAAAAAAAGGACATGGAAAAATAAGATGGGCCAAAAAAATTATAAACCTAAATAAATGGATATCATGTGAACATTTGAGAAAACCATGGCTATCAGATTAGCCAAAGCACAACAAGAAGTAACTACATCTCTCATAGAAGTGTAAAAACTACTTGAAAAATAAAAATATCAAGCAAAAGAGACAAATAAAAAGAGGAAGAGGAGGAAAAAGAGAAATGAATAAGAAGAAAGGTATAAATAGGACAAATTAGAATAAAATAATAATAATTACATGTAACATTAATGATAATAATAATATTAAATAATATTATTAATAATAACTATTATGTAATACATCATGTTCAACACTAGAGTTCATTTGGAAATGTTTTCTATCATGGAAAACAATAATTCATCTGAATTTTATGGCCTTAGAAATTATTAAGTCTATTAATACTTACATGTGATGATAAACTCTACACAAATTTAAAAAATATGAGTTTTGAATCTCTATTTTCATGACATCACTAAGTATTTTCACCATGTTGGTGCATATGGATTCAAACAAAATCTTAGTCTCTGTTCAAAAAAAATTATTGTGTCAGTATTTAAATTTTTATTATATTGAGATGTGATGATTTTTAATCAAAATTTATTTAACCCTAAGCATGCTTAGGTAGCAATATTTAATACTTTAATAATATTGTAAGAATGTTTTCACGTGAGATGTGAGCACATTTAGAATGTGTATTCTAGTAGCATGTGTGTTCTTCTTCAAAAAAGATGTTAATAATCATTGCAGTAATACTCACACTCATAAAATATGTTAATAAATGGCAGTAATCCACACTTTCTTGAAAGTATTTTTAGTACATGAAGTTCAACCATTGGTTTCACCCCTTCTCTCCACTACCAAGTGTTACAACTACCACGAAGCTATATATTATCCTTCACCTCAAACATGTCACATAAAATTATTAGATTTGAGCATCATCATCTTCCATCCTTTGATGAAATATGAAATTATTTTGATGGATGCATCATCCTCAAATGGTTGATTTTCAATGTTCTTTCACTTTCAAGGGTTTTAGTCAAGCCTCAATTTATGAAAGCAAAATTTTATCATGGTATTTTTCTACCCTTCCCCTAATATTACCATCCTTATTCACTCTATAATTCATTTTCATTCTAGCATTAGGAGATGCCAAACCATTTAACACTAAGGAATTAAAATCAATCTAGGAGGCATTTCAACCAGGTAAATAGGATAAGGAACTTTCTCTGAACTATAAAATATTAGAAAATTTTGATTTGGAGAGAGGCATTAATGTCAAATCATGACTCTTGAAAACTAAAAATAAAGTCTATGAAGAGACCATCTCATCAGTACCTACTTGCCTTCCATCAATTTTAAGACTTATCTCTTAGTTACTACTGCAAGAAGACCCTTAAGCATAATATTACCTCTATTTCACCTTCTATTGAATTCAAGACCTAATTTAGAGATAATATAATGGCCAATCATCCTACTAAGAAAGGAGGTAATAAAATGAAACATCTTGGTCTCCATGACCACCACTATTAGATGGTAATGCATGCAGGACATCCATTAGGCCAATCCTCAATTTAATATATTGTCATTGGTTTGAAGATGAAAATGGATTAATGCATCATAAAGTATTACATACATGCAATATTTGCATAATAAGTTTCCTATATTGTAACTAGAAATGACACTCTAGGTGAGAATACTTTATATATCATGCATGAAATATTTATAAATCACCATGCATTGAAAAAAATGAAACTTGAGAAAATATACAAATTCTGATTTTAGAGAATACCTTTAATTCCTTAAAATGTGAGAATAGTATTTAGTTCCTTTATTTTATTCTATGAGAATGCTTTAGATTAGTTTTTCTATATTAGTCATGTTGTATTATTTCCTTCTTAAATGCTTCAGTGAAGTATTATGCATTTTTTCTTTAAATCTTTTAAAAAGTTGTATTACCTAAACATGTACAAGTTTACTTTTAATGGTCATTTTGCTGAAAATAATGTGTATTAACGAGCTTTTAATAGGATTTACTTGAAAATATGAATATATCATATGGCTTGTTAAATTATGTGGTAATTAATGATACTTTAGATGTTGAAAAAAATGGGCCTGGACACATAGCTTAAAGAGATCAATATTTGTCTTAATATAAATAATAGATATAAATTTATAGTTACAAATCCAATTTCATGAATCAAGGAAATAAAAAATATGATCAAGTATGTACCTATTTAGATTTTGTTAATGAAATATTTGAAAAAAAAAAAAGAGAGAAGGGAGTAACTAATTATGTTTGGATTCCCCTAAACATTCCACCCACACATTGAGCATGAGCTCCCAAGTAAATTGTCATAGTGGACTATATTTGATAAATTTACAATTGAAAAACTATTCTCAAGTTTGTAGTTAATAGTGAGATTTAGATAAAATCAAGTATTATTTTTTTTAGTGATAAAATCAAGTATAATTGATTTAGATAAAATCAAGTATTATGAATAGGATTTGATAATATAGATTAATTAGAATTTTCATTTCTATCAATTTTTAAATATATATGGGGGTAAAGTGAATAATTAAGCTATTTGAAGCATTCAAATAATTATTTATTTCTTATATTAGTGATAGAAAAGTGTGCATGTTATGAGTGAACCCCTCATAATATTTTCTTATATTAATGTTATGATATGTTAATATTATACAATGAAAACTATGAGATTACATTATATGATCAAAACCCAATTAAGATACAATTGGAATTTGATTCCACACTATTTAGAATCCAATAATAGTTATATTGAAATCTAATATCACACTAGTTAAAACCAATAATAATAATATTTGAATCAAAGATTCGACTAGATAAAAATTAATAATAGTAATTTAGAAACCCAATTTTAATTTTAACAATGTCGAAGCATGAAGTTCTACCATGACATAATAAATCTATAAACATAAAAAAATTGAAAATAAGGGACCTAGGAATAAATTTCCTACAAATGAGGGGCACAAAACAACCACACACACATCCAAAATAAAAATCGTTATAGATGTTTACACCTAAAATAAAGAAACATAAATATAAAAAACTATGCATCGAGATCTCCAAATCATCATCTCTTGTTGATTAATATTCCATAAAAATATCAAATATAGAGTCAATAGAAGAAGAGTAATTATTGACTCATACAGAAACTGTAGACACCCCATTTTGACCACAACCATGATCCAATCAAATTTAGATTAATTCCTACCAAATAATGCATATTAAGCCTAAAAGTCACTTTATTTACCATTTTTGTCCACACATGGGATATAATTACCCATAATATTGTCAATGCATCAATATTTGGGCCATTATCCTACACATAGTGATAACCTCCCATGGATTCATCCCTAATCAAATTGTGACCTCGTAAATTTACAAAATTATCCTTTTGACCCATTAAGGGGGCACTTAACTAATTCTTAAAATGTAAACACCCCATTTTGGCCACAACTATGTTCTAACTAAACTTCAGATTGATTTCTACCAAAAAATGCAAATTGATCTTAGAAGTCACTAGATGTCCTAGTTTCATCTACACACAGGATAAAATTGCCTAGAATCATGTCGAGGTATCCCTATTTGAGGTATTATCATATATGCAATGATAACCTTCCACAAATTCAACCCAAGTCAAATTATGACTTATCAAGTTGACAAAATTGGATTTCCAACCTATTAATTGGCACTTAACCAATTTCTAAAATGTAGACACCTCATTTTGGTCAGAATTGTGTTCCAAATAGACTTTAGATTGATTTCTACCAAATAATGAAAATTAATCCTAGACATCACTCTATGTCTTAGCTTCATCTGCACATGGGATATAACTATCTAGAATTATGTCAAGGCATCCTTATTTAGGGTATTATCTTATAAATAATGATAACCTCTCATATATTCATCCCTAGTCAAATTACAACCTAGCAAATTGATAAAATTGGCCTTTTGACCCATTAAGCAGGGCACTTAATCAAATCTTAAAATATCAAAACCCTAATAAGAATTAATTAATAAAGAAAATCTATATTAACTACTTAAGTGAAAATTCCATGTTTAATTAATGAATATAAGGACATTTTAATAAAAATGAGGTCATGATGATGGCATCATCCTCACAGTCAAGGAATTATAAATATCTTCATAAATGCCTTAAATTCATAAGTGGAGAGCCATGCTTAATAAATGGGATCTCCATCCCAAATATTAATTTCTTATCCCCTCCATAACTTATCCAAGTTTAAATCTAACCTAAATACACTTTAGTTAGGGTTAGTTGGAGAACCTATAAATACAAGTGTCATTATCATTGTCTAGTAAGATTTTTTGTGCAAAGAAGTAATTCCAAATTATCTCTATAAAACTTCATTTTGTTGTCACATGCCAAGCCAAGCCACAAGTAGACAAAGAGAGGTATTGCATGTAAACTAAATGCATTGACAAAGGACTCCATTAGACACAAAATCATAGGATGAACACACTTATATGCCAAGGTGGATTCCCCTGCAAGTTACCAGGAACTTTGGGTTCTTCTAGAGTTTTTGGGTTCTTCCATTCGAAGGTGGATTCCCCTGAAAGTCTATTATTTCTATTCTTTGCTTCTATGGTGTTGGCTTTTGTTTATATTACAGGATTCAAGTCGTGCATATTCTCTTTTAAATTGTCTATAATGTTTTAAAGGGTCTAAGTTATGTTATGAAATAATTAAGAATGATACATTAATAATTTTGATGCATTACCTTAGATGATTTCATTTTAGTTTTCTTTGCATTTCCTTCTTCCCATTTTCTTCCCTAGTTATTCAAAGAGCCAGCTTCTAAAATCCCAGAGATCACTTCATAGATAGTAATTTTAGTCCTGTGTCTATAAAGCTTCCCATATGACATTTGTCAAGAATGAAATTTTTAGGCATCAACAATAACTAAATGTGAAAGTTAATTTTATTACACCAAAACAAAATATGTTATGAAATTTAATCCCCCTTGGCATTTATTTGTTGAAATATTTGAACAAAACAAAAATGATTGAAATAAAAAGATTATTAAAACACCAATTTGAAATGTGAATTTTGCAAGTGAAAAGTGTTTCCAATGTCTCCTTATGGCCTTTGGGTCGTAAAAAACATGTTAAAAGGTATTTTTTCTTAGAATCACATCATGGATGAATAAATAATTTCCAAATCTTACTCTAAGGTTTTTAGGTTTTACACAGCAAAAAATTGGAGAACATAGAGAAATGCCACAATTATCTCTGTAAAACCATGACTGTTAGCACAATACCATAACTTGCATGAAAATAGAACATTTAAAGTAATATCACTACTATAATGACAAAATTACTAAAATAAAATAAATATTGGTACTATGAGAATAGTGATATTGTAACTTAACCCACAATAGTTAGCATAATCGCTAACAGCAAAAATGCAATATCATTGATTTATTAGCAATATTACAACTTTCAAAGTCACAATATTATAATATCATGATTGTCAGAGTAATGATATTGTAATATCATATATTCCTCTATAAACATAAAATGGTTAGTATAAACCTTGATAGTCACAAAAATGTAATAGTTATGACAAAATTATGATTATGTGAGTAGGGATATTGCGACAATATCATGATTCTAGAGATCAAAATCATGATTACATAGGATAAATTAGTAACTTCTATAAAAATTTCCTTGAGCCTCCAATTTTCATCTATTTTGATTAGCAAGCTCAAATTTTTAAATGAATCATTAGTAGAATGCTCTTAAAGGCCTTAAGAATAACTTTATGGGGTGCATGTCCCACTGGGTGTGCCAATATGTGAACTAGGAATTTGACATAAAGGGAGGTTAGTTTTGTGTTAGTCTGATAAAACCAATGAAATTAACACACTAAAGTCCTAACACCTCTAACCTAGATACTAGGGAGAGATTAGGTAATAAAACTAGATGAAAGCAAAACAAAAACATAAAAGAAATAAGTATTTTACCTTCCTTAGAGCTCCTAAGGGATTTTCGAATGGTTTTCTTGACTTTTTCATCAATAAGTCTTTGACATTGTAGGTTGTTTGGCTCCTTCTCTCCTTGGCACCTTGGCTTGTGATTGCTTAGCTTAATATTTGGGCATGATAACACTACTTCTATGAGTCTTATGTATCAAATCTTGCATAATAAATATACAATATCCAAGCTTGCTAAAGATATCTAAGCATAATAACTTATCACCAAAATAGCTTATGATTCAATTGGCAAGGCCTTGTATTTATAGCCTTAGGAATTAACTCTCACCCAAGGTGAGTTAAGGTTGAGTTTAGGCTTGGAATGGGTTCAAACTAAACCTAGGTGAGTTAAAACTAAATCCAATTGAGTTAATAGTTGCCAAGTAATTATGATTTATAATTTTTAGGTATGAATCTCAAATTAGATATTTTAGGATATTTTCAAAAAGTTGGACAACTCATAATGTCAATGATGAAAGGCTTTGATATTTTGATTTTTGGAATTTCCATTTTTATATATTCATTAATTTCAAATAGATAAGTCAAATAGGCATTTAATCTTGTTTAATTATTTAATTGATTTTGATTATCCTTTTAGCTCTTTCAATATTTGATATTTGTTCAAGTACCCTATTTAATAGGTCCATAGGCCAAATGGATAGTTGTGACGCCTTAAGGTGATTAGGGATGAATCTTTGAGAGGTTATTATTGCATACAATATAATACCCCAATTAAAGATGTCTCAACATGATTCTAAGCTTTTATGAATGATTCACAAATAAATTTTGGGAATTTAGTGATTCCTACGTTTAATTTGAAATGGTTGGTAGGAATCAATTTGAAGTCCAGTTGAAATCTAGTTGTGGCCATTTTTAGGTGTCTACACTTCCCACCCATTCTCCAATTGGTTTAATTTCAAAAATAAAATAGCTACATTTTTTTTCATAACACACATTTAAGCATGTAAAATCAATATTTAAAAATTGTAGATGAAACAGGTGATAGTTGTAGTATACCAATCCTAAAAAAAAATTAAAAATGTTTGTGTTATGTCCATTTGATTTTATAAAATGGTCAATATTATATTTTAATACTCTCCTCATCTTATTAATTAATTGAAGGCTATCAAGAGTAAAGTTCTACCCAATTATCCATCTATCTTCCCTGATTTCTCGATTTAAAAAAAAGGTGCAATAAAATGTCATTCATCATACCCTCACCATCATTGTGATAAGGGTGTTAAATGAATGACCCACCTATCCATCACATTAAAAAGGGTACAATACAATTTAATTCATCATACCATCCCCTAAATATTATCTCTTTGTTTGTAGTTGAATTTTTTTAACAATACATGTTGTGGTTACATGGCACATTCCACATTAATATCCAAGTGATTTGTTCCTCAAAAAATTTATTTTTTGGGGTGTCATTTGTGAAATGGATAAATAAAATTAAAAAAAAAAATTAAATTAGATCTTTAAGGGTTGCAAGTTTTGTAATGTTATGATAAAAATTATAGAATCCATGTTTATTATATATACAAGAATATAAATTCTTCGAAGGCATTTTACAATACTTTTTAAATTTTATTTTTACAATATGAATAAATGATATTTTTTAATAATGTTTATGAAATAAAGTCATTTATAGGACTATATGATTGTAATAATTTTTTTCTATGTAGGAATAAATCTTTAAGATATCGTAATTAGGTTATATTTGTGTTATATGTATTTATTTTTCATGTTACATCTTTTGTGATATATTTTTGTAATTATATTTTGGAAATTTAGATGCTTTTATTTAATAACTTGAAAATTAGTTATTCTTTTGTAATTTTTTATAAGTGTTAAACTAACTATTTTATAAAAACAAGTGTGTGGTCTATTTTTAATACAATTCATCCATATTAAACTTTATGTATATTTAGATTAATCTCTATAAACCCATCCTTTGATAGTATAATACATATTAGTTTGAAATTTATAATAAAATTAAATAATATATTTTTATAATATAAATATATTTAAACAACATGTACTAAATCCCTTAGTTTTCACTTTTTAAGATCTTAAAATTGAAAAAGTTTATTTTTTTAACATAAATATCTTTAAATAATAGGTACTAAAGTCACATCATGACACTTGTTTAAATATGGTTTTCATAAATTTTAAAGGGCAATGTTAAATGGATAATAGTCATAATTTTTTCCTTAATGCCAATGCTGCCCATCAAATTTAACTCTTACATGGAAGTTGGGCCTAAATTTGGTGGTCAACCATGTATGTCCTTATTTATTTTTTGAAAATTATTTAATCAACATTGCCATTCAATTTTTTTATGAATAAGATGGATTTTTAGTCAATAATGGGGCCACCATTATGAAAATTTAATAATAAAAATTTTATAGGAGCTTAAGGAACTAGATCACTTTAGATACTCTCTCTTTTAAATATTTTAATTTCAAATAGAAATTAAATTGATTGGAGATCATTTGAACTATCATGGTATTAGATTTCCCTTTTAAAAATTTACGAGTTCCAAATGGAAGGAAATCATAATATAATGAACTAATTGATACTATAATTTATTAGTACATTACATGTGCATCTTATGATTTGAATATGAAAAAATGAGAGACACACAACATCGTCAAGTACAGTCACATTTTCATAAACTTTTATTTTCATCCTTTACAAATTGTAAACCTAGAAAACCCACTAAACTTAAATATTATGACACACTACATAATTACAAAAATTCACATTGTTATATACTTTTCCTCTCATTATTACCCATTTCAAAACTTGTGAATATGTGGAAGTGTGTGATCAATACATGTGGCATCATTGCACAAGGTCGCATTGTTGTATTATTTTGTTCTTTGTGTCTTTGAATTAGAATGTGAGAGGATGTGATATTAATACATGTGGGTAATTAAAATAATAATTTATGTTACTTATAAATTATATTCAATTAACCATGGCTCAATACGAGTAGGTGCAAAATTGAACCATGTCACCTAGACTTGGAACACCAACCCTTGAATTTTAACTTTATTTTGACTACCAATTCTTTGTTATGTTATGTAAAAGTGTTTTTTAATAAAAAATAAATAAATTTATAATAAATGTATTTTCATTTTAATAATATTACTTGTTCCTCTTAATTGATTTTCCTTCTAGTAAATTGATTTTCCATTTATTAAATTGATTTTCCTTCATTTTAATAATAATATATTTTTTATAATGATAGTACTCATAAATATCACTAATTATTTTAACATTTCATATAAATTTTGCAATAGGGCTGATAATTTATCTTGGTGTCCCCCTCGCCTAGGTATGTTCAAGTTGAACTTTGATGGGGTAGCTAGAGGAAACCTAGGGGCCTCAGGGATGGCAGTGATATTCATGATTATTCATGATCCTTAATTAGATTATCATCTATAAAACTTATGGATGGGACTAATAATGAGGATAAATCTCAAGCAATTGAACTAAGATTTATACTAGTATTTCAGTGTGGCATTGACAAGTTGGTCATTAAAGGTGACTAGATGGTCATTATCAGTGTTGTTTGTAAGTGTAGGGATGGTGCTTATAATATTAATAACATCCTAATCAATATTTGGAGGATTTATATTCTTTATCTATATTTGATTATTTCCATTTATTTAGAGATTAAAATGGTGTGGCAAATTTATTAATCAATAATGGTATTAATCAGTGAGAGGAAATGATTGTCGATAACTCTTTAGAGGCTTTACCCAATATTTTTATTGAGATGTTTATTTAAATTCATCCCATTATTTATCTTTGGTATGGTTGAATTATTTTATGATGCCATATATCTTAAATTTCATGTCAATTAACATGAATTTATGGGGCACACACATAGCAGATTTAGGTGATGTTTTAGTTCAGTGGGAGTTGATTACATAATACGATGGTATAGGGTAATTGAATTGTTTATGTGGCTCTTAATAAGATGGGTGTATGCTAATGCTGATCAACTATAGATGAGATACCCTAATGTGACCTCAGCATTCCTCTTATCTATTTGATGTATATGAAATTTTATATGGCCTTTGATGGCCATGTGACAAATTCCCATCTCAAGAAGGTCTTTTTTACTCATTTTGGTGTTGCGTTGGATGTGGTCCACAAAATCATTGGTCTGGTTTATTTGGAAATTGTATTTTAATCCAATTTCAATTTAAAAATGTCCTTTATTTTCACGGGTAACCTTATGATTACTTTGGAGGACAAGGCACTAGTTTTCATTATTTCTAAAAGAATGGTTAAACCATAGTATCAAGTTAGTTTAGCCAATTCCATGTAGGGTTTTGTGGGTATATCATTGTTTTATTTGTTATTTTTTGGTAATAAGAGTGTGGGGATTATTTCCATTCCCACCTTCCATCAGCTAAAATAACTTTATATGATGATTTTAGGCTTTTCAGAGAAGCTTCAATCAGACCTTTGTCACCCCTCACCATCTGACGATTTTATCTCAGTTCCAAATATTAAGGTGTGTCAAGCTCACCTGACATCTCTTGATATGATTCTAAATATTTGGAGTTAAATCAATGTGATCTCATCAACACATTATATTGTGAGGTGTCATGGTTATATGGAATTAGACTTCCCCCTAAGAGGTATAGACTCTCACTTGGTGTAAAGTGGGTTGATCATGTAGTGGCAGGTAGTTTATAGAGCCATGCATGGATGCATGGATGATGTGCATCATTCTAATAACTTAGGTGGTTGTATGGTGTTTATAATTATTAGGTGAAGGTAAGGTGGCCATGATGGAATTCATGGTCATGGTGGTAGGTCTATTGGGTTGGTGGAGGCTTTGGATACTATAGAGGTTGATAGTGTTAATCATGTGGTGGACTCGATGACCTAGTGTGGGATGGTTGGATAGAAAGAATAAAAATGGTGTCACCTCTTATGGTTGATGGATGTGGTGTAAAATCATAATAAAAACTCTAATTTAGGCCTAATTTTTTCTTGGTGTTAATGGTTTTGACCCTAGGTTACTTTTCTTTTGTCAAATTATTTTGGTTTATGACAATTATTTCTTCATCATGTTGGTCATGTTTTACATTTGGCTTATTCAGCCTAGTTTGGTTCTAGTCATCTTTATCCATCTTAGGACTCTTTTGGTTTTATGTAATTATTGTTGTTTTTCAATAAAATGGGTGAGGGACCCCTTCAACCCTCTTAACCAAGCAAAAAATAATAGTAATCATAACATATAACTTACATTTAATATTTATTACTTAAAGTTATCTCTTTGGATTTTGACATTCAACTTAATATTCCCATCTTATCTTTCAAAAATTAATATTTATTAATGAAAATAGGCCTATATTTTACATAATATAATAAGTTTGAATTCTTAAATGATAAAATTATTATCGCCCTATGTATAATGGGCACATGCCTATTCTACACATGTCTAGTATATTAAGAATGTTATTAAATAAGAATCAAATATTCCTATCTTATGTATAATGGGCCATTTTTGAAATATAGTCCTTCCTAACTTGATAGGTGATGCATGTAGTATAGACACCTTGTCTTTTTTCTAGAGTCCATTTATGCTTGTAGTTGATTGAAAGGCAATTTCTTGCTCAACCAATTTATTTGGGACACACCTTGGTAAGAGGAGAGGTGATAATATTTTTCCTTCTACTCTTATTATTGTATGGTCAAGGTACATCCAATAATCACCATATTCTTATTTATACCTCTTTATTTCCTTATATATCCTTGACATAGTATTCATATTTAATATCATGATGCACATGCATGTAAAATTAATTAGCTATATTTTTTATATAATTCCTAAACTTATGAATATGAGTAATGTCAAAGTATTCACAAATCCTTTTGTCATTTGTGAGTGTCCATGTAGATTACCCTAGGATGTTCATATTAGCACAAACAACATCAAAAAATTAGGGCATCATACTCATGTTCTTTGAGGGGGAAAACATCATCATCATTATCCTCCTTGCATGCTTTGACTTTATCATAGATGAATATGTAATGATGGGATTCCCCAAGTAGAGTTTTCAAATAAAAATATTTAGGAGTCTTCAGTAAAATAGATTTTTTTTATTAATAATGGAATTTTTAGAAGTGTCAAGGGAATAAAGATCTCTGGATATTTAAATTTCATTGTTATTTTGATTGAAAATGGATTTAAAATTGATTTTATACCATGTTATTAACTCTAGTAGTGAGGCATCAATCCAAAATTAATAATGGTTGATTCATGGTAATTAGTTTCCTTCAAATGGTTTTTGATGGATAAAAAATCATTTGAATTTGATTTCTAGAATATCGCTTCACGAGATCTATCCTTGATAAGTTTCAAATAAATTTGGCTTATTAAAATTTGAGTTAACCCTATTTTAATGTTTATTATATTATTTAGGGATCAATTTATAGATATATGTAGTGGTATGTGTCTTTTTAGCAGTTGTGAGTGCTTTGTGGTAGTATATGTCAATGTTGCATTGTCACAAACCTTTATAACCAATTATCTTAAAATTAAGACTTGTAGAGGTGTGAGGTGGAGACATGCAGTATATTATTTATCCATAAGCATTATTATACCATGTGATGTGTTGTGAACGACCCTAGCTTGATGTGAGTTGATGTGAATGCCAACTTTTAGGATTACCATGACACACAGGCTTACTAAGGTCAATTTAATGAAAAATAATAAATATAGTCACTTAGAGCTTTATAATTTTGTTAACATAACATAAAATATATGTTAAAACTTCATAGAATATTCCCAATTAATATCCTTAATATTTTATTAAAATCCATGTTTTTCATGTTTTAAGGAAACAAGTGGGTCTCCATTTTTATTTTTTTAAATGGGCATGTGTTGGCCGCAACTTTTTTTCTCCTCAATAATTTTATCTTTTGGGTTGCAATTATTAGGAAAAAAAAAGGAATTAGTTATTTACGTTATATATTTTAGGTTTTATCAATTTATTTGTTACTCAAAAATTTTAGAGAATCCATATTTCTTATATAAATAAATGAAAGTATATAATAACATTTTTGAAAAAAACATATTTTCTATTACTATACTAATAGGATTGTAATCAATTTGTTTTGTGTAAAAATAAAATTTTAATATATCTAATTACATCATATTTGTGTTATATTTATTTATTTTTTCATGTTACATCTTTTGTGATATATTTTATTCTATATTTTTTTTAATTTTTAGATTTTTTATTTATAAATGTGAAAATTTGTGATTCTTTTGTAAAATTTATGAGTGTTATTTGAATTTTTTAGTAAAAATATCTACATAATTTTTATTTTTCATTTTTTAATGGTAAATTAGGGATGTTGGGTCCCTCACCTATCCATTATTTCTAAATTATATTATAAAAAATATATATCCTCATGGGGTTAATATCCACAATAGAAAAAGATGAGGATCAAGCTCTCAAAAATAGTATATGCAAAAGAAGTAAAATCCTTAGGGACTATCATAAAAACAATAATAAATAGGTAAAAAAAACTAACCAAATGATTGAACCCAAAAACTAGGATACATATCTTGATAAGATAACCACCCTACTTAATAAAAAACATTTGGGTGATGCATAAAAATACAGTGGCAGCTTCAAGAGTCCTAAACATTTGGAGCCTAACCTTAAACCATGCTAGCTTCATCAATCCCATTAAAATCTCCAACCAAACCATCACTCATGAATTCAAGATTCATAGAAGCCCCACCACCTCATCAATGATGAAATGGAACCATCTTTCCACATATGGATTCACCACTAATAGTTACCTCCTCACCATCCAAATAACTCTTCCCCTAATGAGAATTCCCCTCCAAAAATTATCCCTCTAACTTGGTACTTGAACTACCACTTCCATCCTTAAATTCATGTGTATTGAATATTCTCAATGTCCCCTACCTATGTGACAATCACCCTCCACCTTATCCTAGTAGTAAATGAAAGGAAGATGCTCCCCATACACTCAAACTAATAATCTTGTTATATAAATCAACCTATCAAACCTATGGTGTGTTAATTCCACATTAAGAGAGGTCATAGGATAATTAAAAACATTCAAATCTAATGGTGAGAGAAAACTCCTCTAGAGAAAGGAATGATTATTGAGGAAGACTTGAATGCACTCTCAATATTCAATAAGACTATAAAACTAATCCTCAAGTTCAAAAAAAACCTAAGTGGAACTAACCCATTCACTTCCCCATCAAAAAAAGGTAGGGATCTTGGCACTTCCAACACAATTTCCTTGATAGCTTGATATGCCCCACTTTAAATCTTGGATGCACACCTTGATTGTAGTTGACCTTATTAGTCTTTTGTCCTTCATAACTAGTAGAATATTTTCGATAGAAATCAAATCCAAGATTAAATTTAGTGTTGAAAAAAGGTGCCTCCAAGTAAACCAAACCCATAATCTCCTAAGCAGACTATAAGAATTGACTTGATTGAATCAAAAGAACCTTCTTCAAGTAATTCTTAGACACACTCCAATGGAATGCCATTTCCCTCTTATGAATGATAACATGTATCAAATACTTACTAAGAGTGAGTTTCAACAACCTATTCATGAATAAGAGGAACCACCCAAAAACCAAGAAATAGTACCCAAAGTCTTGACATAAAATAATTTATAAAACCAGCCATTTTAAAACCTTAGATGAATATGGCATTGAGGTAAATCATGATAAATTTAATCTAAATCCACCATAAGAATAAAAATAGTAAAGCATGCTAAATTTAAGCCAAATCCACCACAACAAGATAAATAGTATGGGATGGGCATACCATAATCTCACATGCCACACATATTAATACAAAAATAACCTAAATTCTCAAGATGAAGGGGTGGGAATCCCATAAAAAATATTCCACGCCCATAAATAATCATGATGATCACCACATGGGTGATTCTCAACCTTGGATCACATATTTGATAAGCTTTCTAAAAATGTTTTTTCTAAAAACATCCTCAGTTTGAGAAACATTAGAGAAAATATATTTATTTATTATTTTGTGATTAATAAATACAACAATGATTTATAATAAAATATTAAAATATTATATTTAGGTAAATGTCATTATTTTAATAGTAAGTGTTTTATGTAGGTTTATGTCATGTTTTAATACTTAATTATATATTTTACGATGACACTTATATCCATAGGGTTTTTTGTCACAAGTCAATCTTGAATTCAATGTTTGGAATTTTAAATTGAGTGGGTAATGAAGGATCCCACCAAATATATCAATAAATATATTTTTACACAATGTTTATAAGTGTTTCAAACATATTTTTAGCTAATGGTAGTTAAGATGATAATGACCCATTAATTTCATGATATGTTGATATTACTGACACATCAGATGACATTATTTATTTTCGCATATCACCTTCATCACATTTTTTTATTTTTATATATACATTTATTCCTAGAAACACATATATGTTTACATAATACTTATATTCCATTTAATAATTATTATGCATTTTTTCTTTCATCTCACATTTATGTTTAGTTTTTTTATATGTTAGGTTTTTAATATTTTCTTTTATCTCACATATTTTTTTGTACTATAACATCAATGTAACATGAATTTATAAAGGATGATAAGGTGGTATTGTTTTAAAAATACACTAAATTTGAAGAGGATAGAGTGTATCCAAATAGGATGAGACTACAATCTAGAGGCATGGGAACATAATTTATTTTTGTTAGTGTTGACATAGTATTGGAAGTAAAAGTACAATTTCCTTACTCATTAGATGAATTTAAAACTCTATAAGATATAGATAATAAATAATATGATGTTTCATGTGAAAAAAGTGAATTTTAAAATTATGTAGATTCATCCATTCCCCATGTTTATACTAATTATATCAATATTGAATCAGTGGATTATAGTGTTATGAAAGAGGGAAATGGTAGTGATGATAGTGAAAGAACCATTAATTATATAGGACCTAAAGATATAATTTATTTTTTCATAGATATTGTTGTTATCAAACATAAATATTTTAGTAGAGATAATGACATAGCCCAAAATTTTGTAACTCATGTGTTAGAATATCATAAAATTCATGAAGAGAGATTTGAACCCTTCATGTTCATTATATTGATCCAAAATCTAGCGAATTTATGTTATGATTTATTAAACTTTCTAAAACTCAATAAATTAATTGTCCAATCAGACATTTAAATTTACATGAAATAATAAACACCCTTATGGTTAACAAAAGGAGTTATCAATTGGGTGGTTTGTACCTTCTACATATAAGTGAACATAATTCGAAATTTAGGGGAGTTCTACCATAATTGATCCATTTGTGCTCAATTATGATAAAATATGTTATAGAGAGAATAATTAAAAATATACTTGAAGGAGACATGATACAATTTAAAGGATTGGATTCCAACAACTTTAGTGTGCATATTGATATATTATCCATCCCTCATTTCAAAATATGCTCCATATCTGAATGATGTCTCATACAATGGCCTACTAGGTAATTGGCTAACATAAATAATTATCATATATAAGTAAGATCTAAATAAGTCCCAAATGAGTTTAATTTAAACATATGGGATGCATTAGAAGATTTATAACCCTAGTTGTTATATCCATTTTGTTTTGATGCCACTAATTACAATAATTCCAAAAAGGTGATTAGTAGATCTTAAAATGATCACATATGTCAAAAAATGAAAGCCCCTATAGCTAGTTCATCAAATCAGATTGTTGATGAGGATATAAAATGATCAATTTATTTTTTATGAAGTGGAAAATATTATAAAAAACATTTAAAATATGATTATCTCAAAAAAAACCCCTTCAATCAAATTTCTATGGCACAAAACAAGATCCATGAACAAAGAAGACAAAAATACTTTTGAGTTAGATGCGTTAATAACAAATGCCATCTTTAATGTGAGGAAAAAATATATGGAGGTACATAAAATGAAATTTAATGTGATGGATGTCTATCAAATTCTATCAAAAAAATATTATAGGTATCGAAGGAGCACCTTATATAGTTAGAAATCAGATTGGATAAATGGTGAAAGGCATGTAATAAATGGTAACACCATGAAAGAGAAAAAAATAAAATACCTCTAATTATTTGCATGTCAAGGTTAATAAGATAAATTTATATATTTCTCCAACATTAAATTATTTTGTAGAACATGATGGAAACAAATTTCCTCAAAGGTTGCTTCCTACATTCTATAGTGACAATCTAATGTGAAAGAAGTGTAATGAAGATCTTGACTTGTTGAAACTTCCTCTAGTATCATAGCCAAGTTTCAACATGATAATGAACATAATATTTCAACATTTTTCAATTTCAAATAATAACTTATTTTCAAAGTATAATGAATGTGTATATATTTACAACAAATGTAGATCCACCACATGCCCAAAATTACTCTTGAAATTGAAGAGAAACAAACATCGCACAATGAATACATTCAAATTTGACATGCACATTATTATTCCCACATATTACAATCAAATTAAGATATTCAGGGATTATTAAACATTGTGCATGAGAAAATGGAAAATCAATAAGTAATTTTATGAACCTCCCAATTACTTTGACTAGTATTCTCAAACATGGACACAAGAATGGTTTTTTTTTAACTTTAGAATACCATTTATTGAATGTTGAGTAGATTACATAGTCACATCATTGTCTCTATGTCTAAAGAATCTTGAAGAACCCATCACTGATGAATATGAGGATTTATTGTATAGTTTTTTATCATCCAAATAGCCATTGCATGATGCACTATTTATTTCTTATATCTATGATAGTAAAATAGTCACGTTATGAATGAACCCCTTGTGATGTTCTTTTATATTAATGATATGTGTCAATATTTTAAAATGAAAACCATTGGGTCATGTTATATGATCAAGACCTGTAGATTCCTATATTCTTTTCTTTTATAGAGTGGGTGAATTACCATTCTACACAAGATAATAATAATGACAAGTATGTTTTACATTGGGGACATGGCCAATGAAAAGTGTGGTATAATACTTGTACATGGTGAAAGCATGTTTTACAATATTGAAGTAATATTTGTAAATATTTCATCTCATGAGCTGATATGTTAACATATCATAAAATTTAGATAAATATTAAATAGTATTGTAACATTTATTAGGTAATACTATGATATTTATGGGGTCACATTATGTGATCAAGACCCATTTCCACTATTGGACCATGTTCAACTATTGAAATAATTTTTTAATGGGACTAATTATATGGGTAGTCAATTTTTGAAACCAAATTAAATTAAACCATGGCCATTTAATTTTTTTTACGTTGGCATATTATTTATTTTTATTTTTATATATTTTAATAATGATTTCAACATTAATTTGAATTACCCAAAATTATTTTCTATAGTTATTCCATTGGTTTATTTTGTTAAACCAAGACTCTTGCTTAAAATCTATATTATTTTTTATATTAAATTCAACCATAATAAATGCCCAAAATAGGAGTGACTCGAAAAGGACCCCACTTAAAAAAATAATTCTCCCACATGGTAGTGGTTTAAAGGCCTAAAACACAATAGATCATTTAATGCATTAATTTTTGTTAGTATTTTTAGGTGTTTATGTTGATAATATATTAACTACCTTCTTTCTCTAATTGAGGTAGATTTAGGAAAACATATCCATGCCTCGTAGTATAGTCCTAAGGGAGAGCGTCGTAGGGGAGAGGGCAGTAAAACATGGTAGTTTAGGGTAGAAATAACAAATTGAGAACACTCACACACTCATGTAGTTTTTTTTAAGTTAAATCTTGTTTTATAATGTCTCTAGTTATGATGAATGATGCTTATATATATTTTTTATTACTTGTGTAATTATATATTCTTAGGAATATTTCCATATTTAATGAAATGATGGTTTGTAGGGGGTCACAAAAGTAAATAAAGATAAAAAATAATCTAAAAAGTGTCCAATAATTAATAAAATCCCTAAAAATCTTTCCTATATTTCTATTTCATAATGATAATCTCATGCATTTTACCAATTATAACATAATTGACCATCTCTCAATCTAAGTCTTGGCAAATCCAACAAAACTAGTATTTTATAAGGGTAACAAGTGTAATTAATCACACTATGTGTAAGGATTATTTCAACTTTATGTTCCTTCTAAAATTTTGATGTGTATTTCTCCTTTTCATTATTATACATATCTTATCTTTCCTTCAACTTTTGTTGTAGATTGAAATTCATTTGTCATGTGAATGAATTAGCTTTATCATTAACTAAAAATAAACAATATTGCAATCATATTTTTTAAAACCATCTATCATATTACATTTACATGCATTTTGTTACCAAATTCTAAAATATAATCATGTCCAAAAAATTTTACCAAAAACCATAGATACAGGTACTTCATCACATTTCTCACCATCTAAGGTACATAAATTTAAAAAACATACAATAAAGGAAACAAAATAATATAATAGAAAATAATTTATGAAAAAATGGGTCAAATATATCTATATATATGAAGGTATATATACATCAAATCTTATTAAAATCTTTTACATATAGGGAAAATAGGTCTTAAATTATTTAAACAATCTGAAATATAGTGTAAACCTAGATCATCCTTATCTTTGTGCTCCTCCATAAGTTGAGTGTCTAGGGATCATGTTCATCTTTCTCTAAGAAGGTCTAGATATAGAGTGGTGGGGGGATATGGCTCCTACTCTGATGGCATTTTCAACTTGATATTTGCTCAAATACCACCCCTCTCAGTGTATATATACTAGAGGAAGTTTGTCTGACTTTAGTACCAAAATTATCAATGAGAGTATTCACTTGAGACTTTAATCTCTCCACCTTAGCATGTAGGCCATTGTTCTCAGCCTTTTTCAAATAAAATATTAATATTTGTGATATGATGGGGTGATTTTTTTGGTTTTCCTACCCATACCCATAAGAATACAAATGTGATTTAGAAGTTACACCCTAGTTATCCTAGTACCAACATGAAACAAGTTCACTAGGGTTTCTCTAGTCAGGTGCCTTTACTCCTTAGATAATTATACAAACACATAGACATACTTCAAATATATTATCAAATGTATAATCAAAACTCAATGAATTATAATACATGATAAATATGGTAAAGATATCATAGTAAAACAAATAACTATCTTACATGGGTCTCCCTCTTTCCAATCAAAATATGAGTCTTCATTAAAACTTATCCCAACCTCCTCCTTTGTGGTTTTCAGCTCATCTAGCAGGAGATTTTATTTCCTTTTTTTTCCTCCTTGACCTCATCCTCATGTAGCTACTCTTATTTGATACCTCTATCATGGACCTCACTATGGTGGAGACCATTGTGGTTACTGCTAGAAATCTTTAGGTACTTCATGATCTACATAGGTTATTTTTTATACAACTTGAATTTCACCCATTCCTCCTCATGATACATGATTATGATGATGTTGTGATCCTCCTCCTCACCATATACTTCCAACTATTGTAATTATATGGGTTTATGGTATCAAAAAAATTAGCCCTAATCTCCCAAGCCATGCATCCCTAGCCTCCCACTCCCCTCTATAAAACACCTAAGGAACATGTGGATTATCTACATATTGTAGCCCAAATTTATAATATGTCCTATCATAGGGTTCATCTCAACCTAACTATGTTAATCATTCACTTGTGCACTCTCCCAAGTCACTAGTTCTAATCACTTCATATTCCCACTACCTAGCCATCATCTATTATGACATCACTATCAGGTCTCTTGTCATCAAAGTATCTAGTTCCCAGGGCATAACCTTAATATGGTCACCCATCCACATATATCCCTTTATGACCATTTTTTCACTAATAGACCCAACTCTTTGGTAAGGTGGCATGTGCTCATACACCCAACACATGATTACTATTAGGTGGAGGATTGATATGGTACCTAAACAAGCAATCTTGTATAAGTATTTCTAAGTCATGTATAATACATTTTGTGCCCAAAAAAACCTCATATTATTATTCTTGATGCTCCTCACTATAGGTGTCAATCTATACATGATTAAAATTATTTTATTGTCTCCTACTATCTAAGAGACAAGGATCCAAATGATCACCTTATGAAATTTCATGATAACCACCCACTCAACCCCTAACAACCTCACAAACTATTTATACCCACATTAGGTGCATTTTGATCTCCAAATTACTTTGCCCAACCCTAGGCCTCATCTCTATCAGTGGACTCCCTCAAATTCACCATCCTTCTTATAACTAAAATACCAAGGATTTTTTATACATTTGTGAGAGTGATATCCACTTTCCTAGATCATGTGGGAATAATAAAGTCTTGTGTTCAACATCCCAATAGGTAAATAGGTCACATAGTAACCTACTTGTTTGGATAACAATCCCCATCTATTTAATATTAAGTATGCCCACTTTATCCATAATAAACAAATAATTGGCCAAAAAATGTTTTCAAAACGCTTGAGATCCACTTTTTATCCCTATATCTATTTGACTAAATATACACACCCTAAAAACAGAAAAAGAAACAACTTATATTAACTCTTTACCCTTAAAAATCTTTAAAAACACTTCAAAACTTATTCATGGAGAAAATGTGACTTTATACAAGTAGTGGTAATATAACCACCATTGAATATTATGAAACTATTAATATTTTTAGACTAATGATTATGCAACTTCCACACATGGTAGGCAACTATGTACCCACTATGGTAGTTGCACAACTACCATGGTAGAAGCATAACCAATAGTTTGCAAAGAGAGTGGTTCCACTACATGGCCATTAGTTCTACTGACCATGTCATCCTACCCAAAACCCCCTAAAATCATTTAAAAGATAACTAAAAACTACATAATTTAAAATTTTCCTAGCCTATGCATATCTACAACCCATCGCCCTTCCTCACCCCATGTAATAATTCCCATAAATCATTAACTCTTAACGTGAAATTTCAAACATAGGATTATGATATGAAAATAAAGATAACTTACCATGCTTACACACTACCCATTGACATTATTACCCGACCATCCTCTCTTTTCACTCTCTAATTTTTCTAATTTTTCATGTAATTCTATCATAGGGATCTCAAAAATAAATTTCTCAAATTGTCAATGCATAAATGACTTCCCATATTGGTAATTTTTCAATATGTGGTTTAATTCTATATCCATTACATTTTGAATTTTTTTAATTTTTTGTCAGTTTCCTTCAAAAATTACATTTTATCACATATTGTTATGAAATCATGAGTTTTTCAACCATGGACTAATATTATATACCTTGAATGGAAGAAATTTCAATGTTTCATTTTCTATAATTTTATTGGAAAACATGTCATTTTCAAACTTTCATCTTTAAATTTGACATCACCTCATGCATCATTGATCTTCATATCCTAATGGGATGGTTCAAGTGGTATTTTTACCTCCATTTAAATGGTAAACAATTTTTATCCAATTTTTTTATCAGTTATCACATTTTTCACTATCTATGTAAAATTACACTTGATTCCTACCTCTTGTTTATATGTGTCAAAGGCATATCAAATGGATTCATTATGTTTAATAGGTAAGTAAGTTAATTTCTATTATGCTCATTTTCATTTAACTGTACCACTACTCTTGAAAATCAGCCTCTCAAACTCATGATGAGGTGTGTCCCTGAGGGGGCATATGTACGCACCTAAATTTTGAATAATGCAACATTTCAAAAATATAATGTTGATGTGAGGATATCCATAACTATAACATGATCAACCCTGATCCTCTCCCCCTTTTCTACTTTTTTTACTTCTTAATTTTCCTTGTTAGTTTGTCAAAATGTCATTTCTCTAAGTTTTCCTTCAATTTTTTAAATCTATGTAAAATGTGGTTAAATCATCGTAGTGGTTTATGTAACCACCCTCAATGGTTTTTAAAACTATCTTGGTGGTTTTCAAAAATGCCCTGATGGCTTCACTAACCATTATAGGTTTTACATAATCATCACCTACATAAACAATGATTTCACCACTATTTCATGCATTTTTAAATGAATTCTGGGAAGAGCAGTGTGACATATTTTTCATGATATTTTCTCCTTATTAGTTTTTCTCTTGCATTCACCTTCCTAATCCCATAGTACACTCTTATTAATAATTGATTCAATATTAACTAACTTGATGTTAACTCTGACAAGCTCCCAATCAAGATTAAGTTAACTCTTACATGCAAACTCTTCTCCTTACTTACAATTAACTCATTTTTCATTGAATTTTAGATACGAGAATTGAATTATATTAGAGCATAAAAGTTTTATAGATCCATAGTCTACCTTTTTTTCTTTTTAATAATTCAACCCAAGTTTTCAAATTAATATGTTGGTCACCCAAATGAGATGGATAAATATACACTTGAGCTTATAGTCTAGTACTTGTTTTCATGTGTATCAAACCAATATTTAGTTATGTATTTATTTGAATTTTCTATTATGTTTTTATCTTATTTTTCCTCCCTCTTTTTGAAGAATTCTTGGGTAACTCATTGAGAAATCTACATGTATTTATCTACCTGAGGATCGAATAATTCCACCAAACTATTCATATCCATTTGATCTAATTTGGATCAGGTTGCAGGATTTATTTTATTATTTATTTTTTTAATATATTATATTTTTATTTTATTATAATAATTTTCATTCAAATATATTCATCCTAAAAAATTTCCAAAAATAATTCCTCTTTCGTTTCTCTCTTTGCATTGAAAAGTTGTTTTATCATTATAGTTACATCCATATATGATAGGTCTTAAATAAAAATAGATATAATATTACATCAAAGTTATATAGATAAAAATTTAATTTAATTATATCTAAAAAAATATTTCAAATTTTAATTCCTACAACATACAATCACATACACATAACACAGACAAGTAACTTACATAAAACATCTAAAAACCCCCAAAATGAAAAAAAATAAATTTAATAATTTTATATATTTTTGCCTATTAATTAAATCCATAAAAAATAATATATCAACATTAATTTAGTTTCATATAAAACTTATTTTCACACAAAACTCATTCAACAATCAAAAACCAAAAAATTGCATATACAAACTAGATATTAAAATTGAGAAATTACATTACACACATAAAAAAATTGAGTTGTAGGTTTAGATTTCCATTTGCATATTTAGATTTTAAATAATAGAATACCTTTCAATTCCATTCATATCAAAATAATAAAACAAAAACACTCATTTTAATAAATCTATAAAAATGTTTTCACTCTTTAAATTAGGTAAAAGAACAAAAGAATCAGCAATTGCATTGTTTAGTTTAAATTCAACTTTGATTTACGTTGCATTGAAATATTACAAGAAAATATTATATTTCATATTATTATTTTTCAATAATTTAATGTATATCAGTAATGTAGTTTTATTTTCATTTCACAAAGCATTGTTGCATACACAAACAATTTCAATCAAAGTCTTATTCAAACATAAATAAGCCCAAAACCTTGCTAAACACAACACTCAATTATAAAATCACTGATTGCATATTTTAAATAAAATAAACTCAAATTATATAAAAAATAATAAATCATGATTTGAATACTTCTAAACAATGTTTTCCTCACTCTTGAATGATACTTCTAGAACAAAAACATTTGCACATAGTAGGAATGTTTCCCAGAGTATTATCCCTTGTACTAGAAAGATTAAAAAAAGATATATAATATGATATTTGTTTATAATTATTTCACTACACTCCTCTTCCCAAACTTATCATTACTCAATTAGACAATCTTGACAAGTAATCTTGGCAAACAAAAACCTAATTAGCAAGGCATATTTATCATCTAACCCACCAAGGCAACAAATTAAAATTATATATATTATTTTAATTTTATAATTTAGTATAGCCTATTCATATTTCATCTACTTCATGGATAACATTTTATGTACAAACCCAACTTTACATATCAATTCAAATCTCTTTAATCGTTCAACCTAGCTTCACACAATTCCCAAAACCTAAAGTATAACAAGAACTTAGTTATAGGTTCCTTATTATTTTTTAAGGTTATTATAATTCTATCACATCTCAATTTACCACCCTTATCGATCAATATAACATAGGAAAATTATTTTGGTATAGGCATGAACATATTTTACCACATGTTTCTCAAATCCCCATGTAATTTGTTCATCCTAACCAACCATCCCTTCTATCTCTCCCTATCCAAATCCCCATGTTATTTTTATATATAGATTTATTCCTAGAAACACATATATGCTTACATAAGACTTATATTACATTTAATAATTATTATGCATTTTTTCTTTCATCTCACATTTATGTTTAATTTTTTTATATGTTAGGTTTTTACATATTTTCTTTTATCTCACATATTTTTTTGTACTATAACATCAATGTAACATTAATTTATAAAGTATGATAAGGTGGGATTGTTTTAAAAATACACTAAAGTTTAAGAGGATAGAGTGTATCCAAATAGGAGGAGACTACAATCTAGAGGCATGGGAACATAATTTATTTTTGTTAGTGTTGACATAGTACTGGAAGTAAAAGTACAATTTCCTTATTCATTAGATGAATTTAAATCTCTATAAGATATAGATAATAAATAATATGATATTTCATGTGAAGAAAGTGAATTTTAAAAGTATGTAGATTCATCCATTCCCCATGTTTATACTAATTATATCAATATTGAATCAGTGGATTATAGTGTTATGAAAGAGGGAAATGGTAGTGATGATAGTGAAAGAACCATTAATTATATAGGACCTAAAGATAGAATTTATTTTTTCATAGATATTATTTTTATCAAACATAAATATTTTAGTAGAGATAATTACATATCCCAATATTTTGTAACTCATGTTTTAGAATATCATAAAATTCATGAAGAGAGATTTGAACCCTTGATGTTCATTATAATGATCCAAAATCTAGTAAATTTATGTTATGATTTATCAAACTTTCTAAAACTCAATAAATTAATAGTACAATAAGAAATTTAAATTTACATGAAATAATAAACACTCTTATGGTTAACAAAAGGAGTTATCAATTGAGTGGTTTGTACCTTCTACATAGAAGTGAACATAATTTGAAATTCAGGGGAGTTCTACCATAATTGATCCATTTTTGCTCAATTATGATTAAATATGTTATAGAGAGAATAATTACAAATATACTTGAAGGAGACATGATACAATTTAAAGGATTGGATTCCAATAACTTTAGTGTGCACATTGATATATTATCCATCCCTCATTTCAAATGTGCTCCATATCTAAAGGATGTCTCATACAATGGCCTACTAGGTAATTGGCTAACATAAATAATTATCATATATAAATCAGATCCAAATAAGTCTCAAATGAGGTTAATTTAAACATATGGGATGAATTAGAAGATTTATAACCCTAGTTGTTATATCCATTTTTTTTTTATGCCACTAATTACAATAATTCCAAAAAAGTGATCAGTAGATCTTAAAATGATCGAATAAGTCAAAAAATGAAAGCCCCTATAACTAGTTCATCAAATCAAATTATTGATGAGGATATAAAATGATCAATTTATTATTTATGAAGTGGAAAATATTATAAAAAACATTTAAAATATGATTATCTCAAAAAAAATCCCCTTACTTCAATCAAATTTCTATGCCACAAAACAAGATCCATGAACAAAGAAGACAAAAATACTTTTGAGTTAGATGCTTTAATAACAAATGCCATCTTTAATGTGAGAAAAAAATATATGGAGGTACATAAAATTAAATTTAATGTGATGGATGTCTATCAAATTGCATCAAAAAAATATTATAGGTATTGAAGGAGCACCTTATATATTTAGAAATCGGATTGGATAAATGGTGAAAGGCATGTAATAAATGGTAACACCATGAAAGAGAAAAAAATAAAATACCTTTAATTATTTCCATGTCAAGGTTAATAAGATAAATTAATATATTTCTCCAAATTTAAATTGTTTTGTAGAACATGATGGAATCAAATTTCCTCAAAGGTTGTTTCCTACAATTCTACACCCACAATTTAATGTGAAAGAAGTGTAATGAAGATCTTGAATTTTTGAAACTTCCTCTAGTATCATAGCCAAGTTTCAACATGATAATGAACATAATATTTCAACATTTTTCAATTTCAAATAACAACTTATTTTCAAAGTATAATGATTTTGTATATATTTACAACAAATGTAGATCCACCACCTGCCCAAAATCACTCTAGAAATTGAAGAGAAACAAACATGGCACAATGAATACATTCAAAGTTGCCATGCGCATTATTATTCCAACATATTACAATCAAATGAAGATATTCAGGTATTATTAAACATTGTGCATGAGAAAATGTAAAAAATAAAAACTTCCATACCAATCACAAGTAAAAAATCAAAATCAATAAGTAATTTTATGAACCTCCCAATTACTTTGACTAGTATTCTCACACATGGACACAAGAATGGTTTTTTTTTAACTTTAGAATACCATTTATTGAATGTTGAGTAGATTACATAGTCACATCATTGTCTCTATGTCTAAAGAAGCTTGAAGAACCCATCACTGATGAATATGAGGATTTATTGTATAGTTTTGTATCATCCAAATAGCCATTGCATGATGCACTATTTATTTCTTATATCTATGACAGTAAAATATTCATGTTATGAATGAACCCCTTGTGATGTTTTTTTATATTAATGTTATGTGTCAATATTTTAAAATGACAACCATCTGGTCATGTTATATGATCAAGACCTATAGATTCCTATATTCTTTTCTTTTATAGAGTGGGTGAATTACCATTCTACACAAGATAATAATAATGACAAGTATGTTTTACATTGGGCACATGGCCAATGAAAAGTGTGGTATAATACTTGTACATGGTGAAAGCATGTTTTACAATATTGAAGTAATATTTGTAAATATTTCATCTGATGAGCTGATATGTTAACATATCATAAAATTTAGATAAATATTAAATAGTATTGTAACATTTATTAGGTAATACTATGATATTTATGGGGTCACATTATGTGATCAAGACCCATTTCCACTATTGGACCATGTTCAACTATTGAAATAATTTTTTAATGGGACTAATTATATGGGTAGTCAGTTTTTGAGACCAAATTAAATTAAACCATGGCCATTGAATTTTTTTTATGTTGGCATATTATTTATTTTTATTTTTATATATTTTAATAATGATTTCAACATTAATTTGAATTACCCAAAATTATTTTCTATAGTTATTCCATTGGTTTATTTTTTTAAACCAAGACTCTTGCTTAAAATCTATATTATTTTTTATATTCAATTCAACCATAATAAATGCCCAAAATAGGAGTGACTCGAAAAGGACCCCACTTAAAAAAATAATTCTCCCACATGGTAGTGGTTTAAAGGCCTGAAACATAATAGATCATTTAATGCATTAATTTTTGTTAGTATTTTTAGGTGTTTATGTTGATAATATATCAACTACCTTCTTTCTCTAGTTGAGGTAGATTTAGGAAAACATATCCATGCCTCATAGTATAGTCCTAAGGGAGAGCATCATAGGGGAGAGGGCAGTAAATGTCAGGGGAAGAAACACCTACAACCATCAATATGCTCTGATACTAACTGTTAGGTGACCCCTTATCCAATGGAAGCACAATTGATTACTTTCTAATAAGCAATTAAACATAGAATTATACCAGAATGATAAAGTAACTAGAAACTTGAGACAGCAAAGAATTTGAGAGACAATACACACTCTTTGTATTAAATACTACTAGAAGAAAATACAATAAGGAAGATGCCACTTCTTCCTCCACCTCAAAGGCTTGCCACACCTCAAGACCTTCTTCCCTCTCTTGCTCAACACAACAACTCTAAAGCCTGAGTTATTATCCCTCCTTGAATGCTTCAACTTGTCTCCTTGACCTTGTTAGCTTCAATGCTTTTACTTGCCTTCTTAATTATTACAATACATGCCTTATGGGTCTTTAAATAGGATCCCATGCTTACAAAAATAGAACTCTAGTTACAATAATTAGACACACAGCTCGTGACTATAATTAGTCATTTGACATGCAAACACTCGCTTCACTTAACTGACTGTTCGTCAACAGCAGTTCTGGAGATACACAGGTGACCGACGCCGGTCCCTGCTTGTCTGGTTCTGTCGACGTCAGCCGACTGTCTGCCGTTGCCGGTCTCCTTCTCCACTACATCTGACCGACGTCGGTCATACTACCGATGCCGGTGGCTTTGGTTCTTTAGCATCCTTCCTTGTGTCTGCAAATAGTTGAAGCTTTTAGCTCCACACCTTAATAGTAAAACATGGTAATTTAGGGTAGAAATAACAAATTGAGAACACTCACACACTCATGTAGCTTTTTTTAAGTTAAATCTTGTTTTATAATGTCTCTAGTTATGATGAATGATGCTTATATATTTTTTTATTACTCGTGTAATTATATATTCTTAGGAATATTTCCATATTTAATGAAATGATGGTTTGTAGGGGGTCACAAAAGTAAATAAAGATAAAAAATAATCTAAAAAGTGTCCAATAATTAATAAAATCCCTAAAAATCTTTCCTATATTTCTATTTCATAATGATAATCTCATGCATTTTACCAATTATAACATAATTGACTATCTCTCAATCTAAGTCTTGGCAAATCCAACAAAACTAGTATTTTATAAGGGTAACAAGAAGTGTAATTAATCACACTATGTGTAAGGATTATTTCAACTTTATGTTCCTTCTAAAATTTTGATGTGTATTTCTCCTTTTCATTATTCTACATATCTTATCTTTCCTTCAACTTTTGTTGTAGATTGAAGTTCATTTGTCATGTGAATGAATTAGCTTTATCTTTAACTAAAAATAAACAATATTGCAATCATAATTTTTAAAACCATCTATCATATTACATTTACATGCATTTTGTTACCAAATTCTAAAATATAATCATGTCCAAAACATTTTATCAAAAACCATAGATACAGGTACTTCATCACATTTCTCACCATCTAAGGTACATAAATTTAAAAAAACATACATTAAAAGAAACAAAGTAATATAATAGAAAATAATTTAGGAAAAAATGGGTCAACTATATCTATATATATGAATGTATATATACATCAAATCTTATTAAAATCACCTACATATAGGGAAAATAGGTCTTAAATTATTTTAAAAATATGAAATATAGAGTAAACCTCGATCATCATTATCTTTGAGCTCCTCCACAAGTTGAGTGTCTAGGGATCATGTTCATCTTCGTCTAAGAAGGTATAGATATAGAGTGGTGGGGGATATGGCTCCTACTCTGATGGCATTTTCAAATTTATATTTCCTCAAATACATCCCCTCTTAGTATATATTTACTAGAGGAAGTTTGTCTGACTTTAGTACCAAAATTATCAATGAGCGTATTCACCTGAGACTTTAATATCTCCACATTAACATGTAGGCCATTGTTCTCAACCTTTTTCAAATGAAATATTAAGATTTGTGATATGATGGGGTGATTTTTTTGGTTTTCTTACCCATACCCACAAGAATACCCACGTGATTTAGAAGTTACACCCTAGTTATCCTAGTACCCACATAAAATAAGTTCACTAGGGTTTCTCTAGTCAGGTGCCTCTACTCCTTAGATAATTATACAAACACATGAACACATAGACATACTTCAAATATATTATCAAATTTGTAATCAAAACTCAATGAATTATAATACATGATAAATATGGTAAAGATCTCATAGTAAAACAAATCACTATCTTACTTGGGTTTCCCTCTTTCCAATCAAGATATGAGTCTTCATTAAAACTCATCCCAACCTCCTCCTTTGTGGTTGTCAGCTCATCTCTTGCCCGAGATTTTATTTCCTTTTTTTTTCCTCCTTGACCTCATCCTCATGTAGCTACTCTTATTTGATACCTCTATCATGGATCTCACTATGGTGGAGACCATTATGGTTACTACTAGCCATCTTTAGGTACTCCATGATCCACATAGGTGATTTTTTCTACAACTTGAATTGCACCCATTCCTCCTCATGATACATTATTATGATGATCTTGTGATCCTCCTCATAATATCCCTCAAACCATTGTAATGATATGGGTTTATGGTATCAAAAAAATTAGCCCTGATCTCTCAAGCCATGCATCCCTAGCCTCCCACTCCCCTCTATAAAACACCTAAGGAACATGTGGATTATCTACATATTGTAGCCCAAATTTATAATATGCCCTATCATAGGGTTCATCTCAGCCTAACTATGTTAATCATTCACTTGTGCACTCCCAAGTCACTAGTTCTAATCACTTCATATTCCCACTAGCTAGCCATCATCTATTATGACATCACTATCAGGTCTCTTGTCATCAAAGTATCCAATTCCCAGGGCATAACCTTAAGATGTTCACCCATACACATATATCCCTTTATGGCCATTTTTTCACTAATAGACCCAACTCTTTGTTATGGTGGCATGTTCTCATACACCCAACACATGATTACTACCAGGTGGAGGATTGATATGGTACCTAAACAAGCAATCTTGTATAAGTATTTCTAAGTTATGTATAATACATTTTATGCCCAGAAAAACATCATATTATTATCCTTGGTGATCCTCACTATAGGTGTCGATCTATACATGTAAAATTATTTTATTGTCTCCTACTATCTAGGAGGCAAGGATCCCAATGATCACCTTATGAAATTTCATGATAACCACCCACTCAACCCATGACAACCTCACAAACTATTGATACCCACATTAAGTGCATTTTGATCTCCAAATTAATTTTCCCAACCTTAGGCCTCATCTCTATCAGTGGACTACCTCAAATTCACCATCCTTCTTATAACTAGAATACCAAGGATTTTTTAGACATTTGTGAGAGTGATATCCACTTGCCTAGATCATGTGGGAATCATAAAGATTTATGTTCAGCATCCTAATAGGTAAATAGGTCATATATTAACCTACTTGTTTGGATAACAATCCCCATATATTTGATATTATGTATGGCCACAAACTATTGATACCCACATTAAGTGCATTTTGATCTCCAAATTACTTTGCCCAACCTTAGACCTCATCTCTATCAGTGGACTCCCTCAAATTCACCATCCTTCTTATAACTAGAATACCAAGGATTTTTTTGACATTTGTGAGAGTGATATCCACTTGCCTAGATCATGTCGGAATCATAAATATTTATGTTTAGCATCCTAATAGGTAAATAGGTCACATAGTAACCTACTTGTTTAGATAACAAACCCCATCTATTTAATATTAAGTATGCCCACTTTATCCATAATAAACAAATAATTGGCCATAAATTTTTTTCAAAACCCTTGAGATCCACTTTTTATCCCTATATCTATTCTACTGAATATAAACACCCTAAAAACACAAAAAGAAACAACTTAGATTAACTCTTTACTCTTTAAAAACACTTCAAAACTTATTCGTGGAGAAAATATGACTTTATACAAGTAATGGTAATATAACCACCATTGAATATTTTGAAACTATTAATATTTTTAGACTAATGATTATGCAACTTCCACACATGGTAGGCAACTATGTACCCACTATAGTAGTTGCAGAGCTACCATGGTAGAAGTATAACCAATAGTTTGCAAAGAGAGTGGTTCCACTATATGACCATTAGTTCTACTGACCATGTCATCCTACCCAAAACCCCCTAAAATCATTTAAAATATAAATAAAAACTACATAATTTAAAACTTTCCTAGCCTATGCATAGCTACAACCCATCCCCCTTCCTCACCCCATGTAATAATTCCCATAAATCATTAACTCTTAACATGAAATTTCAAACATAGGACTATGATATGAAAATGAAGATAACTTACCATTCGTGCACACTACCCATTGACATTATTACCCAACCATCCTCTCTTTTCACTCTCTAATTTTTCTAATTTTTCATGTAATTCTATCATAGGGATCTCAAAAATAAATTTCTCAAATTGTCAATGCATAAATGATTTCCCATATTGGTAATTTTTCAATATGTGGTTTAATTTTATATCCATTACATTTTGAATTTTTTTATATTTTTATCAATTTCCTTCAAAAATTACATTTTTTCACATATTGTTATGAAATCATTAGTTTTTCAACCATGGACTAATATTATACACCTTGAATGGAAGAAATTTCAATGTTTCATTTTCTATAATTTTATAGGAAAACATGTCATTTTTCCATTTTCATCTTTAAATTTGACATCACCTCATGCATCATTGATCTTCATATCCTAATGGGATGGTTCAAGTGGTATTTTTACCTCCATTTAAATGTTAAGTAATGTTTATCCATTTTTTTATCAGTTATCACATTGTTCACTATCTATGTAAAATTACACTTGATTCCTACCTCTTGTTTATATGTGTTAAAGCCATATCAAATGGATTAATTGTGTTTAATAGTAAGTAAGTTAAGTTTTATTATCCTCATTTTAATTTAAGTGTGCCACTAATCTTGAAAATTAGCCTCTCAAACTCATGATGAGGTGTGTCCCTAAGGCAGAATATGTACGCACCTATATTTTGAACAGTGCAACCTTTCAAAAATATAATGTTGATGTGAGGATATCCATAACTATAACATGATCAAACCTGATCCTCTCCCCCTTTTCTACTTTTTTACTTCTTAGTTTTCCTTGTTAGTTTATCAAAATGTCATTTCTCTAAGTTTTCCTTCAATTTTTTAAATCTGTGTAAAATGTGGTTGAATCATCGTAGTGGTTTATGTAACCACCCTCAATGGTTTTTTAATCTATCCTGGTGGTTTTCAAAAATGCCATGATGGTTTCACTAACCACTATAGGTTTTGCATAATCATCACCTACATAAACAATGATTTCACCACTATTTCATTCATTTTTAAATGAATTCTGGGAAGAGTAGTGTGACATATTTTTCATGATATTTTCTCATTATTAGTTTTTCTCTTGCATTCACCTTCCTAATCCCATAGTACACTCTTATTAATAATTGATTCAATATTAACTAACTTGATGTTAACTCTGACAGGCTCCCAATCAAGATTAAGTTAACTCCTGCATGCAAACTCTTCTCCTTACTTGCAATTAACTCATTTTTCATTGAATTTTAGATATGAGAATTGAATTATATTAGAGCATACAAGTTTTATAGATCCATAGTCTACCTTTTTTTCTTTTTAATAATTCAACCCAAGTTTTCAAATTAATATGTTGGTCACCCAAATGAGATGGATAAATATACACTTGAGCATATGGTCTAGTACTTGTTTTCATGTGTATCAAACCATTATTTAGTTATGTATTTATTTCAATTTTCTATTATGTTTTTATATTCTTTTTTCTCCCTCTTTTTGAAGAATTCTTGGGTAACTCATTGAGAAATCTACATGTATTTATCTACCTGAGGATCAAATAATTCCACCAAACTATTCATATCCATTTGATCTAATTTGGATCAGGTTGTAGGATTTATTTTATTATTTATTTTTTTAACATATTATATTTTTATTTTATTATAATAATTTTCATTCAAATATATTCATCCTAAAAAATTTCCAAAAATAATTCCTCTTTCATTTCTCTCTTTGCATTGAAAAGTTGTTTTATCATTATAGTTACATCCATATATGATAGGTCTTAAATGAAAATAGATATAATATTAGATAAAAGTTATATATATATATATATATATATATATATATATATATATATATATATATATATATATTAATTTAATTTAATTATATCTAAAAAAATATTTCAAATTTTAATTCCTACAACATACAATCACATACACATAACATAGACAAGCAACTTGCATAAAACATCTAGAAACCCCCAAAATGAAAAAAAATAAATTTAATATTTTATATATTTTTTCCTATTAATTAAATCCATAAAAAATAATATATCAACATTAATTTAGTTTCATATAAAACTTATTTTCACACAAAACTCATTCAACATTCAAAAACCAAAAAAATGCATTTACAAACTAGATATTAAAATTAAGAAATTACATTACACACAAAAAAATTGAGTTGTAGGTTTAGATTTCCATTTGCATATTTAGATTTTAAATAATATAATATATTTCAATTCCATTCATATCAAAATAATAAAATAAAAACACTCATTTTAATAAATCTATAAAAATGTTTGCATTCTTTAAATTAGGGAAAAGAAAAAAAAAATCAGCAATTGCATTGTTTAGTTCAAATTCAATTTTGATTAACGTTGCATTGAAATATTACAAAAAAATATTATTTTTCATATTATTTTTTTTCAATAATTTAATGTATATCAATAATGTAGTTTTATTTTCATTTCACAAAGTATTTTTGCATATGCAAACAAGTTCAATCAAAGTCTTATTCAAACATAAATAAGCCCAAAACCTTGCTAAACACAACACTCAATTATAAAATCACTGATTGCATATTTTAAATATAATAAAATCAAATTATATAAAAAATAATAAATCATGATTTCAATACTTCTAAACAAATGTTTGCCTCACTCTTGAATGATACTTCTAGAACAAGAACTTTTGCACATAGTAGGAATGTTTCCCAGAGTATTATCCCTTGTACTAGAAAGCTAAAAAAAAAGATATATAATATGATATTTGTTTATAATTTTTTCACTACACTCCTCTTCCCAAACTTATCATTAGTCAATTAGACAATCTTGACAAGTAATCCTGGCAAACAAAAACCTAATTAGCAAGGCATATCTCTCATCTAACCCACCAAGGCAACAAATTAAAAAAATATATATTATTTTAATTTTATAATTTAGTATAGCCTATTCATATTTCATCTACTTCATGGATAACATTTTATGTACAAACCCAACTTTACATATGAATTTAAATCTCTTGAGTCGTTCAACCTAGCTTCACCTAGTTCCCAAAACCTAAAGTATAAAAAGAACTTAGTTATAATTTCCTTATTATTTTTGAAGGTTATTATAATTCTATTACATCTTAATTTACCACCCTTATCGATCAATATAACATAGGAAAATTATTTTGGTATAGGCATGAACATATTTTACCACATGTTTCTCAAATCCCCATGTAATTTCTTCATCCTAACCAACCATCCCTTCTAGCTCTCCCTATCCAAATCCCTTAACCAAACTGATTCAACCAACTAAACTAATATATCACTCATTTCCTCATTATTTTGTTAAGATATATAATTTGGATCTCAGGAAGTTGAGTACATAGAGGTTAGCAGGTTGATTTTTGTGTGTAAACTTAATGGTGCACTACAAGAATAAATGGTTAAAGTCTTCCTCTGGTTGAAACATAGAACCCCAAACATTTATAACATACTGTAAGATATGTGGAAACTAAAATCTATATATAGTGTTTTTTAATGGATAAGTATTGAAGTGGTACTCCTTACACTATGTCTTAAGTAAAATTGACTACCACCTTACCCAAAATGACATCTCTTAGGAGTTTAAAAATTGTTAGAATATAGTTTTAAGAAAACAAACTGAAAACCAATGACAAGTATTTTTTTTTCAAGTAAAATATGATTTATAAAACCCTGAGGTCAAATAAAAATTCTCTTTAATGCCTAAAAATCAAAAATTTAGTTAAAATCCTATATAAATTTTTTTTAAAAAGGAACAATGCTTGAAACTAATTCATGGGTTCACCCTTATTTTTAACTTATTTTTGAATAAAATAATTAAAAAATATGCTAATAGGTATAAAAGTAAAATATATTTGAATGTTAAATATTTAAAATAGTTAAAAATATAAATTTTGACAATTACTAAATATAGTAAATTGTTATTTTTCAAAAAATGCTAGGAAGAAAATGACTTAGCTCAAACTAGGATTATTTATTGATTTTTTCAAATTTATAAAAATGTAAATTAGTAAAATATATAATTTTTCATGTTCAAGATTAGGAACTAAATCAAAAACTATATCTAGATATGCTTAATTTAAATGGATGACAATGGAAACCATACATATTTGTTTACCATGAACTTGTCCCAAAGTAGTTTTGCCTTGTTTTCCTAATATTAAGTTTACACAATCTTATCTTTTGTTTATTTCCACTATCAAATGTTTAAAATAGTCAACATAAAATCTTGGTTTGAGCTAAGTTATTTTCTTCTTAGTGTTTTTCAAAAATATAATTTTTTTATATTTAACAATTATCAAAATAAGAATTGTTACTTATTTTACATCTTTAGAATGTTGATATATTCTATTTTTACACCTATTATCATGAAAAACATTTTATTTTATTTTATTTTATAATTAGTGAACTCATAATTTTGTTTCAAGCATTTTAATTTTTTTCCAAGGTTTCAACTGAATTTATGATTTCCAAACACTAAATTATGATTCATGGATTCATAGTTCTTTTTCCTCTTTAACCTCATTAATTTAACCTCATAAATAAAATTATGAGTTCATTAATTTAACCTCATGGATTCATAGTTCTTTTTATTTTCAATCAAGTTTTATTTGTTTATTCTTATAAACTATGTTTCAATAGTTTTAAAACATAGGAGTTATCCCTCTAGGAAAAGCAATCTTTATTTTTACTTAAACCATTGTGTGAGGGGTACTACCAAAATAATAAAGCAATTAGATATCACTATATACTTATTTTAGTTTCTAGTAATTCACAGTATATTAGAAATGCCTAGGGTGTTATTTTTAATCCATAAGAATCCTTCAACCATTTATTATTGTAGTGCATATGTAATTAGTTGTACCTAGAAAGTTAATCTCAATGTATCATAGAGATGGGATAGTGAGGCTATGATATGGTGTAATATTTTGTAGATAGTGGATTTTGGGCCATTTTCACTATTTGTCACTGGGATCTGTAGATTTTAGCACCTATAAATCAAACACACCATATCTAATTACACCCATTTTATTTTTTATTTTTCACCTTTACATGTCACTCTAAGAAATATATTAAGTGAAACCTTTTTAGATAAAATTCACATTCCTTTGGTTTCTTCTAAAATGGATAACATAGACACTTTTTATCAATATGATAATATGACTCTCCAACATTGAATATAATGTTAGCGATGAACATGAAAAATAAGATAATGAAAGTTGCGTGAAAATCAAGATGATATTGAAATTTTCAAAAAGAGTTGATCCCAATTAACTCAATGGGATAGATCCTGAGCAAATCAAAGAGTTATCTAGTTTCTGTCAAGGACTTTGAAAATATCTCAACCAAGTGGATAAAATTTTCCAACTACTCCTAGCATCTAAGATTGCACATCAAGAAAATATTTCATCCTCTCTAATGTAATAATAAGAGGTGCCTTTAAGAGTTTTAAATCATCCCATTTCAATCATCTTGATTACTACTATTACTTTTATTCCTATGTCAGCACCTTGAGTTATATATGTGATAACCTCCATAGATATGGAGGCATCACATGGATTACAAAAAAGTAACATGTTTATTTATACAAAGACATTATACACACCTCCTCTGAATACTATTAAAGGTCCATCACCAACCTCACCTAATTGATACTCTTTTCAAAAAAAAATTATAGCCTTACATTCCAAAGTATTACAATTAGATCAAGGGGTCCCTAAAGTTACTCATTAAATGGACTCTTATACTCTATTTCATAATAGTTTGGCACTTAGAATAACCTATTACCAATTACCAATAGGTTTCTTAACTACCAATTTATGAGGGTAATGGTAAGGTTGATGATAATTGGTATAGAAATAGAATATATCATAATTTTAAAGATGTACAATAATTAACAATTACTAACTATAGAAAAAAAATGAAAAACACTAGAAAGAAAAAAACTTAGCTCAAAACATGATTTTTGTTGAATTTTTTCAATTTTTTAAAGTAAAAATCAATATAAGAGGTGATTATACATGTTAAAGATTAGGAATATAATCAAAATATAATTTTAGGTAGGTCTAGTATAAGTGGTTAGAAGCACAATTATTTCCTATTTATTGACTACAAAATTATTCTACTTGGCCTTGCTTGGTAAATAATAATAATAAAATTAAGAAATAAATGAAATTATTATAGTGATATATCATCATTAGGATTAGATAATATTACTACATGTATGAGTTATATGAGGAGAGAAGTGCATGCCACTTAATTCCATTGACTGTAGACTTGTCTTGATTGACTGTGACAAAAATTTGATTGTTACACTACTTTTTCATGTCATAATTAGGGTTTTTGGCATAGTTTCAAACCTATAATTTCTAAAAAAATACCTATAATTAAAAACTATTATTTCTTATATAAATAAAATTGATATCAAATGAGGGGGGGAGGGGGGAAGGTGTGTGAGGGGGATGATTTGGAATGAACATGGTTAATTATATGAGGAAAGAAGTGAATTCCACTTAATTCCATTGACTTTAGACTTGTCATGATTGATTGTGGCCAAAATTTGATTGTTACACTACTTGTTCATGTCATAATTAGGGTTGTTGACACACTTTCAAACCTATAATATCTAAAAAAACCTATAATTAAAAACCATTATTTCTTATATAAATAAAATTGATATCAAATGAGGGTGGGGGGGGAGGTGTGTGAGGGGGATGATTTGGAATGAACATGGTTAATCTCTATTGAATGACCAAGAATTGCACTCCATTTCTAATAATCCAAAGAGTAATCAAACTAAAATATATTTCTCCCACTTGCATGTATGTGTGAAATGTTGAATGAAATTGTATATTCTCTTTCTCATATTTTTCCCTTGGTATCATCATGAAAATGTGAATTTAACATTTAAAAATCTTTAATCTAGTTTTAGCAAATTTATAAATAGAACATGAAAGTATTTGAATAGCTTTTGAGAGTGAGGAGAGCCATCCTTAATGCCTTAGAGTGGCATTTTATTTATATAGGTTGTGATTTTTAGTTTTTATACCTATTGGAATGTAAAATATGACCCACAATAAGGCCCAACAAATAATAATAATAAGATTTCAATAAAATGTGAGTCAAAACAAGTTCTAAAAATTACACTTGGATAAGTATGCTCTTAGTATATAAAACTATGGTATTTTTCCTATCCATATACATTAAAAATGTCTAAAAAAGATAAGATACTAATATTTGGGATCCTCATTACAAACCACAATATAAAATATACAAGTAATTTATGGTAATAAATACCTTATTCTCTATCAATAGTTTATATGTATAAAGTTGTAATACATGACATAAAAGATGAGCATGTACCAAATTTTGGTTTTTACACCACTTTTGATGTAGCTATCACTGTTAAAGTATTTTTATTCTATTCCTACCACTTTCATATGGTCTAATTGTAGTCACTATATTAAATATATGCCAACTTTTAGGATACCATTTGATGTTACTTTATAGTATTATTTTTTAAACTTCAATCCATTTCAAAATCTACATGAGTCATAAAATTGGAAAGCATTCTATTTTCTCATTTCAATTATCAATTTATCAAGTTGATTTCATTCATTATCCCCTAATGTCGTAGATAGATATTATTTACTATATTTATGTGGTTGGTTTAGTGGTTTGAATACTTGTTCACACTTTGGTGAACCTAATTATTGATTGTATAAAATATTTTTTTTGTCTTCTTAGTGTGGTCTTGAGATTAAGAAAAGGAGAAGCAATAATGGAACCTAAACATATATTTTTATATCGGTTATAGGTTTCATGGCATCACCTAATGATTCAATGTTTCCAAAACCTTTATGTCATAGGTATTTGCACAACTATTTTTAGAAGAGGATAACCACTCTTAGGATGTATTGCTATGGAAATTTCACTATCATGTTATATGATTATAATCACTATCTTAGATCACTTTCTACTATATAGGTGTTCCTTTACTCTAATCTATAAAATTTCTCTAACATACTTAGTTTATGTTTTTTAGTCATAAAATAGGGTTGTGGGGTCTCTCATCCCTTTCATTAAAAAATAGGCTTATTAAAATAATGTATAGTCTATCAAAGTAGAAAAACTAAATTTATAAAAGTTTTCTTAAGGGAAACAACCATAAAAAAACCAAACATTCTTAAAATCTTACCAAGAAAACCTAAAATTAAAAACATATTTCAAAATTAAAAGAAAAAAAAAATTCCTAAAGGAATGTGTTTGAAAATTTTCCATATAAAACACCCATATTAAATAATTTATTTTAAATCTAAGTCACAACCACTTGTGTAGCAATAAAAATTATTCCAAATTAAAAACTAGGTCTTCCACAATAAATACAAAAATGATAAAAATAACAAGGGTGAGTTATCTTTCAAAAATCTTACATGGTAAAGACTAAGAATAACCTTCCATGGCTAAACCCAAATCACAACTATATGAGTTTAGGATACCAATTTTATATAAGGTGTAGCCTAGCAAAACTATAGAATTGAAAGCATAGTACCTAGAAGATGTTACAAAACATATTATAGAAACTATTACAAAACTAGTAAAATCTATACAACCAAAGGTCAAAAAATTCCAAAACTAGTGCTTTAAATATTTCATAGTGTTATGTAGAAGCATCCATAGCTATAAATATCAAGCACTCACCCTTTTACAATGATACCTTAACACCATAAATTTACCATCTATATCATTAACTACAAACCATTTTATTTTGTTGAATTTATGCCTAAGAATTAGGAAATGAACTCTTCTTCAACTCCAACTATAAGTCATTTGACAATAACCACATTAGTTTCTTAAATAATAGTATGCATCTATCTTGATTCTTCAAAGAAACTTTGAAAATATACATTATTTATTATAGAACATGTTATGGGAGTTTCTATAAAAAATTTAGGAGAAAACTGAGTAAATAATAAGCCATTGAAGGGCATAGAGTAATAAATATCTTTTCCTCAACCTTTTCAAGAACCTAAAATCCAAGAATATTCAAAATACCCAGCCATTAATGAATCTCAATATCAAACATTAACTCCACATTTCATACTAAAATTTTTCTTCAAAAACACCTTTCATAATAGAAAATAAATGAACAACTTGTCTGAAATTTAACAAAAAAATGAAATGTGGTTATGAAAACATGCCAGATGAACTAAAATGGTTATTTTCCTTCCCAATAGACTAGTTTACCCATACAATTTTTATAGATTTAAATTTAATGTGATCTACATTGATTTCAATTATAATTAGATCTATAAACACCTTTTAAATAACCTTTAGTACCTATAATCCAATGCTAAATCAAATCTTCAACCTTATGAACTAACACTAAAAAAACCATACTATGGGAAGTTGGAAAACTAGTAAAATCAAACCCAACTCTCATAAGCCTCTCAACAAGTATAACTTCTTAAAAATCATCACCTTATTTTTACAACCCATATAGGAAAACCTTAACCCATGGTCATCAAAAACATTTTCAAAATATGGTAAAATTTATGCAACAATATATACATCATAAAAAATCAACAACTAAGATAAAACATTGCCTTATCATTGATCTGGGGCCTAAGGGGATACCTAATAGATAACCTAATTAATGGATTTAAGAGGGTTATAAACATAATAAAATTATGAATGATTGAGGATATGAATGTTTAATGCATTTAGGAACTATGAAAATAGAGAAGATGATGACAACCAATGCATAACTATAATAGCAAAGTTTTATTATCCTAAGTTATTTACAATATTTGAGAGATCATATGTGTGGTATCTACATATACAATATTTTTAAAATTTAAAATTTAATGATGTATTATCTATTATATAAACTTTTTTATTTTTAATATCTATGAGTGCATGTCTTAAAGGGTGCACTAGGAAAGGAGTGGATCTACCAATTATACTTCACGAGAGACATTATTGTTTGTCTATCATGCCTATATCCATTACACTTCCTCCATACTTGATCCCCTAAGAAATATTCTTCATATCCCATAAATAAATCAATACCTATATTTCTTGACTATATAATCTTGGGTTGATGTATTATTTTATGTTTCCTACCAAATTTAAAACTAGGTTGACGCAATCTAAAAGTTACGACTATGCTTCACAACTAAGTTGGCCTTGACTAACCTAGTTTGATTTCAAATGTTAAATTTTTAAATATATATAATATGTTTTATGGATTACACTAAAATTATGACAAGGATTATTATTATTCATCACTATAAATTCAAGCCCCATTTAAATCCAATAGAGAGAAACGTTTCATTTTTACACTGTTATTACTCACAATTCTATTTAATCTACATTTTGAGAAATTATTGCTTATATCTTGTCTTGGAGAGGAAAATATTGTATTTTGAATAATTTTATTCATTATTTGGATTAATTTTATCATATATATTTATTCAACTATTATTATCCTTACAACCATAACAATCTCTTGCAAAACACCATCGACCAAGGGAGAGATTGAGGATCAACAAGTTTCCTCTAAGGTATGTATTTCTAACCCTAAAAATTTAATTTGATAGATAAATATTACATAATTAATACATTTAATGTATGTAAAAATACTTTTTTGAATCTCATCTACAATTATACTTAGTGTAGCTATAGGGTTTTTTGAACTTGCCATTTCCCACTTTAGGTAACCTAGGCCCCCTTTTGCCTACTACGATTCCTTGGCATTTTTATTTTAATCATCACCTTTATTTATGTTTTTATCTTATAAATAATATACTATATTAATATCTAAATATTTATTTAGGTTTATTCCATTATATTTACTTCTTATATGCTTTGTAACCCTCTCCATTGATGTTTTGTTATAAACACTCCTCTAGACAAGTTTATTGGATACAGTTGGTCATGCCCCAATATAAATAATTACCAATGGGATATATTTTATTTATATTATCTAAGTCTATATATATTATATAAGATAATTTTAATTTTAATCCCAACTCATTCTATACATTGTCTATGTGTTCCTTAACTTCATTCTTGTGTATGTAACTAATTACAAATAATGGAAGTATACATTAATATACATTGGAGGGAGATGAAGTGTCATTTGAATTGTTAAAAGAGTTGGTAAAAACCATTTAATAACTAATTAGTTATGTTATTTCATAAACTCTCATTATTAAAAATATGTTTTCTATCGTATCTATGCAATAGAACATTAGTGAATTTTGATTTTTTAGATTAGCACATATGTGTGGAACCCAATGTCGATGATACTAACATTAGCATGGGTTTGGATATGTAATAGTGGTACATAGGGGTAATATATAATGACCTACATCCCCCTATATTAGTCTCCCCCCATCCCCCCACATGAATATAAATGGTACCCATTTATTATAGTTACGATAAAAGATGTGGAAACCAACTAGAAACTTGCACTTATGTAAACCATTTTCACTGAGAAGGAACTTGACCTAATTTAATGATATGTAAGAGAGTGATATATTTTTTACATTACTATTTAACTAAAACATCAATGACTTTATTTATTTCCATTAGGATGTTATAATCTAGATTGATCTTTGTATGTTGAATATTCTTTGTAGTATCTGAAGTATCTAACAGAGGTGGAAAGTAATGGCATAAGAGTTCTACATTAAATATTGGATACAACCTAAGATAAAAAGGTATATTAATCTAAAAAAAAATATATGATACTTTATTTGTGATGGAATAGGTCCCATACCAAAATGGAAAAATTTTGTGGTAAGTTCTTGTTAGTATTTACTTATACAAGTGTAGCTAGCCTCAATCACCAACTTGGAAGGTATGCAGTGTCTGATGTTTTCCATGGCAATGTTTATATTTCACATTATCCTATTTTAGAATTTTTTATAATTTTTTTCTAATTTTTTTAATGTCCCCAATAAATTTTATAACTTTTTCAACTTTATTTTGAGTTTAGGAGTCATTTTTGTTGTTAGACAAATGGGATAAGCTAAATTGATGGGTGTTAAAGGTTGAAAACACTAATAGACCTCAAAAGGGTTCTATATGGTATAGATGTGAAAATATTTTTTATATATATGTTTATTGAAATATATGTTTGACTAATGTGTTTGATTAGATCTAGGCAACCTTCATTAAAATTTGATAGTTTTATGTGTGAAAACTTACCCAAATAGCAAGCAAAGCTTGCAAGCAATAAAGATAGTTGTAATTAGGGGTCCAAACCCTGATTAGGTCTTGGACCCCATCTAATATTTGAAATTTATTTTCCCACCAAAACACATAATTCAAATTAGAATAAAATGTTTTATTAGTTCTAATAAATGTCAAAGAGTTCATTCCAGTTCTATTTGGGCTTATGAAGCCCGATTAGAATTGGGAATTTTAAATTATCAAAAAAGTGCATGTTAATGCAAAAATAGAATCCTATGGTCCACTTTTTATTTTCAAGTTACTTAGAATGTTTTTCACTATGTAGGGCATGACTTTCACCCCAGGAGTCAATTTTTTAAAATGCTTGCATTGCTGGAAAGTTGTTTCTATGATGGATGTTTTGGTCCCACTAATTTCACCCAATTTAACTTAGGTCAAAAGTTATAACTAAATTTTGTGTTTTCCTGAACTTGTATAGGTCTATAAACCAATTTTTAATATTAAACATTTGGTGAACCCAATTTCTTCACCCAATTTATATGAATGTGTTATTTATTTCATAACATACCATGAATCTTCCAAGAATAAAGGAACCTTTTTTACTTATATAATTATTCCCAATTATGCTCACAACATGTTTGTCTTATCACTCTTAAGTTGACTTGGTGATTCATCTCAATTTTCATGCCAAACTAAGTCCAAAAACCATCACTATTATAAATACCATGTCTGTGTGAGAAAAATTTATATATACACTTAGCATGAAAGTGGATATTTGACCTCATAATTTGTGTTTAAAACTTGGCTTTCCTAGCTCTCTTAACTTACTATAGGGGGTCATCTCAATTTTCATGCCATTTTATCTCTCAAAACATTTCTCATTATGATGACCAAGTTTAAATGGTAAAGTTTGATATATAACACTTCATACCAAAGCAAATTCATGCTACACTTACACTCACTTGGTAGTTTTTCCTCCTTTTTCTCTTAGCTCCCTATAACTACTTCGGGGGTCACTTTGATTTTTGTGCCCTTTCAACCCTAAAACCTATCCCATCCTATCTACCAAGATTGTGAAAACCATTTTAATATTTAGCACTTGGCCATTTGACTTCTTAACCTTTGTATTGTATGTGTAATATCTTGCCATATCATGGGAAAAAATTATACTAATCCTTAGTCGGGTCTTGGTTGAAGGCAATTTAAATTTCTCTAAGTAGCTAGACCTAATCAAGATTTCAAATATCAAATAGGTCTATCTAGATCTATTCCTCGTGTCTCCTACCAAATCGAGGTTTTTAATAGCATTATACACTTATTTGAGTTAAGTTAAGGCCCATAGACCTAATTGGGCTTCTAAATCCTAATTAGGTCTAAGGATATCATTTTATGCAATGCCTTTGCTAATCATGTAATTTATTCCAACTAGTTATGTATTCATGTCATAGATAAAGCCTAGTGTTTATCATATTTTTATCTCGAATTTAGTCTTAGGTCCATCAGGGGGTGTTTAGTTATAGTCAAGATTTAAAGATAACTAGGTCTTAGGGTATATGGGGGGATCACATAGTAGTTTTTGGGGAAATTTCATTAATTTGTTTAGGGTCTTCAATTTGGGATACATCTTAGTTATAGTCAAGGTTTAAAACCATGACTAGGTCTAGTCAATCAAGGAGGAGTCTCATAATTATAATTAGAGATCATTATTTTATTAGGTCTAGGAGGGAAATAATTTTGTGTCTTAGTTTTATTTAGAGTATTTTATTTTATTAGGTCATGACTAAGTCATTAGTCATAGCTTAGTTATATGTGAGTTTTGAAAAATTGATTAGGTTAGGGTAGCTTTCATTGGAAACCCTAGTTCTATACAATAAAATTTTATTGAATAGTAAGCAGAGCCTATGGGAAATAAAGATAATTGTAATCAAGGTTCCAAACCTTGATTGGGGGAAATAAAGAAAAATTTCCCCAAAAACCATTATGTGATCCCCCAAGATACCCGATTACTTAGTTAGCTTTAAATCCCAATTATAACTAGACACCCCCTGATGGACCTAAGACTAAATTGGAGATAAAAATATGATAAACACAAGGATTTATCTATGACATGAATAAAAACCCCCTCTAAAATTTTAAATATAGTTTCCCACCAAAACACACAATGCAAACAAGAAGAAAATGTATGATTGGGTCTAATATATATCAAAGACCTCATTCTAATTTTATCCAAACTTTTGAAGCCCAATTAGAACAAGGATTTTAAAATTGTCTAAAAAGTGCATGTTAATGCAAAAATAGAATCCTAGTGTCAATTTTTCCCCATCAAGTCGCTTAGACTGCTTATCACTCTAGGGGGCATAACTTTTGCCCATGGAGTTAGTTTTGGAAATCACTTACACTATTATAAATATGTTATAATGTGTAAATTTTAATTCCATCAATTTTTCCCAATTTGACTCAAGTGAAAATTTGCTTTCAACTCATTTTTGTGCTTTCTTGAATTTGAATAGCTCTGTTAAGTGCCTTTTTATACCTTCTAACAATTTTTCAACTGTAACTTTATCCTCTTTAACCTAGTTTCAAAACCATCAAATTCATTATAAAGATAACTCCAACATAGACATCTTTGTGTCTTAAATTTCTTAAAATTCCTCTCATACAATGAGAATTTACTATTTTAATCTTATAAGTTGCCTATGGAGATTTTAATTTCAAAAAGTAACTTGTTTTTTATCTTTTTACAGCTAAAATGGATTAAAAAGGCAAAATGGTGGGATTAGAAAATAAGAAAGATGGATTTTGGTAGGAAATGAATTTAATGAATAATTAGAATATCTATAAATAGACCAATATTTTTCATTTTAAGGGTTGGTATTTTTTTCTCCAAAACACTTAGAGCCAAACACTTATTCTATTAGTTTATCTTATCCCTCTTTTGTAACCCTACCATTATGCTAGCAAATTTTCAATGGATAGATCATAGTGAATTTGTAATGTAATTATAAATAAGAACATCTTGATAAATATAAGGCTTTTGGAATTAATATTGTCAACATGTGCATTCAAATGGTGGTTGTGGGAAAAATTTTCATTGTCTAATTATTTTTTTATGCATCAACTCCATTTATGATTGTGCACATTCTAGTCAGGTGAAAGACCAATTTATGGGTTTAAACTATCAATAAATCCATATTCATCCTCATTATTTTATTCTTTATCTCTTTCCCCCTTCTCTTTTACATTATTTATTGAATCTATTAAACTAAGTTTTCATTTGATACTAATATGTTTTTACTTGTTTATCTCAATTTCTTATTTTATTTCATTGTTGCATTTTTGAATGACTAAATTCATGGGAATGAAAAACTAAAGTTAACATTTTTAACTATTTTTTATCTAAAACCCTAACGTTTCATCTAGGCATATATATGTGTATACTTTGTTGTTTTCAATTTCTTCTTGAAACTCAGTTAAATACAACACTTATCATGATTACCATCTAGTTTTTTAAGAATTATAATTTTATTAAAATTTAGTTTTAGATTTCACTCTAGCAGTCCCCTTGAATTGGAACTATCCACAATGCAAAATTAAGTGAAGATTAGTGTGTTGTGACCTGGTAGATATAGACCTTGGGGAGACCCACCTCATGGCACTCCTTTCAGTAGAGGCTTAACAATCTACACCACCTTGAAATCCTAATGTTGAAGAGCCATGTCAAATGACACATCAATATTTTTGGCACTATAAGGAGGGCTTAAGTATATTCAAAACTAAATTTTATAAAAATAAATCTAAACTTGAACATTTAGGATCATTACCCATGCTTGGGTATTCTATAATTTAAACTAAAAACTAGGAGATTACCCACTAGATCAAAGTATATTGGTGATAAATTTGATCTATTAGAACTCACTAAACATCAAAAACAAAGAGAAAACAAAGTAAAACTAAAAACTAGACAAATTCACTTAGCTAGCAGCTCACCTACAGCCATAGATTCCTTCATCAAATCATTGCATACCCATAAGAACCCACCAATGGTGGCTAATCACACTTAGATAGGTGGAGGTTCCATATGAATGTTCCATAGCCTGACCATGACATACCAAAGAATTTTGACAAGTTATACCCAAAGTACATAATTGGATTAAAACCACTAAACAACATATTCAAGCATTCAAATATATCATTATCCAAACTCAAGTTTAACATGAGGATGTTTCTTGATACTTGTTCTCTTACTCATTAGGAGAGGTTGCTTATGTTTGGTATATCAGATTTCCAAATGGGTTTATCACCTCTTAGAACAATTTATAAATAGTGTTTATTAATCACTTTAATTTGCCCATTGATTTATCTATTATGTAACATCACTGTATGATTTCCCATAGGTAACCTAATGAACCAGTGATTTTATTTAATGTATGTTTACACAAGGTATATCAAATGTTGAAGGACCAATACACATAGATAGAAGCAACTTCCATCTAAACTTACCTAAGGGATTTAAACTCGATGGCATCCATGTTTATTATAAAAAGTCTAGAAACACTTATATCTTGTTCTTTAGCCTAAAATGAAGCTATCAATATTGATCAATAGATGGTGACATAAGGCTATGAATTTGGTCATTTACCTTCATTGGGTCAACCTAGTGCATATAATCAAATTCAAATGATCAACCAAGATCTTCAACACAACACTCCATTATCCAATCCCAGGTGTTATGTATGCAAGACAAAATATAGTGTATAACCTAATGCATATAAATTATGTGCCTAATGTTAAATCTTATATTCCTCCAAATTAGGTTTTATTGTAGGTAAATAATCAACAACTTGTTCTTATCATCTATAAAATCATTACTACCATGCCTAGCATGAGTACTTATGTTCATTCTAGTAGAAATTAATAGGTTGTCCCATAATTTATAAACAATCATACACCTATAAATAATTCCCATAACCAAGAACATCCTATTTCCTTGACATTTTTAAATACTACTACACATGTGGTTAACCCACAACTGCAAACAAGATATCAATAAAATACGCTCATGAACTTAGAAGTAGAAAATTTGTAGAAAATGGTTCAAAGGTTGATGAATGACATGGTCAATTTTCATAGGAAAGCTCCAAAAAAAACTCACTTGTACACAAATAACACAAAATATAAATTTCAACTTCCAAATAACCAATAGGCAGTGGAATATGACTTCCAACAATGGAGGCGTGCCCAATCCTATTGACAATGTAAACTACAATAATAACAATAATTCTTCAAACTCAATGAACCTAACTAATTTAGCATTTCCCACTTGGTGTAGGTGTAGACACTCCTTTTTGGTCACATTCATGTCTAAAATAAACTTCAAACTAGTTTCTACCATGATATGCAAACTAAGCCTAGGAACCACTAAACATCCCAAATTCATTTGAACATTGGATGTAAGTGCCCAAAATTATGTAAAAGCTTCCATATTTGGGGTATTATCTTGTACACAATGATAACCTCCCTTAGATTCATCCCCAGTTAGGTTCCATTCTATCAAACTGATAGTTTAGGCCAATTAAGCAAGGCACTTGATAAAATTCTTGAAATGACCAAAAGCCTAAGTAGAACTAATTAAGTAAATCAAATTAAATACTTATTTAAATAATATAGGTTTAATTAGTGAAAATATAACTTCCAAAAATCAAAAATCAACAAATATCAAATGAAGATGAGGTAATGATGACATCATCATCCTCAAAGTCAAGAATTATAAAATATCAACATGAATGCCTTAAAAATTAGAAATGTTGAGCTATGTCTCCAAAAATTCATAATTAAGGATATTATTTATTGCATTTGTACTTACAAGGTTGACATAGGGTTAGCCTAGACCTAACTACACCTAGGTTGAGGTTAGTTTACAACCTATAAATATACTTCCTCACACTCACTTCCAATAATCTTATTTGTGTCAATTTATAATGTCAAATTGAATAATATAATCTTCATAGACCAACACATGCAAAATCCAAAACCATAGTGAATAAATGGGAGTTATTACTTTCATGGAAAGAGCATTGATAAAGATTTCAATTTGGACACAAGCTGAGCAAGCCAACTACTATTCAACAAGATATTTAGATCTACAAGGAAGGTAAAAGTGATTTGTCTTTTATCTCTATATTTTTTTTTCATTTGATCTTGTTATTATCAAACTCCCCTAGAATCTAGGCTTGGGAACACTTTGTCCCAATCTTGTTATTTTGATGTTTAATTCAACTAGTGAGTGACCAATGCATATTTAACCTTGGATTCCTATTACATACATAATAGCATGCCCAAGGGGACCACGCACCCCACACTCATCCTAAGAGCATTTTTGGACCTCCTTGAAGCTAAGAAATACTCAAAATGAGCCTTAGTTTTATAATTTTTCCTTCAAATTCTTATGTTTTTTTGTTGCTAATCAACAACTTCAACACTAGAAATTGCTGACTTCACTAGTTTTCACATTTTGTGTGTGACTATGTTTTTAAAAGATATTCATGACTTCATTATTTTTTATCAGTGACTTTGATGGAAAGTAATGACTTTGCATTAAACAGTGACTTTGACATAAGAAATTGATGACATTGACATGCAAAAATGGCAGCTTTGGTAACAATCTATTGTGAATTTAGTGAATTTGTTGCTTTTTAGCAAAAGTGGAAACTTTGATAATTTTAATTGGTGACTTCCACCTATCTAATAAATAGAGAATTCACCCTAAGACTAAAACCTGAGACTTTGAAAGTTGAAAATTTTTCTTTGTTAAATCAATTTAAACAAGCACATATTAATCTTCTAACATTTTGTGTGGGGAATTAAACAAAGAAGAAGAGGTTTCACATGATAACAAAGTCACTTATATTTTATTTTGGTGCTTAAAACACTATGGTAAACAAATTTTTATCATTTCATAGTTTTAAAAAAAAAAGGCCAAACTTCATTCATATTTTGAGAAGTGCTTTAAAAAGAAAAAATGCATTAGATTTAGAGTTCTTAAGATCAATTTTTTCTTCATTCTTTATTTATCACTTAGTTTGATTTTTTTAGAACCTTGCACATATGTTCTCCCCTTATCCCTTTTAGGGAACTTGGGTAACCAAAAACACATTGTTTTACTTGTTTTTTAGTCAAAACCCTAAATAAATGTCATGTATGTTCTCCCCTTATTTCTAAGGACTTGGGTGAGTTATAAACAACCTAGTTCTTTCATTTATTTATTTTTCTTTTACAAACTTTTGAGTGGGAGTTCATCACCTCCTCAGGGATTAGTTAGGATGAAATTGACCTAGGATTTCATCTCCCATCACTATTTAAACCCCATTATTTATTTTGGTATATAAATTGGGTGTACCATTACATTGGATAGTGGCTAATTAATTATCCCAATAAGTCTAATGGGTCCCCAAACCATGCAATGGTCTAGACATTAAACTTCACTAAGAATTACACAGCTAAATTCATTGGTAAAGGACAAGACCTTTTCATAAAAAGCTAGATATTTTAGATCCAATTGATGTGAAGTTTTTTCCGAAGTGTTTCTATACACTTGTGGACCATATAGATAATCCAAGTCAAAAATTTAGCTTAATTAACCCCACTTGTCATGGAACATCTTGCCAAATATCGAGTTACTTTAGCACTCTAAGTTCCTTGCTATGTACCAGTTCTTGAGAGATAGAAGGGGATTAAAAACTTCACCTACATTCACTCTTTTATTTTTATATTAACAATTAAATCCTTTTAATCCTAGTATATTAGTGGAAATTTTGGCCTATACTGTGCATACCCTATGTTAGTTTTAGTGTAGGAGCATTCACTTAGGCGATTATTATTTTTTATTGGATTTACTTGAGTCCAAAATTGCTTGATTGAATCAAAACAAATAAAACAAACACATGTTACACACACTAATTTTCACCAATAATTGTTACTCTACCAAAATTATTCTAAACCATTTAACTTGTTCAAATAATACCTAGACCATTTTTTCCTTTTATTTATAAGTATCATTATTACACTACCCATTTTCACCTAGGCTAGTTAGAGTTACTCTATACCAAGTTTCAAATATCTGGGATGTGTAAAGTTAATTCTAAAATCTAGCATGGTTACACCATTTATGTAGACCTTTGACCCTTGTGCTAAGAGTTAAGTTATCTTTTCAAACTAAATTTGAAACCCCACTTTAGAGTATATACCTAAGCATACCTAGTTTACAATTGAGTCTTTTTTATCACTTAGGATTGAATGTTTTACTTTTTGCACTTAGTTTATGATACTTGAGTTGGCTTTCTAACTGGTTTTCCTAGAACAACTTCAGACCTTCACTATTCGATTGTGAATCCTTTTTGACTGAGTTCACTTTAGACCTATCTCCAATTTTACTTCAAACAAGTTCACTCTTTATCTTCAGACCAATTACCTTAGAGATTTAGCTTCATTTCAAGTTTTAGGCCTTAGATTAAGTTTTTTCCAAGACTAGATTTGTTACATTTACCAAAGAGCTAGCACAGTTTCATAAACCAAGTTTGCACTCCAAGTTTCATAAACATAGCCCAAGTTTGTTTTACCTGAGGCCAAGTCCAAGACCTTTATGATAGACTAGTTTCACATAAATGGAGAGGAAATTGTGGCTCCTACATAATACCCTTCATATAAGATGGTGGATAACACATAAGTGTATCCAAATCTACACCAAGTTTAGTCTCATATACAATAGAGCACCTCACAACAAGTTTCCCACATGAACACCTCAAGTGGTTCAAAACATTAGGGGGAATGAATGTCTAGGTATAAAATACAACAAATGAATACTCCCCCATAGTAGGTTACTTCCTTAACCACATATCAAGTATAAAATAACCCAACATAGACCAACATTCCACCCCAATAAGGGGTAACCAACATTCCAAGATCGTAGATATAGAATAATGTGCCATTGCAATAAGTGGTGAATCCATCACAAATTTTGTCTAATTTACAATGTATCTTTGTTAGATAATAGTAATGATAACTAGTTATTAACAAGTGCCAAACCTACAATAAGTACCAAACACACAAGTGTTCACCTAATAATAGGGACCTAACCCCACTAAGAAATCATTACCTTTTTCCCAAAAAATGCCTCATATTTAGTAAGGGCCAAATACACAATACCTTCAGTAATAGACCTCTAGCCAACAATGGATGCTTTTTATAAAATAGGGTTCAAATAGTCAACACCATGTTCATATTCAACCCTAGCACACATATTATATTCCACAAGGTCAAATACCTCCATTTCATCCATATTTCCCTCCAAACTAGAATCATATTCCTAATTATGGCTAAAATATTTACCAATAGTGTGTATTATATGAGTAATAAAATCTTAGCCAAGGGATGAATATTCTAGGTTAGTTGCTCAACCAACCTAATATTCCAAAATACCAAATTCCACCATTGTACCCTAGTCAAGGCAATCTACCTTTGACCACCCAACCATAAACACAGCAAAATGTACCATCTATATTTTTATCCCAACAACTATAACAAATTAAGGATGCAATGACATCCATTCAAATAGGAAACTAGAATAAAACTTTAAAATGGATGAGGTATGTTCATATCCATTAAACATGGAGTAGCTTCAAATACCATTTTCAAAGGGTTATGAGCCACCAAAGTTTGATAAATACAAGGGCAAAGGTGACCCTACAGAGCATTTGAAGGAGTTCTTTGTATATTTCTTTTGCCTTTTCTCTATAAGTTTAGTTGAATAGGCCTTGGAGTGGATTCTCAAAATGCCAAATAATTTTATATCTAACTTGATGAACTATTGAGCAATTTTTTATAAAAAATTTCTTATAATCTCAAACATGAGGTTACTATGATAGATTTGGGTCAGGCTAGATAAAAATTTGGTGAGATATTTTCAAGATACTTACAATGGTGGAGAGAAATTTCAATCCCTTTCATGCACAATCTACTTGATAAATAGTTGATAGATGTGTTTACCAAGAACTTTCACAATGAAATATCTTATCACCTTGAGCTATAGTGTGCTCACACATTTGAGGGGATAATTCAAAAGGGTATAAAATTTGAAATGTCCCTTATCAATAAGGGGATAATCAAATTGTCATATACTAATCAGAATCAAAACTAGATCCAAAATCATAATCAAGGCCAAAACCAAACCCAAAGTCCGATTCAAATGCAAGCTCTTATACCACCTCAGGCCAATGCTTTTGAGAAACCTAAGGCCTATAACTATAAAAGGCATGTTTTTAGTAATGGATTTATGAAATCACACCATGTCAAAATGGTGTAAACACCATCTACTCTCCTATATCCATATAACTAATTGACTCCATATATGTAATCAATTCCATAGGCTCATTTAGTTCCACAAATTTAGTCACTTCCATACATGTAATCACTGCCACCTCTTCCATTGAAAACACCTCTTCCAAGAAGAAAGCCTAAGGATCCAGTCTTTAATGATCTTAGAGAACCAATTGAGTTAATATTCCAAAATTATTCACTACTAATATGATTAGTTAGCCCATACTAAAGTCATTCCTTGAAGGAGTTATTTTTCTTGATTGGTACAAAGAACATGAATTCTATGATCATCACTAAGATAAAGGCCACTCCATATATTGATGTGTGTAATTAAATCACCTTATTAAAAACATATTAAAAAATGGAGAGATAAAATTGGATAATAATGCTTCTACTTCCAATCAAAACCTAAGTAATTACCATGATCCTTTTCCATAATATAACACTACCAATCAAAATAAACAACAATGAAAACTGCCTTCACAACAAAAATAACTACTACAACAATGATTATGAAGATGATAGTAAAATTAAAATAATGGTCAATACCAAGGGAAAAATGATACATTTGACCAACAAGCATATCATGATATCTGATTTGACTATAATAAATTTGTAGGTTTTATTGCAAGTGGTAATATAACTACCATCATGATCAACCCTAAACTAACTTCCAATAGACAAAGAATATTACCTAACAATGCCTATTAACCTTACTATATAATTAATCCTCCTTTGACCTGTGACTGCATCCAAGTGTAATAGTAATCAAGGATTAGCATCTTAGGCCCTTATCCTTTTTCTTCTCATTATAATGGCCCTTCACCCAATCTGTATTGTCCAATTATAACTCAACAGACTAAAGTTTCCATTTCAAGACTACATCCACCTTCTACCAATGAGCCTATTCCATCCACCATACTAGCTAAGACTATACCAATTACCAATGTTAAGGAGAAATTATATCATATTGTGGAGTAACTATAAAATATGCCTGTACAAATCTATATTTTAGATTTTTTTACATACATCTATCATCCACAAAAATATCCTTGCAAAACTCTTAACACTATCCTAAGTCCCAAATGACATCACATTAGACAAAATCCAAGATTTGGTTAGACACCTATCCCCATGCCAATAATTAACCTTTGACCACATCAATATGTCATCCCTAAGCCCTCTCCATAATAACCCATTGTATATCAAAGTTTGCATACATGTAAAAAAGTTTAAGTGTGTCCTCATAGATAATGGGTCGGGCCTTAATATTATGTTTTTATAGTTGGTTAAGCATATGGGATATACGATAGATGATATTTATCCAGAGACTATTACCATAAAGGCCTATGATAATGAAGAATGAGAATCATAGGGAATGATTTTTTTGCCAATTTTCATTGGGCCCTTGACCCATGATAGACTTTATCATATGCTAGACCTAGATTTATCATATAAATTACTCCTAGGCCAATCATGGATACATGACATTCATGCAATACCATCCACACTGCATCAATGTATTAAGTTCCCCCATTCAAGGATGGAGGTAACTATTACTACTAACCTATAGCCATATGAATTCTAAAAACATTTGGAGGCTGAGTATGAAAGTTATAATTATCATTTTAGCCTAGACCCTAAGCCTAATAAATATAAAGACCTCATTGTTAAAATACCATATTCTAATTGTATAGACCCTGAGAACCTTATCTCTACTTCCTCTATGGCCCCTCCTAAAATATCAAATTATTTTACCATGTCTAACAAAACCCTAGGAGAATACCTCATGGATAATGCATTCCATATCTGTAGGCCCTTAAATCCTATGTAAGACCCAAAGCTAAGGCCACTCACATGGAATGGTGACAAAAAGTAAGTTATATGACCTAGACCTTGTTATTTTCACACCATATAATGTCCAATAATAAGACCCATTTATTGAAGATGATTCATGGTTATATAATGATGACTTGGTTGAGTATTACGAAAGCAAAAAGTATGATATCCTTAATTGGATCATGAATAATCAAGCTTATGAAGTTATAGGCCTAGGGGTAGCTCAATAAGGTACTCTTGAGCTAATTTTCATGACCAAGTACAAGGGCACTCATGACATTAGATTTAAACCATCTAGGGGTGACCCTGCATACCTTATATGTGTTTTAATTCCAATAACTAGTGATGATGATCCCAATAAAGACATAGAGTCTGATCACAACATTTAAAAATACCTAGTCAATAGAAACATGTTTAACCCACATTTCATATGTACCATCATTCTTTGTATCCATCCTTTAACACTTTTCATTCATCATCCATAACTCATCGATTGGTACCAACAAGAATCCATAATGTCACTTGATAAGTTCAAGAATGATGAGGTTGTTTGTCAATTTCTAGGCCTAAGAGACCATACTCCACTTTGAGATCATAAACAAGGTTTCTCTATCAGATTGAATCTTCCTACTTATTTTAGAGAGAAGGAAAACTTCCTTTCAAAAATAGAAATAAAATCAAACATTGTGGACCAAAAGTGAAAACCTCTATGAGGTGCTTTTGGACCAAGGTAAAAGTAAATAAAAAGGTTAGTCTCTTAGTGAAAACCTATTTCTAGCACCATTAAATGGGGATGTTCACCTTATTTGAATGAATTTCATGATGCAACCAATACCATAATTATTTTTTGGTCTAAAATTAGTGAATAAGAATAGCAAGCCTTTGAATAGATTATCAAAGAATGTCCTGAGGTATTTATTATATAGCCATTACCACCATTGGGTGATTTTCATTCATCCTATTTGGAGAAATAGATGATCCAATTTCACTAGAGGACTTTGATATTACCAACTAGTTCACATCTCTTTTTAATCTCCTAGAAGATGGTTCTACACTCCTTATACAGGAAACTTTTGAGGTCAACATCAGAATATCGATTGATCAAAAGTAGATCAAACTAGGCATGTCCCTCACTGAGGAGGAGTGTGAATTCTTTACATCCTTTATGATATATTTTTTCAACATTTTTTCATTGGCTTATTCTTATATACTAAGTTTTGAGCCCACCTTAGTTTTACATCACATTGTTATACATCCTAATGCCAAGCTAGTCAAGCCAAAATTAAGGAAACTGCACCTTATATTGTCATCTTGGTTAGGAAAGAATTAGAAAAAATCTTATATGTAGGATGCATTAGACCTATTGATTATTTGGATTGGATCTCTAATATTTTACCCATCATCAAAAAATTGGAAAATATCAGATTACGCATTTATTTATGAGACCTACCAAAGGATTACTTTCCTCTACCAAACAATGACATGATTTTTAACTCCATATCTAGGTATGAAATTATTTCCCTCATGGATGATTTTTTAGGATACAACCAAATTAAGATCATACCAAAGGACCAACATAAGACAACATTCACCACTCATTAGGGAAGGTTTTGCTATCAAGTCATGCCTTTCAGCATCAAAAATGTAGGGGTAATATACCAATAGGCCATGATGGTATTTTTTTCATGATATGATGCATTATATAGATGATTAATATGTAAATGGCATCCTATGTATGTCCAAGACCTATGTTGAACATCTAGTTGTGCTTCATAATATCTATGAATAACTTTGATAGTACAAAGTTAGACTCAATCCCAAAAAGTGTGTATTTGTAATAACTTTTTTCAAATTATTAGGATTCATTATCTCTCAAAGGGGCATTGAATTCAACCCAACCAAAGTCAAGTCCATTATTTATAATCCATCACCATCTACTTTAAATTAGCTCTAAAGTTTGTAGGGTAAAATACAATCAATCAGACATTTCATATCACAATTGGTTGATAAGTGCCAACCATTTACACATATACTTAATAAAGGAATTATTTTTTCATGTAATTTATATTACAATAAGTCCTTTTAATAATTAAAATAATACTTATCTAATCCACATGTTTTGTTTCCACCTATGTTAGGCAAGTCATTTTTACTCTAACTATATGTAATTGAGAATGCACTAGGGAATCTTTTGCAATAGCATGATGAGATGGGAATGAACATGATGTATATTAATTGAGTCACAGATTTTTCACATATGATCATAATTATATTTTGATCAATAAATATTATTTATCGATGGTATTTATAGCATAGAGGTTACCCCACTATGTGCTAAATAATAATACCATTGTCACATCCAAAGTAGATCTTCTCAAGTATCTACTTTCTAAAATAGATTTATAGGGTCATATGGATAAATAGTTTATGCTTCTAATTGATTTCAATATTGAATATTCCAACCAAAATTATATCAAGGGATAGATAATTTTAGACCAGCTTGTCGAAGCTCCTATTCCTAATACTCACCCACTTACTTTGGGTTTTTAGATGAGTCCATTATGAACATAGGAGAAACACCTCTTAAAGAGTACCAATGGAAGCTATATTTTTATCATTCATTCATGTATCATGGGTCAGGATAAAAACTATTGTTCATAACACCACAAGGAAATCTCATTCCCAAATCCTTCTGTATCAGCTTTCCTTGTACTAATAACATGGTTGAGTATGAAGCACTCATTGTAGGTATTTATTTACCATGAAAATGAAACATTACACTTCTTCTAGTTTATGGAGATTCACAAATTATTATTAATTAGGCCACAAACTAATTCTAAACAAAGGATGACATATTGGTACCTTATAAGTCCATGGTAGACACTCTCAAGCAATAAATTTCCCACCTTCAGTTTAAACACATACCTCAGGATAATAATAATATAGTGTATGTTATGGCTACAATTGGTTTTATGATCCATATCATAGACAAGGTAAGATACTATTAGTTATTCATTGAACATCTTCTAGTGACTGCCCATAAACAATTAGCCATTGAGATGATATGTGATATTATTGGTCTTAATTCCACTTGGTATTCTGAACTATATAATTACCTCTATGACCAAGTCCTTCCACTAAAGCTTTCATGTAAAAAAATAAAATGACTTCACCCACTAAGCCTCTTGTTATAATTTACTTGGACCTATGATCTATCATGGAAGCTTTGATGTAACTCTACCTCATTGTTTAACCTTGACTAAATATAAACTAACATTGAGAGATAAGTGCATGAAGGCATTTGTGCGGCCCACACCAATGGAGCCATCCTTGCCAAGAAATTATTATGTACATGTTATTATTTTCCAACCATGAAAGCATATACAACGACTTATCTTAAAAGGTGTAAATAATGTTAGATGCATGTCAATTTGATGCATGTTCTAGCTAGAACACTCAAGCTAATGACTACTCAATGGTTATTTTTAATGTGTGGGCTTGACCTCATAGGTAAGATTAACCCTACCTCTTCATATGGACATAAACATATCCTTACTACCACTAAGTACTTCACTAAGTGGGTTGAATCCATTCCCCTAACTTACGTGATAGGAAAACAAATCTCTAAACTCATTTTCAATCACCTCATCTGTTACTATGGTATCCCCTCCAACATTATAGCTAATAATGGTGGTTCATTTAAAAATAAGGATGTCAAATCCCTCTATGTCAAATTTAACATTACCTAACATTTTTCCATTTCACATTACCCACAAAGTAATGACCAATTAAATGCATCTAACAAGACCATTCTCAAGATTATTAAGAATATCATCAATGATAGTGTCCATGATTGGCACTTGTAAATCTTTCACACCTTATGGGCCTATCAAACCAATTTTTGCACTTCAATAGGAGCCACACTGTATTCCCTTATTTATGGCACTGAGTCCATTCTTATTATTGATGTTGAGTTATTTTATTTATGAATTTCATTGAAACATATCCTTGATGATGAGGATTATAGAGTAGTTCATATAAAAGAGTTGGAACTACTAGATGAAAAATGCAAGGTTGTTGTAAATAGTCTGTAGGCATACTGAAATCAAGTGTGTGGTCAATAAAATAGGCATGTGAAGCATAGAGAGCTTAAGATTGGTTATCTTGTACTCAAATAAAACCAAAAGAACACCAATGTTGAATGCAAGAAGAAGGGAAAGTTCAAAGCCTAATTGGTTGGGATCCTATGTTATTGTTGTTAACTATGGATCTAGAACATATAGGTTAGCTATGCCAGAAGGAGATGAACTTGATGAACCAATGAACATAAAACATATCAAGAACTTTTTCACTTGAGATACCCAAAGTATTATCAATGAGGATCATTTTAGTTGTGTCATAACATTACCTTATTTATATTATACCATATCCCTTTCTCCTCATACCTTCCTTATTGGCTGAAATTTGTTACCTCCCCTATTACCTTTTTGGCCTTGGTTTTGATGCAGTTTTAGTGGCTCATTCAATCTTTTGACTCTTTGAGCACATTCATTCATAAAGGGGTAGTATCTAAGGGTAGTATGATAGTGGCATAAAAATTGCTTCCTTAATTTTAGAAATCATTCTAAATTTGTCCTACTGAGGTAAAATCATAATGCTAATGATTATAACCACCTTTGGTCAAATCATTATCTTGACCTATCTACCTATAGGGACAGCCTACCTATGTCATTATTTTCTATGGCCTAAGATCAACATTTTACCATACCATGCCTTACCATTATTTCATACTCGGCCATTTTCCTATTCAAGAACATGTTGTTACTTAGTTGGATTAATTGTTTTAGGGTGAAAATGGATTAAAGTCCATTTGGAATATGTAGGTAGTACTTAGTGTTTTTAGGTTAACTTAGCTACCTATATTCCAATGATTTCATCATTTTATGAGCAATTTAATAAGCACTCTCATGATTTTGTGAGTAATTTAAGTAACACTCTCATCATTTTATGAGAAATTGAATCCATGATCTTGTCATTTTATGAGTTAACCCATTTTGTATCTCATAATTTTCCATTGAGTTGATATGTCTAGAAAACCCAAAAACATGGAATATACTAGGAAACTCTTAAAGAAACATCAAACACTAAGCCATTAAGATTATTTCCATGTTATGTAGGATGTGTATCTCCTAACATAAGAATATGTCACATGGGTCAAATCATGACCATTTCTATTTACCTAATCCATTTTTTAATAGTTTTCCATCTCATTTTTGGGAGAACTACATCGACCTAAGATCTATATGGACTATGTAGGTAGCATTTTGATGCATGGGGAATATATAGCCATCTTGGTTAGTCATGGTGATTTATTTCATTCATTATTTTATTGTATCATTCCTTCCTATACATTTGTCTCCAAATGCTCTCACCATTTTTTGAGTCATAGACCTCTCACATTCTCATCATTTTGTGATTTATTTATGTTCTTGCCATTTTGAGAGCTTATTCTCATTCTAAGCCTTAGACATAGAGAAAATTATGAAGAAAGTTAATTTTTGAACCCTTATATTTTATCTCTTAGTGTGGTTTTAGCCTTAACCATGCTTTCATAGTTCCACTAATTCTTGTGTCTGATGTTCTCACAATTATACGCACCAACCCCTCTTGTTTTACACTCTCACCATTTTACGAGCCCATTACTACTTTATTCTATGAGTAATATTTTTTATTATAATCATTTTTATTCTATCCCACATCCTAGGATAATTATAATTGGCCTATAGTCCATGTTGAATCTTGTGTCTATGGAACTATGTAGGTAGTGTCTAATTGCCTAGTATATTTGGAGTCATCTCAGCCACCCCTTCCTTATTATTCTATTACCCTTGACCATTATAGTATTGTTGTTTCCTATAGCCTAGGGGAAACATTTTTCATCCTACCTTTTCCATTATTCTCTATAGCCTAGGGGTAACCTTTGTCTTGAGCATAACACTTATATTACACATGCACAAATTGTTAGACTAGTTGTTTGTTCATTTGTTTTAGATTAGTTGTTTGTTATTTTATTCCATTAGATTAGTTATTTTATTTAGATTAGTTTTTTTATTTAGTTTGGTTATTTTTTTATTGTGCATTAGCTTAGGTTTTATATTACTCTTGATTTGACTTAAGTGTTTATTTTTTGTGCCTTAGCTTGTTTGTTTATTTTTGCCTTAACTTAGGTTGTCTATTGCTCTTGCTTTAAATTAAATGTTTATTTCTTGTACATTATCTTGTTTGTTTAGTTTTACCTTAGCTTAGGTTTTCTATTACTCTTCCTTTAGATTAATTATTTATTGCTTTCACTTTATTTTGGTTGTTTATTTTACTTGCCTTAGTTTAGATGTTTAATTCATTCTTCTTTTTTAATTGGTTGATGACTAACATAGTTTATTTCATCTATTTTTTTATTTTTTTATGTTATTTATTGTTTATTTGTCTATTTGGTTTATTTATTTTAATTATTTGTTGACTAAATTCTTTTCTTGTGCCTTATTTTCCTTAGTTGTCATAGGATTATTACATTTTATTTACACTTGAGTCTTGATTAACCATATCTTGTATTTAAGTTGTGAATTTTATATTCATTCCTACACTTAATTTATTGCATTATATTTATAGTTAAATTAATTTTTACATTCTTAGGATACACATTGTTATTATAGTTTTCTATAACTATGATTCATAATATCACAAGTTATAATAAAATTAGGACAAATAGAGTTATCAAATGATGCTATTAGAAGTACTTCCCCTTATTCATAAATAGACTAGACCTATCCAAAAAAATACAAACCCATAACAAAATCATAGTGACTATATTATGTGATAATACAGACATGCATCTCTAACTAAGCATATCATACTAGTCATCAGCATAAGTAGATAAACGTAAAGTCTAACATCTCATGGCATATAGTGAATGAAATAGCATACATGTTTAAATGGAAATAAACATCAACCTTGTAAATTAATCACATATAAGCATGGAAATTTGGATGAACATGATAAATCAAAAAAACAAAGTATCACATATATATTAAAAATAATAATAGTCCATGTACAAGTCTGTAGACTAAATATTAGTGTCATATATCTTGCAAAGAAATATCATATACATCAAAAATATATAAATATCATAGTGCCAAAATACAAAAATAGTCTAAAGTTATACAACATCAGCTCTAGCTTTGTAGGTCCATAAGTATTGTAAGAGGTGGTCTTAGTGGTCCTAGTGATTGTGGTGGTTGTGGCTACTATACTAAATATCCTAAAGTTATTTTCCCATGTGTCTTGGTCCTAGACCAAGATGACCTATTTCTATCCCTCTTTGCATCCCATACCTTAAATGCCAAAATCTACTGATCTCTAAGGACTATAATATCATAGACCCATTGATAGTAGGAGGCTTAATCCTTATACTAAAGGCTCTCCAAGACCATCCTAGAAAATCTTGCCTATGAGATGTCACCTCATGCCTCATCCCACTCATGCTAGAGCCTTTATACATTTACTCAGGCCCAATCCCTCTCTATTATGGCATGATACTACTCTACCTATAGTTATGTTTGTACTTGTGTCATTTGGGCCACCTCTACCTTTAGTCAATCAATATTCAACTAAAGAGTAGTAATCTAACAATCTCTATGAGTCACTTGTGCTTGTAACTAACCAAATCTAGTCTGTAGGCTCTGAATCTCACCTACCTTATATGTGATCTCTTCCTCTATCATAGCATTATCCTTGGCTACTATAGTTGTACTAGATGGCCCTCCTTAGCCTAGATCTATAGAGGCACCTATTATACCTATTAAATTGGGGTCTATCATCATAGCCATAGTAACATCCCCCTCATCACCCCATCATCATCATCCCCACCCCCACTAATGTGCCATTTGTTAATTATACTAGTAGAACCATTACTAATCTTAGTTTCACCACACTCTCCTCATCAATATTTATCTAATCACTACCCCCAACTTATACCCACCTAGTATATACATGTACAACCTATACATGTCTATCATGAACCTGTCTTAGTGTTTAAACTAGTGGTGTCAATCTTAGAGGACAAACTTATGCCCACCATAAAAAATAGGTTGATATCAAACCTACATCTATCAAGCCACCCTCATAGGCCCATGAAATCCATGTAACTCTCATACTACCCATAATCATGTTCCTAAGAATCACTAAAGTATCATAAATAATTTCTTGAGTACTATGTACAAACCATCACAGGTTAGGAGGGACATCATATATCATGCAAAAATATCATAATACTCTATCAAGTAAGTATTATTTGATAACATGTGCCTATCTGCCTATTAGTAAGTACTGAGTAGTCATAAACATCATATACCAATCACATTGTGGTAACTATACTTGATAGGGTAAGTAAGGTTGTTAAACAAATAAATTGGGTGTCAATTCATCTAATATACATCGATAAAATTATATCTCACTGTGATGTCCTTTATGGCCTACACTCATTTGAACCTATCAATATGCCATTGGATCCTACATACCTCATACTTATCTCTATCCAAATAGATATTTAATAGCAATGTGATCTAATCCCTAAACTTGGAGCAAAGTAAAAAACACCAATACTCTAGCCTCCTTAATAAGCCATAATGGGTAAAAATCTATAAAGTTGGGCCAATAATACTAACCTTGAAATAATTTTGGTGGTATCATCCATCATAAACAAGATCACTCCACTTAGGCCCATATGGAAGAATTAAGCACTCTTATCTGACATCAGTATGCCACTGATAATACCCATGAGAAAAATTACCTCTCTATCAATCAGGGATGGTGGTGATGGGTCCTCTAGGAGTAGGTCATCTAGATTAATATTAATTTAAATTTCTATCATATCAAGTTCAACCTTCTCATACACCATGGGATTGTATTTATAACTAATCAAGTCATCTAGAACCACCTATTATTATCTAGGCTTTGTCTATAATAACCTATAACCTCTCATAGGTAACTTGAGGATACGCTAGGTATCCTCAAGTTTCATTTTAGCCTATCGTATTAACATGTGGAAATTATAATTATCTAAGTGTAATCACTCTACTAGTACACTCAAGTAAGCATGATCTACTCTAATCATGAGCATCTATGATATGTCATGCAGACCCAAAATGTGTTAGAAGGCCACCATGTCTTCAATCCAAATATGTGGCTTCTATAATCAATGAGAGTGTCTCTCCTACATCATCAATACCTCAATTTGTTTGTGAAACCATATATATCCCCATGTTAGAATACACTATTATCTAACCACTACTAAGCCTAACACCTATTTACCTTAGGGTTAACATAATTAATGTTATGGTGAAGTCACCATTTTCTAAGTAAAATTGATGAAGTCACCATTTTCATTTTGAATGAAAATGGTGACTTCACTTATTTTTCATAAATTCATTGATTCAATGTTTTCTAGGAAAAAAGGATGAATTTATCATTTTAATTTTACATGAAATCAATGACTTCACTTATTTTTGGTGAAATCATAAAATTAATGATTTCCATTGGATTTTAGTGAATTCACCAAAAGGTGGAGGGCAAACCCATTATTTTCCCTACCATGCAAACAAAAACTTCACCATTTTCCTCCAAAAACTAGTAATAAATATGTAATAAATTCTCAAAAAATTAAAGTGAGGTAACTTATTGGTGGCCCATCATGTGGTGGTTGCCCATGCTCCCTCACTTGGTCACTCATGTGCCTTTGTCCTTGTCTATGCATCAATTTTTATTGTCTCTCTCATTAGGTTAGAGCTCTAATTTACAAAAGGTTTTGGTGAAAATTTTTAAAAAAAATCACCACATTAGGTGAATTTATAGCTTAAATTTTTAATTTTTCATCCCCCATGGCCTAAAGTTCCCTCCCATTCATTCCAAGAGGTATTCTTTTTGATTCCATAGTCCATTTTTCATAATGTTCATTGCTACATTCATTATTTTTCAATCATATTATGTTATTGGGCCTTTTAGAGACTCATTTAATAACACTATTTTCTAGTCATGCCATATGTCATTTCAAATGTGCATCTTCATAATAGTTGATCTTATAGATTTGTGTTGTTATTCTATTCTAACTCATCATTCATCCATAAATGGATTTATTTCATGAACTCCCCTTTGGAAATTTACCCAAATGAAAAAAAAATCAACATATTAATGATTTATTCTACCTTATTGGGGTAAGACAATTTTTATTCCATGAGTAATCTACCCTACTGGGTGAAAATCCTTGTGATGATGATTATAACCACCTTTGGGGAAAAAAAATTCAATCCATATACGTTGTTGGGGCAAATTCACTATGCCACTGATTATGACCTCCTTTACAAAAATTATTATTTCAACCCCCATTACCACTAATATGTGTTGTTTCCTCTTTTCAAGGGCCCATTAAATGATACTACTTATCACCTGATCCCTTAAGGGTCTTCTAGGGGTTATCAACTACTTTCTAGGGTATTAACCAAAGTATAACAACTTTTTAATTCTTGGAGAATATGTTATTGTGATGTGTCTTTCAATGCCTACTCAAACATGGTAAAAATGTAGATACTCCTTTTTAGCCACATGCATTTCTATAATGAACTTTAGATTATTTTATACCAAACTATGTAAGTTAAGCCTAAGAACTATTAAACATCCCAAATTCATCTACACATTAGATGTAAGTACCTATAAATACATCAAAGCATCCCTATTTTAGGTATTACCCTATATATAAGGATAACCTCTCATGGATTCATCCCTAGTTAGGTTACACTCTAGCAAATTAATAGTTTAGGCCAATTAAGTAGGGTACATCAAATTCTTGAAATGACCAAATGCCTAAGCAGAATTAATCAAACAAGTAAATCAAATTAAATTCTTAATTAAATAATCCAAGTTGAATTAGTGAAAATATAATTTCCAAAAATCAAAATTCAACAAATATTAAAAGGGAAATGGGGTCATGATGACATCATCATCCTCAAAGTCAAGAATTCCAAAATATTAACATGAATGCCTTAAAAATTAGATATGTTGAACCTTGCCTCCATAAATACATAATTAAGGACATTACTTATTACATTTAGACTCCCAAGGTTGACTTGGGGTTAGCCTAGACTTAGCTACACCTAGGTTGGGGTTAGTTTGAAGCCTATAAATACAAGGCCTCACACTCACTTCAAAAATTATTCTTTGTGTAGAGTTATAATGCCAAATTGAATAAGATAAAATTCATAAACCAACACATACAAAATCCAAAACCATAGTGGATAAATGGGAGGTGTTGCCAACATAGCAAGAGTGTCGACAAAGACTCCAATTTGGACACAAGTTGAGCAAGCTAACTATCACTCAACAAGTTATTTAGAGCTACAAAGAAGGTAAAAGTGATTTTTATTTTATACATAAATTTGTGTTTCATTTAGTCTTGTTATTATCAAGTTCATCCTAGTATTTAGGCTTTATAATGTTTTGTCTCAATCTTATTGTTTTGATGTTTGATGCAACTAGTGAGTGACTAATGCATCTTTTGCCTTGGATTCCTATTGCATACATTAGGTTTCAAAACACATATGATCATGATAGAATAAATTTTTTTGAGTTCATCCTATCCTCAAACATATTCCAAAAAGATATAGACAATATAGAGATAATTCATACACCTGACAATTAAAACTCTAATCAATGCAAAGGAAACTCTACTACATCTCTAGTCTTGGAGACTTATTAAATCCCATTTAAGAGAGATAATTAACCTAAAGATAAATTATATGTGGTCCATGCATTTCAAAAATTATAAATGGGAAACAACTACCAATTTAGGAGTAAATCCAAGGTCCATTGATTACCTCTACTCCTCTAAACAACACTCAAGTTCTACCTAATGAGAACTTGAGTAAAAACCTATTTCTACCTAAGGGGCCCAACACATCTTACAAACCCAAGAATAGTTATAAACCCTCACAAACTAACAAACCAATAGAACCAAAAAAACATGGGTATAACATTGTAGATGATCTAAAACAAACTAAGGTCAATATAACAATGTTTGATTTGTTCTAAATTTCAAACCAAAAGGACTTGTTAATAAAATAAGTATCCACTCATGAAGGGAAAGAATCCAATAGGAAAATTTATTACCACATTGAAATATACAAAGGACTAAAACTCCTAGTTTCCTTTTAACAAATAAAATCTATATTTTTGGAAAAAAACTCACACAATTTTTTGGTGGATTTGGGTGCTTCTCACAATGTGATGTCGTATACAATTTTCCATCAATTGGGTTTGACTCCTATAAATTAAAATATAAAAGCCTTTCAATTGGACAAGTCAGAGGTTAAATTTATTGGTGAGTTGAACCACACCCACATGTAGTTAGCATCTAATCCTAGGGTGAAATAATTTATTGATATTTGGTTACTAGATATACCTTATGCTTGTGGTATGATCTTGACTAGAGATTGGTCAAGAACATTGAATGGTTACATGGAAAGTGACTTATCTCACATGTGGCTCCTATGGCAAGGCATACCCAATTAGATCAAAATTGAGTGTGAGCCTAAAATGGCTCACATGATCATATAGTATAACAAAATGAATGAGATTTTGTATAGAGAGTCCAAACTCAAGGTCTATACAACTTAAAAAAGAGGTACAAGCTTATAATAAACTATCCATTTACATGTTATATATTTAATAAATTTTATAATTTGAGGATTTATATTAGCTAGATGAGGAGGATATCCTTTTAAAACATGAGATACCTTTATTCCATAATGATACCATAACATATGAGGATGTGAAATAGACTGACCTAAGTGAAATAAGAGGTTTGCAAGATCTTGTGATGAGAAAATAACCATTGTGGATAGCCCTATACCAAATTAAACCAATAAGGATCTAATGATAAGGTCCTTATTAGCTAATATACCAAGCATTTACCCACTAGAGGTTGATAAAACTAATGAATAATTTATGTTGCAGCAGCACCTACCCATAAAAATCCTACATACACAGTTGAAAATCACTTATGAATTATGAAATTTGATGGCTCTAAGTCCAATATCTAGTGTGGTGCCAATGTATATCTCATTAACCTATGAGGGAAGTCATACTTAGCTACATTTTTCATATAATTTTCTTACACAAATAATGTGGTTGAATATAAGGCACTAGTTCATAGTCTCTAATTTTCTCTAAGGAAGAAAGTTAAGAATATCAAAGTTTTTGGTGACTCAAATCTAGTGGTCAAACAAGTAAGAGTCTAATACAATTTTAATGATAGGTGTTTATATAGATACCACAGTTGGCTAGGGAACTTAAAATAATATTTTGATACATTCAACATTTAAATGTTTCCTCGTAGAAGAAACTATATGACAGATGTATTGGAAACAACTACAGTTACTTTGGAACCTATAGCTAACTCTAAGTTGAGAAGGTTCTTAGTGGAGTTAGTCTCCACTCCTTCAATTCCTAAAAATATTATAAACTTCAAGTATTCAATGATGACCAACATATCATTGACTTCATCACCAACATTGATGTATTTGAATCACTTATTATATATGAAGATGATAAAGAAGAGTTTAAATTGGATGAAGAAGGGGTGATCAATTTGAAAACTAATAGTATACCAAATGGCATGGTCTCACTATAATTTTTTTTTGACATGAATTACCAATATGAAATAAAAAATCAACACCCATTAAATTTATGTTTCACTAACATTGCAATTTAGGCAATTATAATGAATCAAAACATGTGATTTTAGGCACACCAAATATGTAAAAATAAAAGAAAGGGTTTTTTCAATCCCTAAAAGTCTTCAAGGATGTTATATCATAGAGATATAAAGACTTAAAAAAATTCAACACTTATATTCTCATGCATACTATCACTCTCAATATAGGATTCAAACCATTATGTCAAAGGCAAAGATTAGTGAATCTATTTTTAGATCTGTTGATATTCAAGGAAGTGTAGAAATTACTCTCAATAAGAATTATCCTCCTATTAGACACTCCACGTGGGTGGCTAATTTGGTGTCAGTCTAAAATAAAAGTGGAGAGAAGGATTTTTGTATACTTCCACAACCTAAAAAAAGCTTTAGATAAGGATAACTACCCACTACCTTCACTAGACGAAGTCTTATAGATAGTGAACAACTCTCAAATGATGTCATTTCTTGACAAGCATTCAGGATATAATCAAGTAATGTCTAACTATGAGGACCAAATAAATAAAATATTTATACAAAATTATGGTATATTCACATACAAAAGGATTCTATTCATCCTAATCAATGTAGGTGCTACCTTAAAATGTGTCATGGATTTTACATTTAAGGATATTATCGATAAATATATAGTCATATACATGGACAAACTAACTATATTTTCCTAAAAAATTAAGACCACCTAAAAGATTTGATAGTAGTATTGTATAGGTGTAGAGATCATGGAATATCCTTGAACTTTAAAAAGTGTATATTTAGAGTCATAGAAGGTAATTTTCTAGGTCATATTGTCTCAAAATAAGGCATATATATAAAACTAGAGAGTGGAAATAATTCTAAAAATTCTACTACCTAGTATTAGAAAATAGTGTAAGTCATTCTTTGACAAGATCAACTTTTTATGAGGAAGTTTATTTTAGGTTTTGCAGAGATAGTTTGACTGCTAAATAACATGTTAAATAAGGATGTGAAGATTTAATGGACAACTAAAGAATAAGTAACTTTTGCTCAGAAAGATATCAATTGTAAATACAATGGTGCTTATCATTCCTAATTATGCATATCCCTTCTACATCTATTCATTCTCTTTAAAACACTCAAATGTAACATATAATAAAGAAGCCAAAAATGAGAGACACATCTAATTCATAAGTTCTACAATTTTCAATGTTAAACTAAGGTATTCAATGATTGACAAAAAACATTTTTCCTTAATCAAATCAATCAATAAGTTCAACCATTACATATTATGTATCAAGTTATTTACCATTGTGTTTGACCTAGTCATAAAGGCCATGCTAATGAAAAATGAGTGGGTTAATGAAGAGGAAAGTAGATGACCATTCACCAAGAGTTTGACCTATAAATTCAACCAATGAATATTATATGAGGTTAAGGACTCAATAATACATAGGTTGAATTAGACACACATATGATTTTCCAATAGTACACAGTGTAAGATATCATAAACAATGATTGGTACCAATATATGGTCTACTATTTTATCAATAATGAGTGCCCAAGTCATCTAAATTCTACTCAGATAAGAGTCTTACATCTAAAATTCATTAAATTCATGATCAAATAAGGTTTACTATATAAAATTAATCATGAAGGCATATATCTGAGATGCCTAAATAAATAAGAAGTAACTAAACTACTTAATGATTTCCATCAGAAATATGGAACTAGACATGATTCAAGGAGTACTGCAACCCATCAAATACTCAAGAAAAGTTATTACTAGCCACATGTTTTTAAAGATGCTCATGATTACATTCAAAGTTGACATACCTACCAAGTTATTGCACATAGAGAACATACCCCTACCATGCCATTGTAATTAGTTATTGAGGTTAGACCATTCACAAAATGGGGATTGGAATTTATTGGAGTGATCAATGTTAATTCCTCCATAGGACATAATTTCATTCTTATAGTATAGTTATTATACCTATTGGACTAAAGCTCAAGCATTCAAAAATTGTATAACTGATGTGGTAATTATCTTCCTTAAGGAGCATATCATCATTAGGTTTAGGATACCTACCACTATGGTATGTGATAATGGTCCCTCTTTATCTTCTCTTCAATTTACTAAATGGGCCTACAAAAAATTAGGTAATCCTCAAGTTCTCTTCTAATTATTACCTACAAGGTAATGGGGTAGTTGAATCAACAAATAAGAACTTATTTGATGTAATTAAGAATGTTTTGACAAAGAAACATAGGGACTAGCATAATGTTTTGAAATTCACATTATGGTTTGAAAGGACTAAAATTAATTCATCCCTAGGAACATCACCATACCATCTTATTTATAGCTAAGACTCTATATTTATAATGAACCTGAGAATATACAAATTATAGTTCACAAGAGACTACCTATAAACTAATGATAAGATAGAAGTTCACTTTGTTAACTTGATATGATTAAAATAAAATCATGATGCATCCCTCTTAAATTTTAACAAATACCAAGGAGTCATCAAGTTTTGGTTCAAAAAATGAGCCAAAGTGAAAGCCTTTTATATCTTCGAGCTGGTCCTTCTCTAGGTTAAGGCTCATGAGAAAAAGGGAAAGTGTGGCAAGTTTGATTCCATGTGGTTGGGTCCCTACCAAATATCTAAAATCCTAGGTGAGAATGTATTATGCCTAAGGTGTCTAACTTTTGAGGATTTCCCATTACTTATTAATGGATAGTTCTTCAAACACTACTTCTAAGCTTGAAATAGCCTAGTAGGTCCTATAAATAGTTTTTCTTTCCCTTTCCTACTTTGTTGGTTTAGTTTGATTTTTTTTCTTTTATCACTTTTTATTGTCAATCTGACCTTATTATTTGTCTCTTTTTGTTCCATCCCATCTATTTTTTCTTACAGGTTCCTCAGTTAGTCAAAATAATGAAGGATAGAAGTCCTATACATAGTTAACTTGAATGACATTCTGGTGTATAAGTACTCTAAGTAGTTTTTATTGTTACATTATGTTTTTGAAAGATTGAGTTATTTATGTGTGTTTTGAATTTATTTGAGTTGGGTTCAATTTGGGTAAACTATTTGGTTGATGAAGGCATTATCTCAAAATAAAGCACAAAAATATCATCTCAATGGTTTTTGGGTTCACCTGGATGAGTTTGTTATAATTAAGATCAAGATAATTCTTCCTTTCACTTATCATGGTGGTCCCTAGCCTAGAATTTAGATGCTAAGAAAAGAAAGAAAAAAGAGAAAACAAAAAGAAGAAGAAGAAGAAAGAAAGAAAAAAATGGTTTCAAAAAAACTTAATTTTGAGTGATTTAGGTAACCTCTACTAGGGATATGGATTCTTGATTAGAATTAGATCAAATCCTAGAGTGGGATAAAATACAACTCCATTAGGGATATAAAAGCTTAACTAGTAGTAAAGTAATGTCAAGGTAAAATTCACTAGCCTAATGATTGGATCCATAGTAATTAGTCTTTGTAGGTTATAAAAAGTGGTAATTTAATGTATTCTCACACACCAGGTCAATAAAAATGTTTGATTTGGTCTTTTAACCACTCTCATCTTCTCCTCTCTCAAATCTATTTATGGACCATGTGAAGTCTCAACCAGATATTCTAGATTTATAGACACATTTCTATTGTTTTAAAATACTCTCAAGAGTATTTTCCAATAGATTATCCAATCTTTTTTTCTTTCACAACATGCCCTAATTATTCTAATAATTATAAAACCTATTTTTAATTTTATAGCCACTCCTACTTGTACTCACAGCTCATTGGTCTCATCACTCTTAAGTCACATTGGTGGTTTGTCTTAGTTTACATGTCAAACTACGTCTTAAAACCATCACCATTATACCACATCCATGCAATAAAAATTTGTATATAACACTTAACATGAAAATGGATTTTTATCCTCCCCACTTGCATTTGAAACCTAGTTTACCTAGCTCTATTAGCCTGCTCTATGGTGTCATCTTAATTTTCATGCCATAGCCACTCCAAGGGTCAATTCTATTTATGTGCTTTTTTTACCCCTAAAACCTATTCCATCCTATTTACCAAGATCATGAAAGCCATTTTCATATTTTGAACTTGGTCATTTGACCACTTTATTAACCATCATATTATACTTGAAACATCTTGCCAGATTAGGGTAAAAAGTTATCTCAATCCCTGATCAAGTCTTGGTTATAGGTGATTGAAAATTATATAAAAATTTAGACCTAATAATGATTTCAAATCTTGATTAGGTATACATATACCTATTCCTCATGTATCTTAGCTAATTAGGGTTTTTAGTAGCATTCTACACTTCTTTAAATTTAGTTAAGGCTCTTAGACCTAATCAAGCTTCTAAAGATCGATTAGGTCTAGGGATATCATTTTGTGTAATGCCTTTGATAATCATGAAATTTTATATGACTAATTTTACATTTAAATCATAGATAAAACTATGTTAATTGGAGTTTTATATCTGATTTGATCTTAGGTTCATCAAGGGGTGTCTAGTTCTAGTCATGATTTAAAGCCCGACTAGGTCGTAGGGAGTCTAAGGGGCTCACTTAGACTTTTTTAAGGAAATTTCCTCAATTAGGTTGGGTTCTTAAATTTGAGTTATATAATATTTATATTCAAGGTTTAGAACCCTGACTAGGCCTATTCAGTTGAGTTGAAGTCTCATACTTATAATCAGAGATAATTCTCTAATTAGGTCTAAGAAGGAAATGACATCGTTCTTTAGTGTTATCTAGATTTTTTTCTCTAATTAGGTCATGACTATGTCATTATTCATATCTTATTTGTGTGTGGGGTTCATAATCCTGATTAGGTTGGTGAATCCTTCATTGAAAACTGATAGTTCTATGAAGGAAAAAAACTCTAAATAACAAGCAAAGCTTGTGGGCAATAAAGATAGTTTTAATCAGAGGTCGGGGGTCTAGACCCTAATTAGGTCTTGGACCCCCTCTAACATTTGAAATTTATTTTCCTACAAAAACACATAATGCAAACCATAAGAAATTGTCTGATTAAGTATATGTCAAAGATCTCACTCTAGTTCTATCCAAGCTTATGAAGCTAGATTAGAACTAGGATTTTGAAATTGTCAAAAAAGTGCATGTAGACACAAAAATAGAATCATGGGGTCCATTTATCTATGTTAAGTTTATTAGACTAATTTTCACTCTATGGGGCATAACTTTCACCCTGAGAATCAGTCACTTAGAGCCAAACACTTGTTTTTAAGGTTTATCCTATCCCTCTTTTGTAACCCTATTGTTATGCTTATAAATAATAGATTGACCTTGGTTAATTTTTAATGTAATTATAAACAAGAACATATTGATAAATATAAGGCTTTGGAATTATTATTTTCAACTTGCACATTCAAATCATGGTTGTAGTCTCTTTTTCATTATCTGATTTCCTTTGGTGTATGCATCAACTCTATTTATGATATTGTACACATTTGTCAAGAGATAAAACTATTTGTGGGTTTAAATGATAAAATAAATTTTGATTCATCCTTATTATTATATGTTTTATCTCTTCCCCCCTTCTCTTTTGCATTTCTTTATTGAATCTCTTAAACTAGTGTTTCATTTGATAGTAATATGTTTTTGCTTATTTATCTTTATTGTTTATTTTGTTTCATTATTACTTTGTTTCCATATGTTTGAATGACTAAATACATGGTAATGAAAAAACAAAGTTATAATTTTGTATTATTTTTATCTAAAACACTAACTTTGTGTATGGGCAAATGTATGTGTATAATTTATTGTTCTCAATTTCTCTTTAAAACCTTGAGAAATATAACACTTAGCCATGATTACCATCTAGTTTGTTTAATAATTATAAATTTGTTAAATTTTGGTACTAGATTTCACACCGGTAAGCCCTTTGAATCAGAACCATCCATAATGCATAAATAAGTGAAGATTAGTGCATCATGACCAAGTAGATATAGACCTTGGGAAAACCTACCTTGTGAAACTGATTTTAGGATAGGCTTAATGGGCTTCACCACCATGAAATCCTAATTTTGGTGAGTCATTCCAAATGACATGTCAACATAATACAAAAAATATATATTCTTAGGGTTTTAAGTAGCTAGGTTTTCATATTGGTTTACTTTTTCATTTCCTACTTATATATATATTCCATGTAACCTAGGCGTATCCCTAGATTTAAAGGTGTCTGTTGAACACATTAAGCTTCCTCTCCTAGCACCTAAGATGTCTAAAACCAATTAGGAACCTAATCCCATGGTCCATTATAATACCCATGTTGATAATGATCAACATATTGATGAAGTTACCATAGAGGAAGATTCTGAAAATGAAAACCATGAATCCAATGAAATTAATGAGTATGAAAAAATAAATCATGAGAAAGTGAAATATATTACCTTGTTTCATGAGTGTATTCATCAAAACCCCAAATATATTAATGAAATCACAAAAACCATATTAGAAACTAAAATATCAAAAAATGTAAATAACCATGTAGGTCCATCTATTGATCATGTTATTCAAGCTATGGGTCATCCCCATATACCAGAAACCATTCCCTTGAGCATATTTCCACTTAATATTTCTAATGGAGGCATAGATTATGTCTTCTAACCTTTTGTTTTTTAAAAACACTGCTACTACATCTATCATGGAATTACCAATTTTTTCAACTCAAATATTGGTTTCAATGCAGATTACTACTCAAACCATGTGCATTTCTCCATTGTTGACTACTCAACTTGATAATTTAAATTCCAATGGATCTATAGTTCAAAAACTCCTTATAGTTATAACTACCTTATATGATAAGGTTAAAAACATTGAACAAAAGGATTTAAAGTCTCCTGATTCTATTGATTCCCAAGATTTGTTGTAAAACCCTCTTGCACTTGAGATATCTTTGCACCCTTTGCCATTTAGTTTTGTTGCACCTAAGTTCTCATTTTTTGATGGCTAGGGTGATCCTGAGCAACATCTTTGATCCATGTGTCATGCCTTTGTTATGCCTTAAATGATAAAATTTTAACCAAATTATTTCCAAATATCCTTAATGATTATGCTTTGAGGTGTTTCTATGATTTACCTCTCTAGTTTATGAAAGCATCCAAACTTATTATAGATTAGTTTTTGGGACACTTCTATATTAACATTAATGAAAATGTTTTTTATGTCCAAATTACAAAAATCAAACAAGGAAACAATGAAACTATCAATGATAATTTTGGTTAAAAGGACCAACCCTATGGCAGATAAAAAACTTCAAGACATATTCAAGCAAAGTTTTTTTGTTCCTTTACATGAGTCCATTTTGTTCAAAAAGTTTAAATCTTTTTATGACTTGTGCCATGTTTTTTAGGACCATGAAATGAAACTTATCTTATTGAACAAACTTAAGTATGTCGCAAACACACTGACTACATCTACATCCATTGCCAAGTTTAAAATTAAACTAATTTATGAGGTAAAACCTCATGAGCCTAAAAGGGAAATAACCACCATGGTTATTATAGTTTCAAAATAGCCTAATAGGATTCTCTTGTCTAATACATTAAGGAGATAATTTACATGCTTATTTGAGTCTCCCACTTCATTATTCTTGCAGCTAGTAGAGTGTCATCTTATATCTCTCCCTCATCTTATAAAGGTTGATATGAGTAAACCTCTACCCAAAGGATATGATTTGAATTCTTATTATGATTATCACTAGGGACCAATGCATTCTAGGAACATATGTTTTACCTTGAAACATAATATCTAAGACCTTGTTGATAACCAAAATATTACATTTAATGATCCTTTAAATGAATCAATTTCACAACCTGGTGATCACCATAAATAGAAAATATTTAACAATCCTTTGCAAGACCATTCTAAGAAAGTTATAGAACTTCAAATGGAATACAATGTACATCTTCCTCCATAAAATTATGGGAAACCATTAAATGGGATTATTTATACTTATACATGGCATATACCTCATATGGTTTAGAGACCTTCTATTACTTTCAACGATAGTGAGATTAATGATGATGACTTTGATCTTCATTCTTTATTCATTTTATCATACCTTGATCACCAGGATTTATGTATTGTTATTATTTATAATGGTGCAATCAATAATTTTTATACCATAACATTACTTATGTACTTGGGTTATACTCATCATGATTTACATCCTTCTACTAGATCAGTTAAAGAATTCTATGGGACTTCATAACAGATTCTTGGTGACATTAACTCACTTTTATAGGTGGGTATTGCACATGTTGTTACTACCTTTTTAGTTATACCTTCCATGGGTGTATTTGATATGTTATTTATATGTCCTTGGATACATACTCTTCAAATGGTACCTTCTATAATGAATGGGTGTGTTAAATACATTCATGGAAATTAGGTAATTATAGTTTTTGGAGTTATGTATGAGCATCCTCTTAAACAAGAGAAATTTATACCCACACAGTTAATTATCAAGCCTACTAAGACTAATCCACCAAAAAATGGTAAGAAATAGTCATTCCCATTTACCATGTATCTAGTACTTGAAAGGCCATTAAATTAGAGATCTATAGTGGGTTTCATGGTATCCTCATCTAATATACACCATATTTAGATATCCAAAGCACCTACACATTTTCCTATTATTTTTTTCCAAAGAAACCATAGAAAACTCAATGATGGGTTCCATGAACCCCTACTATTATTCCTATTATTTATTCATGACCATAGAGCCCCATTATACATATGTATGATATTACAGATATTATAGTTATAGATATTTTACCTATACATGCTCCTCAACAATGTCACCAAATTATTAAACTAGGTTTATAGTGGGGAGATATTTATGATCATCCTTTAGATGTGATCATATGGTAGTCTCTTCATATATTCTAAAAATACCAAAAAAATCAAAAACATTCAAAAATCAAAAAATATTTTTGGCATTTGCATATTATATTGGCTCCTTGGAATATGTGTTAGTTCCATGTTGATGGATAACATATCAGTTACTTCTGCATACATGTCTTTCATGCTTCTATTTAAGTGGGATATAGGCATATAAAAATACATGATCTATTCACTATTAGATGTTGGTATTTCCCTCTACTCACATCATTAGTATGTTAGGGGCATCCACCTTTACTATCATGATAATTCTAGGTTATATTATTTTATGGTTACCTTACATTATCATTTTTGAGCTAATATATAATTACACATGCCTTTATATATGCTTAATCATTTTTAGTGTACTTGATATGCTATTTTCTTGATGTTATTTTCTCTCACATTAGATATATGAGAAACTATGATATGTTTATGTTGGTTACTTGTGTTTCCTTTATGCACTTCCTTAAGTGTCTTACCTTTATTTTGTTTTATCCATAGAGAATTTGAATATGATCCATTGTTTGTGGCCCCCATGACTTTGTTTACTTCTTTTACATTTTAATATATCATTTATTATTGTATGGACATTTAAATATGGCATTGCTTACTTTTATGGACATTTGACTATGTCATGTCCATTTAGTTATGTGGAATTTGAACATGCCCTTTGTTTGTGGTATCCTTAGACCATTGCCTTTTGACTTGATTTTGAGTGATCTTGTGTTTGTGATTAATTACTTGTTTATCTTTTAGTATTAATATTTATATGTTGCCATGATATTTATCATCCATCTTAAGCTTTTTTGTGATCACATTTTATTCATTACATTAATACATTTTCCTAGACATGTTATCATATATGTTGCATGGTTCATTCATAGTTGTATGGCTATTTTATCCTTTTGAGGTGATGTAAATACAAATTTATATTCTTCCCTCACCTAAAAATGGGATAATTTAATAGAGGAATGCATTTCACACACATTACAATTGCATATTCATTGGGGCAATGTCATAGAGACATGGCTTACACACATTCATAATTTTAGATAAACATTGGGGGAATGTTTTGGAAACATGTTCTCCAAACTTATTCAAATTTCCACCCACACTTGTTCAAATTTCCAAATTAGCCAAAGTACATAGTTATATGATTCAAATACACATTTATGGTAGAATTATATACATTGGTACCATTTTTATACACATTTTTATCATGAGGCATATCTAAGGTGCATCGTTATGAAATGTGTACCTAATATTGAAAAATCCAAATCAATTTCAAATTCTAAAAACTTTTAGGGACTATCACCACCCACTAGGTTGGATTTTTATGAACTATATTGAGCCAATATACTATAATAGTTGGTTCAATTTTTGTTATGGTTTATATTATTAAATCACTCAAACTTTCCAATATTTTAGGTTTTACTTGATTTATAATACATCCTCACTAGTTTGATAGTGTGAGTTGACTTGGTGCACTCATACTCACCAAGTTATAAGTATGATTTGGTCTCATGGTCAAGCTATTTCAACTATGACATGGTAATTCATCTTTGCTCCAAATTTGGGGACATGGTCCCTCATATATTTATATCTCTTTTTATCTATATATCTCCTTAGATATATACACTTTACATATTTATATTGTTCTTAATCTCAGTTTCAATATCTCATAATGATACAAATTTTAAATCAAATTGTAAATAGGCAAGATGGTGCATCGTTATGAAATGTGTGCCTAATATTGAAAAATCCAAATCAATTTCAAATTCTAAAAACTTTTAGGGACTATCACCACCCACTAGGTTGGATTTTTATGAACTATATTGAGCCAATGTACTACAATAGTTGGTTCAATTTTTGGTATGGTTTATATGATTAAATCACTCAAACTTTCCAATATTCTAGGTTGTACTTGATTTATAATATATCCTCACTATTTTGATAGTGTGAGTTGATTTGGTTCACTCATACTCACCAAGTTATAAGTATGATTTGGTCACATGGTCAAGCTAGTTTCAACTGTGACATGGTAATTCATCTTTGCTCCAAATTTGGGGATATGGTCCCTCATATATTTATATCTTTTTTTATCTATCTATCTCCTTAGATATATACACTTTAAATATTTATATTGTTCCTGATCTCAATTTCAATATCTCATAATGATATATATTTTAAATCAAATTGCAAATAGGCAAGATGGTTGTATTGATACACAAGTGTACTCTTAAACCTTTCTCTATTTCAATTTTAAAGCATTTCAATACTTTAAATTTTAGATTATATACATTGATTATATATTTTAACATTATCTTGGTTTTAGGTTACTCAAGTTGGATTCAAGAAAATATATCATGTGTTATACACACCCAAGTATGCATTCCTTTATTTTAAAGTATAAATTTCATTACTAGATTAAAGGTGGGGAGATGTAGACAATGTTTATGAATTTATAACACCTTAATATTATACACTTACCAAACTTAGACCTTGGTTTTTCTTCTCAGTTTTAGACATTTCCTACTTCTATAAGTCTCACATTTGCTCTCCCTTGTACCCCTTGTCCTATCTCTTAGTTTGGCTAGTATTATGTTGACAACCCATGCCTTATATCTTTCCCAAAATGCTTAAAACTTCTTATATTATGCCTCTACAATTTATTAGCTTTTACCTATTTTCTTACTCACTAGATACTTATGTCTTGAACAAACACCTACATCAACTTAGGTGTCTTGTTTTGATGCAAGTTCCAGTGCCTTAAATTCATCTAATTTTTAAATGAAACATATCTTAATGGTCAACCTAAGTGATATTATGATATTTATTATCCAATAGGATTGGTATAAATAAAATATCAAACCTCATTCATTCCTCACCTAGCATATACCTAGATTCATATTAAAGAGCATTGAATTGAGAAAAGGTTCCCTATTTTCTCCTATGTCCATATCAGTCACAAGGAAAATGCATCTACAATTTTAAAGTACTAAAGGGTCAGCCCAAGATATATATTTTCCAAGTTACAATATAGGTCATTATTTTACTTAATTATCAAATATTATATGATTCACATAGAATCCAATATATAGGAGAAAACTAAATAATTTTGAGGCCCTCTGCATAGTATTGTCTATATAGGATGTACTCATTTATAGAAGGTATTTGGGGTTGCTTGAAATTGTGTACATAGTAGCACATTTTTTCAATAGACACTATGAGGATGAATAATTAGGGTTTTTATATTTGATAAGGATAAATAATCCATGGCCCAAATATAAATATACTAGAGTGAATGCAATTGTAAACCTAGAAGAATCTAGGTGGTTACATCTTATTCTAGTAGGTATTATATACATGAAAACTAGGTCTAAACCAGGCACTAATATTGACACAACTATCCCAATATGATGTAAGTGTATGAGGATATAAAGGCACTAATTCAAGAATTCAGTGACTATTCCAAAATACTCTTCAAATTTTTTGTTTGCTTTTATTAAATCTAGATCTGTATTAGCATCAAAACTAGCTAAGTATCTTATTTATTTGTCATTTCCATATCTAGAATAGTTTTACTTTCCATTTTTAGCATATCTTAGTATAATAAATTTAGTATATGTTCTATCTAAGTTTAACAAACAATTATCCTACTATAGAGATAGTTTATCACCCTAGTGCCCTAGGCTATATTTATCCCCTTTAACCTTAAATCTCATATTTAGATTTTTAGGATTAAACAAAGGGCCCCACCTATACCTAAAATGAGGTTGTTCCACCTCAAAACTAAATTAAAGGAACAAAAAAATCCTATAAAATCCTAACCATAAAATAATATCTAAATAATTAAGCTAGTATGTTAAACCTCATATTAAATGAAAAGTATTTCCTCATACATAAAAAAATTTCTCTAGATGTAACTTGCTATACGTTTTCATAATACCTAACAAAGCTAGCTAACCCAACCACACCCATATTAAACACCATCCAAAAAAATAAGATATAATAATAAAAGTGTCAAGTATTAATTAATAGTTTCACAATAAAAATAATGAACCATGCAAGAAAAATCTAGATATCCTTGAACACTTATAGAATCCACTATACCCAAATTGATATGAAAACTATTTTTTTTGGTTCAAACCTACAATGATGAGTAATATAAAATACTTAACCAACATAAATCTATCCTTACTTTCTTCAAAATAATTCACCATCAGCTATCTCATGGTCCACAAAATACACTTCAAACCATAAAAATTATATGTTATCCATGAAATTTGAACTAAAATTTTAAAATAAAGATGAACAACTATATAACCTTCTAGCATCTAAAATAAACACATATCTCAATCCATATTTCACTTACAATAATATTTCCATCTAAAATTATTATCATGTTTCTATTGATGATTGAATGTGTAATAACAAGTCAACATATAATGTTTAAAAAACACTTCTCATTTTTGGATTCAAGGAATCCATTGCATGAGTTGTATGTTGTGATAATCTTGCTAACTTTGGTGGAATAGAGGCAAAGAACATGAACTATTTCACAAATTTATAATTTTTAGTTGTTGGGATAAACCATGGCCTAAAGTAGATCTATGAAATTGAGGAAACTTTATGCTAATTAAAGTGAATTATGCTTAGAACATAAGACTAAAGATAAACTAGGATGAATATTCAGAATGGAGACTAAACTAGAGTGACTTGGTTAAAAAGGGAGAAAAATGAAGCGTAAGGTAGAATATAAAGATGTTGTTGGTCTTTATTTAAGACATTGTGACAAAGTTCAAAGTTCATCTAAATATGCATTTAGCCAATATATGTCATGAAGTAGCATAAACTCAAATCACACCATACATTAGGCAAACATATAAGGATATCATGAAAAGATACAAATAAGAACTAGATTTATTTTTAAAAATTCACCCTTTAAATTAAACAACATTAGCCCAAATTCAAGAAGAGTAAAGAAAGTGAAGCAAACCTAAGAACATGGAACTAATCTAGAATTATCATAAATTATCAACTTTTCATTCAAAGATACATATCCAAAATCTATAAGAACCATTTAGATTTGAAACTTAAACCAAGAAAGTGAGAGAGAGACCATGATAGTAATTCATACAAGTAATTATGGATAAACTTTATATAACTCCTTGCTTATATTGATTTACTCAAAAATTTACAATATAGTTTTGGCTCCAAAACTCCCCCCCCCCACCTTTTACAATTGGTAATACCTCTTTATATAGGCAATTCATGAGGTATGATGGTCAGTAATGACAAATCATATTTGCACATGTGTATTGGATAATTGTCCTTTCTATTACATTATAGAACAAATGACCTTTTCCAATATACTGGCCTATAGGTAATGTATTTTACTAGCTACACATGCCTTTAAAAGGAATATTTCTTTTCAAAATATATAATGCTAGTTACAAAAGAATATTCCTATTCCTATTAACTTTGGGACCCTGGTGTTATTGCTTTCTATATAAGATCCTTGTTTTATAATGTTGCTCATTGATTAGCTAAAGATCAACAATAGGTCTCATGAACAATTCCCTTTCTTGATTCTCTAGGCTCTTGAGATCTCTATCAGCCCTTTCTAAAGCCTACTTGATGCTCCTAGCATCTCTTATCTTCTCCTCAAATGATAAAAGTAGGCCCATGATTTTATTATGATCAATCCCTATCTTTCTTTGGCCTTGGTTCCTCAACTCCTACATGAATTGAAAAGTTCTATGCTTTAATTCCTCATTAATGATAAGTCCCAAAAGACTAAGTGAGGTGGGATATTTGATTAATTTGTTCAATATGTGTAGCATCTTATCTCCCTGTTGTTTAATGTCCTTGGAGATGTCCCTCATATAATTAGACCACCTACTTAAGGATTTAATTTTGTCCACCAACATATCGATAGCCATATTTACATGGGCCAAGCTTACTGTCCTAAATTTAGGGACTTGATTATTGGTCAAGGCTTTGATCAAGTCTTTCACTTGATAGTTTGAAGCCTACCATTAGCCAACTTGGCATGTAGCCATGAAATTTTGCTCATATATTGCCTGTTGTCTAGTTCTAACTAACTCTAAGGAATTTAATAAGTCAATCATGGTTTCCTCATATAGCTTGAATCTATCTTCTTGGACTAATAATATGGCTTATTCTTTCAAATTTTGTTCTATTTCAGGATGTCCTTAGTAGAGCCTCCTTGTAAACATGTTTTTCCCTTGTGATGGGTTGTTGGTTTTCAATGATCTAAAACAAGCTTTACCAATATTTATGTTTGAAACACTCCCCTCTCCATCTAAGTTCAAATAAATTACCAAATATTATCTTGAATCTATTTTTTGATCTATCACAGCCATTATTATGTTCAAACTACTTGTTAGTGGTCTATAATTTCATCCTAAATCAAATTATCTGAGCACAAGGTCAAATCAGGGTTTCTATACTTGCCAAGCCTTTCCTGAAGGTTTTTACAATTCTCTAATGGTGGAAGCTATTTTAACTTTGTGAGATTTATGACTTATATCCTAATTATATTACGTACTTATACCCTTGTATTTATTGGGTCTACAAAATATTTAACTTATGTGGCTCCAATGTGGTATCACCATGACATCCCTATGGCATTTTTTTAGCACTTTACTAATTAAAATTTTGAAAATGGCCATTATATTTTGAAAGTTTTACCTTGATCTTGCACTATTAGATCATCCTTTCACAAAATAATGCAGGTCATTGATCTTGATATGAGAACTTGAACACAATTGGTTGTTAGTTACATTCCCCATGGTTATGACACTTGTCACTTCCACATTACTCTAAGCTTTGTTGAGATGTCAACATTGATCTTGCACCATTGATCTCACTTGTACGGATCAATCTCACTCCATTGATCTTGATCTACTTAATTATGCCTCTTGCTCTATGGACCATTGATCAAAATGTGTGCATTCATTCTCATATTATCAATCTTTGAAAAATGCTTGAGCTTTAATTTATGGTTCATGGATATGCCATGTGTCATCTTTGCATTCATCCCTAGGGATTTTTACTTTTCAACATTTACTATGCACTATTCAATCATATTTTCTCAAGCAAACATGTTCCATTAGATCTTGATTTACAAAGTCAAAAGTCATTGGTTACTAAGTGTTCTTCAGTTAAGATTATGAAACTTGTCACTTTATCACTTGTCCTAGGGATTTGTTGATGTTTTGACTCAATACAAGCCACTAGATCAATACTACCTAATCAAAAATGTACCATTGATCTTTAAAATATTCTCAAACTTTAGCTTAGGGCTGGGTCTTTATATTTAATCTCATATCATTAGATCTTGATCACCCGAGAAAATATGGACCATTGATCCTATGAATGAAAATTATATTTAAGTCAGGCTTAGGAAAATAAAGAACTTAGTATAAATTTTTTGGACTATGGTTTTATTTTGTGTTAATAAACATGGGTAAGAGCTTAAGATACAAATTTTAAGCTAATCTTTGATACATAATAAAAGGGGACCTTGTAAATAATAAAAGACACAACATATAGTTTTAGCCTAAGGTTTGTTGTATTAACAAATACAACAAACTTTAGGGTAAGGATTAGAAAATTAGTAAATGGGCCCTGTGGTTAGTTAGATCATGTGGAAATAAAAGGGATAAAGGGTTCTCAGGAAAATAAAGAGACCAAACATAAAAAATTTAGACTAAGGTTTGGTCATGTTAAAAAATATGACTAAGCCTTAAGATAAAAATTAAGCTAAGTCTATGAGTTAGTTTAATCATTCCCATGTAAATTAATCCCACCAAATTTGAATTTGATTCAAAGGGACCTAAGATAGATTAATTTGAATGAGGTTTTTAAGATGATTAAACATGACTTCAATTTGATTTTCAATATACCAAAGGTTAGTAAAAGATCAATTTAAGATATGGAACTCAAGACATTGCCCATTCCAAATGGATTCCATTAGAGATACAACTTTAAACATAAATATCCAATTTTATCACTTTAGGCAAGATTAAATCATAATTATGAACAAATATGCCAACCAAATTAGGTGTGAATGATCTTCAAATAAAGACAATGTGCAAACATGCTAGTGGTATCTGATCAATTGAATTTTTAATTTTAAGGTAATGATTTGCACAATTTGAAATAAGGGTCCCCATTTTTCAAAAATGGGGGTATGTTAACCTCAATATTTCCTTATTTCTCTTACCATATGAAAAAATTTCTATTAAAATATCATTTGGCTCCTTCTTATAACACCCTAACCCATTATCTTATCTACTTATTTTTATCTTTCCATAAGTCACTCCTAAATCTACAAATAATTCCATCAAAACCAAAAAAACCATACCACAACTACCTCTTTTAATAACACTCTTGAGAATTGCTTCACCATAAATCTTTTCAAATCATTCCACTCAATTCCTATCCACCAATACTAACAAATAATCATTCCAACAATTTCCACAGTTTATCTTTTGCTACCTCAGATTTATTATCAACCTCCAACCTCATAAAAACATTGGATATCAACACCTAATTTATTAATGTGTCCATACAATCCCATATGCATCCACCTATAATGATATAAATAACAAAATACAATCATGAATACCTAAAAAGCCTCAAATCTATTAGTATCCTTCACCCTCATGAAAACCTTTGCAACCCATAGTGAGATCTTCAATCTACCAAATCAAGTTTCCTTTAGAAAAAAATCATGTTTTTAGATATGAGAAAACTTCATTGACATAATCTCCCAAGTTTTTTCATCCTCCTTGGGCCATTGAGCATCAATAGTCTCCATGAAAATCACATTTTTTTTAATTTTAATAACATTTTCCTTCATTTGTTATATGAAAGGATGGGCCTAAATGAGAGTTGTCATGTAAGCATAAAACCACATAAGATCCTCAAGTGTGATGTTCATAAACAAGGGAAACATATTCCCATTTTGAGGAGAGTACATGATAGCTATTATACATAAATAATTATTAGAACCTAACACATCTAACCCCAACATTAAGATAATTTTCATGTTGATCAAAAAGGTTTCAGCAGAAGAATCAAACATCACTCTTAGACATACATTCTTAGATTAATAAATTAATTTATTGGATCCAAAATTTAAACTTCCATCCTCTTTGGATCTAAAAACATGGAATCATATGTCCCCCTTTTGTCCCCCACACATAAAACTTAAGCATTAAAATAGTTGTTTCCTAGCATTCTAATTAGAATCATTACCTTCTTTGATATAAAAGAGATGGAAAGGCATTTAAATTCTCTATGGATTATATATATACAAGTTTTTTGCATATCTACTTATGACAATGATGAAATTATTATTAATATCTCAATATTATACCCCATTTTTTAAATAGAATCCTTAATAACCACAAACTATTGTTACTTGAAGTCTCTCCCTAATGCATCCATGGTCAGTTGAAGTGCATAAAAATAACCGTTACCCACTTAAGATCCACCATATTTTTATGCATATCCCTCACCATACAAATATAAACCATTCTCCAAATCACCATACACTTCTATTTTAATGATTTTTTAAACCTATTCATGGTACCCGTGCTTCTTTCATTATCCAAGCATGAAAGAAACAAAGTGACGTGGATAAAATTGAATAGTGAGTGAATATTTAGATCATGACCTTATAAAATCTAGGTCTCAAAATAATCTAATGAAGTAGATCCATAGGTGCTACTTTTTTCCTCAACTCCAAAATCATTAATATTTCCATCATTCTCAAAATGTTGCACACCTCCATCTTCCAAATCTAGATCTTACTAGTTTCCATCCTTCAACACCTCACAATCCAATGTAATGCTAGGTTTATGATCCATTGCACCACTGTCTCCCAATTAAATCATAGATATTGGGATATGAATTGAATATAAGACCATATTTCCATCAAAATATATTTTCCAAGTTGAAATCCCAAGTACACTAGTTGCAATCAAATCCAAGTTTTTTGCCTCCCCACTAGTTTTCTCAATATCTATAAGAGTAATTAACCTTAAAACCCCAAATATAGGAATAAATGCCAATAAATCATATATAATTAATGGAAAATTATTTAAAAATTTGATGAATTATTTTTCCACTCCATAAACAATACATGATTTGTGGTCAAATAAATATAAATCAAAGGTTGTATCTCCACCCAAGAGGCAATCCCTCATTCTCTCTCACATGATAATGATCCAAAAAGTTTATTCAATAGCTTAAATTTTTTCCTCCACAAAATCACATCTATTTCCTTCTTTAACTCCATCTACATATTCATATTTTTCACTAGCTCCTACAATACCAATATTAGTAAGAATTCCACTTCATATTTCCATTCCATCACCACCACCTCCCAAAAAATTGCAAGTAGATCCATCACATCTTTATATATTCATAGTATTACATTAGATATATTTTTTGTCTTTAAATTCATAAACCTGTCATTATTAGTATATGTTATAATTTAAGTCGTTCACAAATATATCACACATCTCTATCTTTTCTTTCATTTATTAGCTCCCTATGGTAATATATTTTGATTAATTTATTTATGTATTTATTCACTATTTTATTTAGTTATATCATACCTATATTAAACTTCCCATTCCCTTGATTTTACTAATTGTATGTGGTTGGAATAATATTTTGAACACTTATGTGTCTTACACATAAATATTTTTTGTGAGATTATTTATATAAAACAATATAACCTCAGGGTTTCATGTTGTTTTCCTCTCTATGGTCTTATTTTCATGTGTTTTTGGATTTGATTTATCTACAGTTTTATTTTTTCATTTTGATATCATTAGCTCAATATTATTTCATGTTCTCTATATTTGTGTCTTATGTCACATAAGAAATCAAGATATAAGACATATAATAGGTGAAGTGATAGATTGAGTATTAGAAATACTGATTTTGTTGAATTTTTTTTTTTCACTTATGCTTGTAAGAAAACTAAAATGGTAATTTTTGAACAAATTCCTACTCTTTATATTGATAATGATATTGAAAATGGTACAAATATGAATGATGAAAATGAAAATGATGTAAATCTAGATGCTTATGATGTCAATGTTATTATTTTTAATGTTTTTGATTCCAATGATATGAATGACAATGCTTGTGATGAAAATATTATAAATTTCTATGTTTCAAAAATTATTAATGTGAGTGTGCATGAGATATCTTGTTTTGAAAAAAAAATCATTGTTTCCTAAATAAATTGATGCATGATTTATATTGATAGGGATGAATTAAATAAGTGAAACTATCTAAGAAATATATATTTTAGGAAACAAATATTAGAAACTAATATTTGAATGTTTCCATTCCAATTAATAATTTTACATAATTTTTGAGGTTACCAATACTATTTATTTTACGCATGTGCCTCCAACTATTTATTCTACTCAAGTTACTATGTCTACTCCTTGAATTAGTGATTATTTTGTGTATCCTACCTCTAGACTAATTTTACAAACTACATATTTTTGAATTGATCTTTATCAAAATAATATATTGTCTACTCATACGCTTTGGTTTCCACTTATCAAGATGAACTTATATTAAAAATATTCAAAATATGCAAGCACAAATTCAACAGCTTTCAAAAGGATCTCAAAATAAATTCACATAATTTTCTCATGATATTTTAATCAGTACATTCAATTTTAAAGTACTTATATACCCTTTCATAATAATTTTATTACACCTAATTTTTATTTATTTAAAAATAATGGTGACCCATCACATTATATCAAAGCTTTATAATATTTATGTCTTGAGTTTGTGTAAAATGAAAAACTATTGAATAATATATTTCATACAAATCTTAAGGATTATTAATTGTATTGGTTTTATGTCCTACTATCGAACTCACACATTAATTTAATTATTTGGTTGATAGTTTATAATCTCATTTTTCAATCAAAATTTCCCAAATGTTCACATTTTTAGAGTTTTTGTAACTTAAACAAGGACTTAATTATCCTATTAGTATGTTCTTAAATTCAAAATAATTCTTATAAAGATGACTCATTAATTACCTAATAGTTAATTACAAATTATATCTCTCAAATTTTACTTCAACCTATAAAATAAAAATGATGTTTAATACATATCAATATTTCGATGAACTTTTTCACATTGTTAGTAACTATGAGATTGAGCTTGTAAAGTCCAATATGCTTAAACATGGGAAGAGTTCTCATAACTCTAGTGGAGATTTATTATCAAGGTAAAACAAAATTCAAGGCTAAGGATAATGATACTACAAACTTTCAAGATAATAATGATACCAATAATTTATTCAACATAATATTTTAACCACTTAATAATCCTTCCATTTCATGATTAAAGACAATTTACATGGTTAGCTGAGAGTCCTCACCAAGTGTTTAAAAAATTTATTTATTGAAATATTATATCTTTACCTCCACAACATGAATTCATATTTTGATTACCATAGAACTTTGGGTCATACTACCAATACATATTTGTTATCGTGACATAATATTCGAGATTTAATTGATAATAATGTAATTTAAATGAAATAAAATAATAACATATGTTTAAATTTGTAACACAACAAAATCATAATTTGAAATTGTTTTCTAATGAACATCTAAATCATGGTATTAAAAATCAATATAATGTTCACATTATACCACCTAAAAACAACATCAATTTCAAATGATCATATTTTAGATGGTTTCATAGGTGTGGTCATATATGAATGTGAAGAGTTTATTTACATTACATTATATGACCATGATATTCCAAAAAATGATTCTAATAATGAACCAATATTCATGCATGTTTACATATATTCACTTCCATGTTAACTAAATACATTTTGGTTTGTAATGGTTCAAGTATAAACATATGCAAAAAGATATTTATTACTATTAGAATCTATAATTAACAAGGTATATATAATATAACCATAGTTCTTAAATGTTATGATGGTTTTAATCAAACACCTCTTTGAGGTATCACATTACCTATATGGTTTCATTTGTTGTCCTTTGATGAGACATACGATATATTAGTTGGATGACCTTTTCTTAATTAAATGATAATACTTACATCCACATTACATCAATTTATAAAAGTTATTCATGATAATAAAATTATTTTTATTCATAGATTTTATAATGAGTCACATATTTAACATCAACATGAGGTCCCCATAAAGCTACCAAAACCAAAAATCATGCAACCTTAAGTGAATCATATTAATTAAATTACTAATGATAATTCTTATGATTACTATGTAACTTATGATTACATTCTTGATGATAATTTTGATGCATCTAACTCATTAAATTCATGGTCCTCGAGTTTTTTGAATATTTATCATGAATATAGTTTTGAAACTTATTATGGACATTTATATGGAATTATTGGTTAGCATTGTTAGCCAATATCATGTGCTTCAATAAGAACAATCTATTTTACATATCATTTTTCTATTTTCATCTATTGTTTATGTTTCTCTAATGTTTGATTTTTATCTTGTAGTGTTTATGGATTTTGGGTTTATGATTATTCCTTCTAGTTTTTTATTTCTATCCTCTCTCATGTTATTTTTGCTTCTCAATTCTTTTATCTTGTTTTAATTTTGAATTTACCTTCTTCTTTCATGTTTTGATTTTTTATGTCATTCTTATAGCCCTTAGTTTATGTTTATTATGTTAACCTTTTTTTATAATTAAAGGTTAGGAGGAATAAGATATTCGAGAGTGAAAAAACTTTTCCTAAAAGTAATCCAATTAAATAATTTAGTTTATGATATCTGATTTTATTGTTGAATTATGATAAATACTAAATATGTAAAGTAAAATTTCAAGTAGTATTTTGATTTCATAATAATGAAGAAGAAATAATACTTAGATTATGTAATTATGTGTAGATATTTCTGAGACCTATGAATATATAAATAGGTTATTTGATATTTAGGAATCAGACATCGAATTCTAAAAATGTTCTTTTTGTCTGCTTGGATACTTACGTTGACTTGTGGACACTTGCATCAATGCTACCATCTAAATATTTATGAAATTATCTTATATAAAATGTTCACTATATCAATATATGAACACCTAGGTATTTATAGGCTTTTTAAAATTTTATTTGGTGTATCTAGATGTCACATACGAGCTATTTATCACCATTTATAGCTCAAAACCCTAGCTCTCCAACTTAGGTTAGGTTACCTTACCAAAAAATGGGTTAGTGGGCTCACAATGTGTAGTTGACCTCAAATAATCTTCTATCAATGAGCACTACTTACATATCCAATACTCCAAATAGGGCCTCATAATTATGTAATTTTTCCCTAAGTGTTGGTATGTGTGTGAACAATAGTGTAAATTTGTATATACAAGTTCATGAAATGATCTAGATTGTAACTTGAGAAATATGGGTCATGGGCTATCTTTTTATTTTTTTATACATGTAGTACAATCTATCCTATGATTCATATGAAAATAGGGATGAATAGAGTATAATATCTTAGTTATGTTATTTAAAATTAGTGGTATGTGTAAGCTTGAGATGTGTTTGTCTTTTATCCAAATGAATAATCTTTGACTTGTATTTATGCTAGATATTTTAAATGATCCTCATGGAAGGGTTAATTAAATTATTAGGCTGACCTATACACATCAAAATATTTTCAAACTTGAGTGTTTTTAGTGTAAGGATAGTTACATTAGAGTAGGGACAATAGAATTAACACTACTACCTGTCTTGAACACAATCGTCTAGGAAATCAAAAAGTTGTTAAGGTTTTGTAACTAATATTGAATTATATATATTAGAATTTAGGTGTTTTATGGTTATAAATGATCTAGATAATCAGAGTAATCAAGGTTATACTAGGAAATAAGTAATTAAACCCAGTGAGGTGGTGAATGTGGATATTTTAGCTACAAGGAAGGCCAAAATGAAGGGTAGAGCCTTGATATATACTTTTCAAGTGTAAAATACTAGTTTAACATATAAATCTAGATTTAAGAATCTGCATTCTCTCCCTTTTATTTTAGTAATGCATACAGATGAAATTACTAGGTTAAAGGAAAGAAATTGTACCATGTTTTTTACAACACACCTTATTTTTTATTGAGCCTAATTAAATTTTTTATATGTAAATGAACTATAACAAAGATCATTCTAACTTTGTAATTAGTACATATAATCTAAAATTGAATAATTTGAAAATATTTGAAAGAAAGATAATAAAGAAAGATCACACCTATGTGTCTATGTAACCATGTTACCCCTTGGTAGTTTATCTAGGTAGAGATGATTTCTAAATTAAACATTGAAGAGTGTATCAAAAATAAACCTTGGAAACATGAAGAGGGGAACTGGAGGGTGATCATTTCCCTAATTTGGTATAAGGATGAATTGTGCCAATTCGATTAAGAGCACAGAATCTGAATCACACAACTCAAGTATAACCAATCAAGTCAATCCCTCCCAAGTCAAATTATGTAACAATATCAACACAAAATAATAAAATCATAGTGATAATTCTATTGAGGTTGAAAAATCTTGATTTCACTAATAAAAAATATTCAAGTGTTATAGACAAATAAATACCCAAACATTACATCTTGGTGATGTCAATCCATAAATGTGTGTATAATATGAAATTGTATCTATAATTTGGTGCATGTGAACCTTGAATATGTCTCAAGATGAAGTATATATAAAAATTAAACTTAAGCTATCTAACATGTCTATAATATGTATCATAAATCTAAAAATATATGTCCCAAATATATGGCCAATGCATACAATTTTATCCCAAATGTATATCTGAATCATGTAAATGTTATAGAATTATCATGATGATGGCATGGTGGTGTTATGGAGATTCTATGGTGAGTGGATTAAGTGCTTTGATATCCTAAGTGATAATGACAAAGTATACAATGTGCTTGTTCTAATGTGCTTTATGTATGGTTGGTTGATCTTTAGTATTAACATAGATAGAGAGGATCAGTGTTGAATATGGTGATTTGAGCATATATAAGAGGTCCCTAAGATTATAATTGGAATTCATATGGTTGATTATAGTTTTCATCTAGACACTTTAGGTCTAGTGGCATTAAATCTGAGTAGGTAATTTGATGATGTCATCATTGCCATGTATGAATGAGTCAAGGGGAGTTGGTCATATGGTTGTGATCATAGTAGACCCTAGTTATTATGCACCATATCTCAAGTCATGCATCAAAGTGTAGTTAAAGATATGAGGGTGAAAATTTGGCTTCTCAATCAGAATTCATTATTTTCCCATACTTATCAAAATTTTCAATATGGCCAGAAAGAGTTGAGTAAGCACGTTGATGAGGTCAGCATTCACATTCATGGAGGTGTCAAGATAAAATTATCATATGGGTTTGTTCAGTTTTGGACCTAGTTTATTTGTTCTTATTTTTAGATCATATGGTGTAGCATGTCAAAAAATATCCTTATGCAAAGTTGGGCTCCAAGGTAGTTTGACTATGTTTTTACATAGCCAATATTGCAATGTGGTAGAAATAATCAAGTGATCATTTTGATGGTGTTATATATTTCATGTGTGAAGGTGTCAAGATAAATTGATCATATGGGTTTGTTCAGTTTTGAGCATATTTGATTTACACTAAAACTGATATCATGTGATGAAGTATAAAAAAAATTATGGATGCTCAAAATTGCCTCTCAGGTAGGTCTTGACATGGTTGGTTCTATGATAGAAGATTTTGAGAAGGCACTTTAATGGAAATATGTCTCATACATGTGAAGGATTAAGGAGTAGTGTGTCACATGGTTAGATTATCTTATGAGAGGAGATCATCTAGTTTAAATTTGAGATCATGTGAGTAAGCGTAGAATATTTTATTGAGGTGTGAAAATGGCTACTTACGGATATTGAAAGGGTTTCCATAGTCATTTTTGAATTAGTTAAAGTCTAAGCAATATCAATGGTATACGTTACTCCAAGGAGTTAGGAAGTAACGAGATGAGGATAAGTGCACAATGTTTAACATCTAAGTAAAGGTATAAGATAATAATCCAATGGTGAATGAGAATCCATATAGATTGATCAATAATTAGCATTGATTTTTATTTACCTAACTAATCTATAGAGATCGGTGAAGTGCGTTGAGTCAAATTTCTTAGATTACACGAGATGAGGTCAAAGTATTAGAAGTTTAATGTCTAAGAGTTGGTGCCTATACATTAAATATCAATCAATATCAAATGGAGTGTATTTGATCTGAACTGAGAGTTCGTGAGATTTCAGCATTGTGTTTAAAGTTTAACTATGATCATTTGCATTTGAATATTTGAATTCACAAAATAAAAAACTAATGTCTAGTTTTTGGATCATATATTTTGATAGAAGATGAATTTTCTCATGTAGTAAAAAGTAAAGTGGTAGAGGACTCCAAGATGCATCTAGATATATAGATTTGAAGATATAAAAGTGAAAAAAGTCAAATATATTGATTTTATAAGTTGATTGTGTGTTTGTTCTTATTTTCCAAGTGACCCAAGAAGGATATTCAAGCTTGTATAGATATTGTTTTGATGTCTCATGATGAATTAGATATATGGCAGGGTTGTAGACTCCATGATTATGATTTATGTGAAATTTAGAGGTGTGATAAATCTATCTTGAGTATGAACAATGATTAATAATTTGACTATGTGTTCATTCATGGCAATTATGTGAACCAAGTCAGTGTTTTTGTTTTTTGAGCATATATAGAGGTGAGCTAAGTTGACTGTGATATTTTGAAGATATCAAAGAGGACATAAGGAGTAGACTCATGTATTTTAAAGTGGTCTTGTGTTCATTTTTTTCTCAAAGGAATGTTAAAAGAGTGATTGTGTTCACATGAGACCTATAAGGGCTTCAAGGGCCTTATTAAAAGGTGTAGTTCCTTAAGGGTGACCCATAGGTGCTATGTCTAACCTATGAAGGATGTATTGAGATTTGTCTTCATAAGATAATTGTCTTAAGGGATAAGGAATGCTTAATGGCCAACCAAGCTAGTGATTATCAAGATTGCTCTATAAATAGTGGAACCAAAGTTGATGGGTTCTAGAATTGACTGTAAGACTAAAGAGAGATTAGAGAGAGGCTTGTGTGTGTATTATGTGGAGTGAAGGAGGGGTAGAGTTCCCTAAATATGTTTTGAATATAAAATAATTTTGAAGACTATTTGTATGACTTGTTGGTCATAATTCTATTGGTAGAATAGTGCTCTTGTAGATTTAGTGTGAGCAAAGGAGAAGTATGATAAGAAGAGGACCATCATCAGGTGTTGTTGACATCAGTTCAGAGGTGGATGTGTTCATAGGTGTTTTTTGGAATCTCAACATCTAAGGTGTTTACATCCTCCTTGTAAGGTGAAACTTACTAAAAGGTCTGGTTGTTGTTGTAGCTTAGCTAAATAGGTGTGGTAGCACCTTGTGGGATTAGAGTCTCACTAAATAGGGATTGTAGTTCCTTGAACATTTGTAGATGGTCTAAATTGGATCTTATTTTTATAGGATAGTATTCCAAATTATAGGTTCCAATGGGTTTTATTCCCTAAGAGGGTTTCCCATGTATGTCATGTGTTATGTGATTGATCTTGCGTTGTCTCTCTTGTTCATTGTTATGGATGTTGTATATGCTTCATGAATGCTTGTGGTATTTGATTAATTATTTTTAAATATTAGAGTTGAATTTGAATTATTTGGGCACACTAATTAACCCCCCCTCTTAATGATTGTACCTTTAACAATAAATTATGCAAACTAAATCAAATTCCTCCCATTATGTCAATTGTATGTATGTGGAGTCATGTATTATATGACATGGCTCTAATGATATGTCCCCAATTTTAAGGTGATGGTATTTTAAAAGTGATAATCACCTTATCTCAAAAGGATAAGACAAATATGTTGTACATGTGTGAACCATGTAGTGAAGAAGCATATAGTACTATCATGTCAAAGTAGATATATCAATAAAGCTCACATTATGCATACATAAAAATCCATAAGATGAATTATATGAATCATGCAAATGTATATAAAATAAAATAACTCAAAAAAAATCAAGCACACATGCAAAAGTACTCAAATGTCACACAAAGAAAGGTCTAAGAAGACTGAAAATAAGTTGCATGCTCAAATGCCACACACTCAAATGGAATACATGTGTAAATTTATACACACCAAATAAACATGAAACACACAAGGCACTATGGAAAATAATCAAAGGAACATGTTCAAATTTTCCACAAGTAAGACAAAGAACAAGTAATAAGTATACCCAAGTAAGATAATATAAATAGATAAAGTAATGAAACATAAGCAACTAAAATAACCATGTCATATTAGTCCCTACATAATGTGTCATAAAAAAGTCATGTAGGATAGTATATCAAAACACATTGTGTAAGATAGAAACATGAGTATAGGCATGTGTAATATATATAAGCTTAGTAAGATAATGAAAAATGATCATTAAAAAATACAACCTATGTCAATCATGATTATATAGAAACAAGGTAACCCCAATGTAGTGTATCATAATAGAAGAGGAAAGGTCCAACATTTACATTATTGAGTATCATGGTTCTAATGCATTCTTGTATCATAATCAAGTATCCATGAAACATATGTGTGTATATAAATTATATGCTATATATTAATATAAGGTAAATAACATATGGAAAAGCTAGAAAACATGTGAAATTCAAAATATATTTGGTATTTTTGAATTAATTAAATGTTTTTATATTTTCTTGAATTTTTTTTTTTAGAACATTTTATTTTTTTAGAAACCATTAATGATATGGGTTATAAAATAAATGGATATATTCCATTGGCCATGATTCCTTGTTTTTATTCAATCATTTATGCCATTTTATTGCCAATGCTTTTGTATCATCTTCTAAGGCAATGTCATCTATTATTGCTATAGGTATATCCATGTGTCTACCATGTGGAATGCAAATTTATTTTTATTTGAATTTTAAATTAAGGTACATATTGGTAGTATTTATCATTGCATTCATGTTGGTTACCTAATATTTTCCAAGATAAAAGGTTAGATTTGGTTTTGTATCCATTACCCATATCATGGTATGTATTAATTTAGGGTCATGTCACATTCACCATATTCTGAACCCTTTTTAGAGTTAATGGTTAGGAGGAATATGATATTCAAGAGTGAAGTAAACTATTCCTAAAAGGAATCCAATTAAATAATTTAGTTTATGATATTCAATTTTAGGGTTGAATTCCAAAAAATAATAAATATAAAAAGTAAAATGCTAAATAGTATTTTGATTGTGTAATCATGAAGAATAAATAATACTTAGCTTATGCGATGATTCACATATATATCTAAGATATACATGCGTGTAAATAGGTTATCTTATTTTCAAGAACTAGTTGTCAAATTATATAAATATTGTTTCTATCTACTTGGACACGTGTCAAATTATGGACACTGGTGTCGATGTTACTAGCTAAATCTCAATGTAATTATCCTATACATAGTTTTATTTGTATCAAGATGTGATAATTTAGGTTTTTTTTTATATCACCTTTCATATAGTGTATATAGATCTCATTCATAGGATTTTTATCATTGTTTATAGCTTAAAACCATAGCTCTCCACCTTAGGTTAGGTTACCTTACCAAAAAATGGGTTAGTGGGCTCATGGTGTCGATCTGATCTTAAAGACACTTCTATAAATGATAACTACCTACATATATAATACTCTAAGGAGGGACTTATAATTATGTATCTCTCCCCTACGTGTTGGTATGTGTGTGAAAAATAGTGTATAATGTTATATGCAAGTGTATGCAATGATTTAGCTTGTAACTTGACAAATATGGATCATGGGATATATTTTTAGTGTTTCAAAGTTTAGTATGATTGATATGTAAATTAGGATGAATAGGGTAGAATAATTTAGTTATGAAATTTGTAATTTATTAGTATGTTCAAGCTTGAGAGGAGATTTTTTTGTGCCCAAATGAATTGGCTTTGACTTTTATTTATACTAGTTCTTTTGAAATGATTCTCATGGAAAGGTTAATGATATTATTATGCTGACTTGTATGCATCAAAAAATTTGAAGTTTGAGTGTTTGTAGTGAAACAACATTGTGTTGGATAAGAGACATTAGCATCGACACTATTATCTTGAGTACAATGTCCTTTCACTATAAACACTCAAATTTGTAGTGTCTTGAATATAATTATCTAGGAAAGAGGAAAGATGTTGAGGTTCTATAACTGATAGTGAAATATATATTATATTTAGGTGTTTTGTGGTTAAAAATGATTTATATAATCATACTAATCAAATTAAAACTACTAAATAAGTAATTATACCTAGTGAGGTGGTGAATGTTAGCCTTTTAGTGCAAGGAAGGTCAAAATGAAGGGTAGAGCCTTGAGATACATTTTCAAAGTGTACACAACTAGTTTAACATATAAATCAATATTTAAGCAACTAAATATTTATTTTTACCTTGATTTTTATTATTTTTATCCAATTTCAAAATCCTACACATATTTATCAATGACGATAACACATATATATTGAGGCCTTCCTCCCTAGTGTTCTTTGATTTATGAGTTAATTTTTAGATTAGTTCAGATCTTCCTCTTATTGTTGCTTCTCACTTTTTCCCATTGTATTATGTCTTTATTGATTGATAGTTTACCTACTATTTGACCCTATGTTTGGATAAGGATTCTATGGGGTTTAGGTTAATAATATGGAAATGAATAATCATAAGGGTGATAAATAGATCTATAGAAAGCCAATTAATTGAAAAACTTAGATAAAACATATACTGAAATTAATATAATGAGATATGCTATAAATGGAATGTATAACTATGATACATATTATAATGATAATGAAAAAAAACTACGTAGTTAGTTTTGATGTTAATCCATATCTAGCTCTATAAGAGGTATAACATAGGTTGGATTTGGATTCTAGATTAGTTACCTAATTTTATAAAAATGCCCTATGTAACTATAGACACTTACATCAACCTGAGATGGTTATGTCAATGTTTATATCTAGATTGGATGCAGGTCTCTAGTATGGAATATTTGATGAAACTATATGTGACTTCTTAGATGATTTTGGGTTCTCTATATCCTTTATTCTAATTCATTCATATTAGTGTATTAGTCACTATGGATGCATATGATTTTTAAGTCATCCTTTTAGCATATTTAAATTATCCCACATACTTAAGAAGTTGTAATTGTTATAATAGATATAGTGTTTAAGTAATTTTTGAGGCCCAATGAAGGCATCCATGAAAATTATTGTATTTATCTTACTCAAAAGAGGTTTCCACCTCAAAGTGGATTACGATCTAAAGGTTTCTTGGGTTATTTTCCAAAGTTCATTACATTGTTCATTTATTTTCTATAGTTCATAAATCTATGTAAAAAGGATCCTCGCATCTAGTATCATAGCACTTTCTTTGCCTACAGGTATATTTTGGATAATTTTTTTAGCAAAGGCTTTTAGGAGCTATGCCAAATACAAAAATATTTTTCCTTGCCTCTATTTTCTACATCTTCATTACAAGTTTGGATAAGGGTAAATACCCCATTACATAATTATGGTAATTACTTAGGAATAAGCCCTAAAACTCATTTTGAGGAGTTCCATAGGTACTCCTAAGTATTTGACCCATTGAGAGGACCTACCAATGAAAATGGTAATGACCCATCCTGATTGACTAGTTTCCACCTATGAAGCCAACCAAGAGCTATCACTTAGGGGTAAATTTGTGGATGGAAATTTTATGAAGAGTAGTACTCATTTAGAAATAATTGATGTCTAGAGAGAATCATTAAAACCCTTAGGCATCTAGAGAAACTTTGGGCCCATATCCAACATAATAGTTTCAAAATACCAATAGTAGAATGATCATAGTTGAGAATAGTTGGTAACCACACACTTGTTGATAGACTTTTGGCAGGAGAAACCAAATGGAAATTGATTTTAAAAGAGTAAAAAAATTAATTTTTTTAGAATAACTCTCCCTCTATAATTTTTTTGACTCTCAAAATTTCTTGAAACACCTAAAATTCCATTCTACACATTTTTTCCTTAAGGGTCCATATCCAAATTCCACTTTTGTTAGCCAAAAATCTCATTTTTTTCATTTTTTCAGGTTTTGCCATAACTTATTTAGTTTTTTCCCTCTTGATTAAAAACTTTACCTTTCCCTTTTGTGATCCTTTGTCCCTCTTGGACAAATTTTCCATTTTTTTTGTTATGATTCTAAAATTGCCCTTGACTTCATCAATCCTAACTAAGAGGTGCCAAAGAACTAGTAAAAGTACATTTGCCCCTTTCAATTGAGTCTTAATTAAAAAAATTACTTATTAACCATGTCTTAAACTAAAAAAAAAATATCCCTTGCCAAAAAAACACTTGTTATGGGAGCCACCTATGTAGGTACAAAGATCATGAAGAAGAAATTACAACATTGAAAACCTTGGTCACAAAGTTAACCGATATGATGCATGGACTAAATCAACAAAATAGTCTTTTCTTAATAAATTATAAGAATATTCTTTAGATAATATTTTTTCTTCTCCACACACATCATGTGGGCCCAATATGTAATTTCCATATTTCAATGGTAAAAATCCTATAGGATGGATATATCAAGCTAAACAATTATTTAACCTTCACAATACTTATTTTATCAACAAAGTCCCAATTGCTTCCTTCCACTTACAACAAGAAGCACTCCAATGGTACTATTGGTATCTCAAGTTTAATGATGAACCTAATTGGAAAACCTTTGAATCCTTACTAATAGACAATTTTGGTTCCTTATCATTCTAGGACTTTACAGTAGCTCTCACCAAACTCTGTCAAATAAACATCATTCATGATTATCAGATTAAATTTAAGAAACTAGTTAATCACACTAAAGGGTTATTATATGACTTATTCAAGAGTTGTTTTATCAGTGACCTAAAAGATACAATCCACTTAAAGTCAAAAAAATTCCATCCCAACAAAATGATGTACACCTTAGGTCTAGTTAAGTTAGCATAAGACCAACTTTTAGTGCAGCATCGACGTCCCACTTTCCCACCTATAAAGAACACAGCAAACCAGTGGCCAACCATAACCACACTAGTAAAAAACATAACTAAATTAGAGATATGGGCCTATAAAGAGAAAGGATATGATTAAAAATGGGTTCAAGGGTCACAATTGCATAACACAAAAGATCTACTTGTTATATGTAGAATCACTACCAAAAGAGGATAGTGAGCCCAATATCCAAGAATTATAAGATGATCAAGCAGAACAAATCCCCTCTGAGGACTCAATATCTTATAATACTCAACCTAAGATCTCTCTAAATTCACTATTAGGTGTTACCACCCCTCAAACCATGAATTTCAAGGTATTTTTTAAAAGTATCCCTCACAATCCTAATTGACTCTGGAAACACTCATAATTTCATTGATCCCCACATTGTTAAGTAGGTAGACTACTTTGTACACCCTTGTTCTAGATTTGAAGTCATGATTACTAATGGGGGAACATTGTCATGTAAATGGAAGTTTTATAGTGTGTGTATCATGATAGGTAATTATACTCTTTTCTCATATATGTTTTTCCTACCCTTAGGGGGATGTGATGTGGTTGGAGGGGCATAGTTCCTCTATACATTGGGACCTATTCTATGGGAACTTCTTTGAGATTTGGATGTAGTTCATAGATAGTGGCCAAAAGAACACCTTAAAAGGGTTTTTACTCATATCTACTCACATCATTAGTTCCCATCACAAGGAAAATATTTTTAAGAAAGGCTCACATGGGATCATAGCCTAGTTTCACTCCATCCAACTCCAACTCCTCATTGTTACTAAATAGCCTGCTAATTTATAAACCATCCTCAAAAAACATATAACCTTTTTTATATATTTGGTGGGATTGTCCCCTTCACACCCTGAAGATCATTGCATTCTTCTCCTCCTAGGAAGTATCCCACCCAACATCTAGCCATACTTCTATCCCCATCTACAAAAGACTAAGATTAAATAGATAGTATGGGAACTCCTCAAGTCTAGATTTATTTACCCCAACACCAACCCATACTCCTCTTCAGTGCTTATTGTCCATAAAAATATGGGTCATGGTGCATCTGCATTGACTTCTATTCCCTTGACCACCTCACTATCAAATATAAATTCCCAATTTTGGTCATCAATGATCTTATTGATGAGCTCCATGGCTAAAAAAATTCTCCAAATCAATATTTATTTAGGATATCATTAGATCCACATGCATGTTGATGACATTTTAAAGATATCCTTTCATACTCATGATGGTCACTATGAATTCTTGGTCATGCCATTTATACTTACAAATTCCCTTTCAACATTTTAGGCACTAATGAATAAAATCTTTCATCCTTTCCTTCAACAATTTTCTTTGGTTTTCTTTGATGATATTTTGATCTACAGCCACACATGGGTCAAGCATATCCAAAATCTTGATAAGTCATTATAACTTCTATCAGATAATCAATTATGTGTTAAGTAGTCCAAGTGTTCCTTTGGTCAAGAGGAATTTGAAAATATATGGTGCATTATTTCAGTTGATGGGGTTTGCACAGATCCAAAAAAATTAATGTCATGCAACATTGGCCTCAGTCAACAACCCTCAAGAGTTTTTGTGGATTCTTAGGCCTTATAATATACTATCTTAAGTTTGTCAAGGATTATGGAAATATCATGGATCCCTTCACTTCTTTATTGAATAAGGATGCATTCACATGGGATGTTGTAGCTGACCAAGCATTCATGGTACTCAAATAGGCTATATAGCACACCATTTTTGGCCATGCTAGACTTCACCAAAAATTTCACCATTTAAAGTGATGTATGTGGAAACATCCTAGGTATTATTCTTCTCTAAGAGGATCATCCCATTATTTTTACTATAAAATCCCTTTTTAGAGAAAAATTAGCTTTATCTACATACAAAAAGGAAATGATGGAAATTCTACATGAAGTAAAAAATGGCAGCCATACTTGGGAATCATTTTTACATAAAAATTTATCACTAGAGATTGAATTACTTCATGTAACAATGGGTCTCATCATTGACATATTAGAAATGGGTCAGCAAACTCATCGGTTATGATTATGATATCACTTACAAGAAGGGTAAATACAATTTTATGGTAAGTGCTCTCCCATCCATATTCAAGAACTAGACTTCCCTTTCTTCAATCTCCATGCCCATTATAAATTGGTTGGAATAAATATACCCAAGGGTGTGTAAATTATCCCACCTTACACCACCTCATTCAATAATTAACCAGTAACCCATTTATAGTACCACATTATTCATGGGATGGTACTTTTCTACATCACAAGGGTCATCTAGTGCTTCCCAATAGCACAAACCTTCATCAAGTTATATTCTATGAAATACATGCTTCTCCATTAGTAGGGCACTCAGGATTTCTCAAAACATATAATTAAGCAAGTCAAAACTTATTTTGAAAGGATATGAAAGGGGAAATTAAATAGATGGTGGTTGAATGTGATACATGCCAATGCAACAAAAGTTAAAAAATAGTGATTCCTAGTTTGATCAAGCCCTTTCCCATTCCTAATAGGATCTAAACTAATATTTATATGGATTTTATTAAGGGGCTTCTAAATTTGGATTAAAATATTGATTCTAGTGGTAGTAGACTACCTCTCTAAATGTAGTCATTTTTGTGCCCTCATCCATCTTTATATAGCCTCTATAACTACACAAGTGTACTTGGATCAGATCTTCCATCTTCATGGTATCCCTTCTTTAATCATATTTTATCATGATGCAACTTTCACAAACCATTTTTATACAGACCTATTATGATGCACAAGCACACAACTAAAGATGAGCTCTAGGTATCACCCACAAATATATGGCCAAATAAAAAATGTCAACAAATACTTGGAAACATTATTTCATTCCTTTAATTTAGAACAACAAAATTAGTGGGCAAAGTAGATTCCCCTCACATAATGATGGTACTATACCTCCTACCACACTTCTACTAAAATGAATCTATATGAAGTAGTTTATGGTCAAGTACCCCTAACAATTATCCAATATACCCTTGATAGTTCCCCAATTTAGGCAGTTGACACTAATCTCTAACATCAGGATTAGATTATCAACACCTTACAGGGCAATCTCAATTTGGAAAAAAACTAAATGAAGTAGCAGGCTAATCATCATTTCTCTAGGTGTACTTTTCAACCTAATGATATGGTTTTTCTTCATTTATATCCATACAATAAATCATCCCTAAAACTAAAATGCCATCATCATAATATTGATCTGAAGTTTTATGGGCCATATAAATTTATGTAGCAAAGTGGGTCTATTGATTACAAGTTAGAACTTCCACATTCCTCCTAAGTTTACCCAGTCTTTCATGTTTCCTATTTTAATAAAGTTCTTAGAATCAACATTAGAGTACAAATAGTTTTACCAAAATTTGATAATGAAGACTCCATCCTTATTGAACCATAAGTAGTCCTAAATATGCACACCCACCAATTTCATTTCAATTCAATCATGAAATTATTAATCTAGTGGTATGGCATGTAACTAGAAGATGTCACATGGGAACCATTATTCTAAATTTATTAATGATTCCAACATCTGAAGCTTTGAGGACAAAGTTTTTCTAAGGGGGAGGGGATGTTAGGAACCCATGTCCTACCCCTATATTTTTATTTTTATTTTATTAGACACTATAGATGCATATGTTTTTTTAAGTTATCCTTTTAGCATATTTAAATTATCCCACAAACATGGGAATTAGTAATTATTAGAATATATTTAGTATTTAAGTAAGTGTTGAGGCCTAATAAAGGCATCCATGAATATTATTATGTTGAGCTTACTCAAAAGAGGTTTCCCCTTGATAATGGCCTAAGATATAAAGGTTATTTTGGGTTATTTTCCAAAGTTCATTTCATTGTTCATTTATTTTTTATAATTTTTAAATCTATGCAAAAGGATCCTCACAATATATGGGTCATGGATTATCACTCCTTGTCAAAGGAAAAAAAACCTATTTTTTCATCTTCATAGTGGCTATGGAAAAATGGGATTAGTCATCACACAATATCAATCTTACCCAAAAACCCCTCTAACAATAAGAACTACCTATATAGCCATTAGATTGAAGTAGACTTAGATTTATGTAGTTCTCCCCTAATGTGTTGGTTTGTGTGTGCATAAGGGTGTAATATTTGAAAAACAAGTATAATAGTGCTGTAACTTGTAGTTTTGTAAAATATGTTTCATGGGATGTTATTTTAGTACTTTAGACATATAGATGTGTTTTCCCTATAACTAGAATGCAAATTATAAAAAATAGGGAAGCTTTGCTCACTTGAATGCTTTCAATATTTTACCATGTGAGTTGTTAGGTCTATGCTAGGTGAGGAATGAATGAGGATTGATCTTGTATTTATACCAATCCTTTTGGAGAATATCTCATGTTAAGTCACTTAGGCTAACCATAGAAATATATTTCATTTATAAATTTAATGGCTTTAGGGCACTAAACACTTGTGTTAACATAAGCACCTGACTAGGATGTAAGTGCTTAAAAAGTTAAAAAGTAGGTACATATTTATAACTTGTAGAGATGGAAGATAAGTAGGTTTAGATCATTCTTAGAAATTTATAAGGCTTAGATCATCAGAATGATATTGTTTAGACTAAGAGATAAACAATGTGAATAGAGAGATAAAAAAAGAAAGCCTTTTGGTAACAATAAAGGTCTAGAATTGAGAGTGATAGATAAGGTCTATGTAGACACCAAAATTACATCACTCACGTGTGTAAATCCCTATGTTGAAACCCCCCTTGATCTCTTTTTAATAATTAGCCTTCCTAACCCATGTTTTCACCCCTCACACATTTTATTAATTTAAAAATATTTAATTAAGTTAATAAAAAACTACTTATGCCACCTTACCTAGCCACCCCATCCTAAGACTAATTTTTACCCTTTGAGTCACCTCAAGACTTAGTCCCCTAATCTTAACTACCCATGACTTATTTTTACCCCTAACATAAATTCCTAACTAAATGTGTTCTTCTTAACCTCACATTTATACCATTTTCTAATAGATACCACATTTGGCAAGAGAAGAAATAGAAAATAGGCTAAAAATAGCCCTTTTACCTATTCTCATGCCATTGATGTCAGTCAACCTTTGGTCAATGTCATCAGGATCACTGATGTTGATTACTTAATCCAAATTCCAAGCTAATATTTAGGTTAATAAAAACTAGAAAAAAAATCAATCATTCACATAAAAGTTTTAGCATTTCAATTTCTACATCCAAGTTTATCATTACTCTGCATAAATCAGTCTAGATTAAGAATTGATATATTGCATAGAGCTTGGATTTTTCTGAACTAGCAACACATGCTTGTCTTTTATATTCACATATTGCTTTAACACACCCCATCAGAGCCATCTATCCAACATTCATGATTCATCCATTTCACCAGATAATTATATCTTTGTGTTTTGTAATTCTTTTAAATAGTCATTTTACAATTACTTTACATTATACTATTTATTATTTTATGAATGTCCCAACTCTCCCTGTGAAGGATTTTTAAAACTCCTTTGCCTATTTCCCTTTGCTTAAAACATACCAACCCTCTATATACACCCACCTAAGTCTTATCCACTCTCTTACGACTCTTTTCAACCTCATAAACCTGACCAACATCTACCTCCCAGCTCATAAAAGTCTCCTACAACTTCCTGAGAACCTACTTCCCCTATCGACATTAGTCATATTTACTTATTGATATTGGTAGCCTAATCGACATTGATGACTATTAATTTTCACTAACCTCCCTGAGCCTACCTAAACAACCTCCAAAAACATAAATAACTCACATTACCTACATTGTGTCACTCTCTACTACACTCAGACTACAAAAATGGTACAAATATTTCTCTCTTACTCTCTCTTTCATTTTGTTATTCATTACCATTTTGTTTCAAAAAGTGGGATGTCATCCCTAAGGAATTTTGAAACCTCTAAGAAAAAGCACGTAGCTTGGTAGCCCACTCATATATCTACTAACAAATATTTTTGGTGGTAGTGCTTTCTTATTCATAGGTAGTCCACCCTAGCCAAAGAGGAGTGCTCAACATCGTCTGGATATGGTGTGCAACCAATCTAGGTTCTCTCTAATCTCTAATCCCTACCCTTCATCTTTGTTTCTCCTTAAACATCAAATAGATTCAAAATTTAGTGAAATAGTCTATATATTCCAAGTTTACAATACCAAGGTTCTATATAATTCATAAATAGTATGTACATTCCCCCCCCTGATTTAATCTAATATTGAAATTTTTGGTTTAAAGGAGAAGAAATGTGTACCTAGGTGTATATATCACACTTATTTTGCATGAGCCCAAATTTTAGTGCTTTGTTGGTGACTAAAATACAACCAAGAGCATATTATAATATATAATTAGTACATATAATCTAAAATTGAAAGCATTTAAATGATTAAAATTGAAAGAGAACAAAGTTTAGGAGTACACCTATGTATCGATGAAACTGCCTTACCCTTTAGCAATTTGATTTGAAAACATGTATCATTATGAATCATTAGAATTTTTATTAGGACAAAAATAAAATTTGTAAATTTCATATATCTAGGAATATAGAGATATATTAGATAACACATACCCCTAACTTTGGATAAAATGTGAGTTTCGACCTAGTAGTTGAGATTAGCTCAACTAGGCAACCCAATCATACTTATAACCTAGTTAGCATGAGTGAACCAAGTCAACTCACACTATAAATATGGTGAGGCTAGATGATGTAATAAATTCCAACCTATAAACTTGGCAAGATTGAGTGATTTAATCTCCTTAACCATACCGAAATCAAACCAACTACTATAATAGATTGGCTTAATATAGCCCATGAAATTCTATCTTGGTGGGTGATGACAGTACATAGAAATGTTTTAAATTTGAAAATGATTTTATTTTATAATATTACATGCACATTACATATAATATTCACCTTAGATATGTCTCATGTTTAAACTGATTATAATAATGGTACCAATGTATATAATTCTACCAAAAATGTGTATCTAAATTATATAATTATGAATTGGGATAATTTTAAATTTGAACAAGTGTGGAGGACATGCTTATCATAACATGCCCATACTATATATGTAAAAATCAAAAGACTAATATTTATTCCAATGTGGAGGACATGTTTCCAAAACATGCCCCTACTATAATCTAGGTATGTTGAATAATAAATAAGTGTGGATAGCATGTTTCCAAAACATGCCTCCACTAAATCTAAAATTATGACAAATGTGGAGAACATGTTTTCAAAAACTTCCCCCACTATAATTTGAATCTATGAATAAATTTATAAGTCATGCCTCTATGGCATTACCCCACTAATATTCCCCCCTTTTATGATGAGGAGAAGTATCAAATAGTAGTTACCTTACCTCAAAGTTATAATATAACCATGTAACCTGTGAATGTACCATGTAACATATAAAACGAACATGTCTAGGTAGATATATCATGAAAGTGCATAGAATTTGATCACATAAAGGCCTAAGATGTATGATATATATCATGGAAATGTCTAGATAATAATAGTATAAGATCAACAAGAAACCAAACCCACACACAAGAGCACTCAAAATTAATTCATAATATAATAGTCCAAGGAGACCTCAAAAAAGGGGCATGTTAAAATGTCACATAATAAAAGGGACGTGACTTAGTCATATGTCCACAAAAGCAAGAATGACATATTCAAGAATTCATACAACAAGTGATGACATATTCAAATGCCAAAAAGGCAAACAAAGGTAAGGGGTGAAAACAATGGAGCATATTCAAATGCTCAAATAAATAAGACAATAGTAAGGCAAGACACTTAAGGAAGTCCATGAATGAAATCATAAGTAATGAGCATAAACATAGCATACTAGTCCATGGATCATATGTGTTAGTAAAAAATGTTAAGTACATAGAATATCAAGTACAATGTATAATATATAAGCATGTATAAAGGCATGTGTAAGTACATAAGATAAAATATGATAATATAAAATGAACATAGAATGATATAACTTGGATGTATCACGATCAAATAAGTAGATGCCCCCAATGTCCACATGACATGAGTAGAAGGAAGGCCCAACATATGAAAGTGCATAGATCATGTATATGTGTATTCCTATAAAAACATGTGTGAAACATGTGTATATATAAATAAATGATATGTTATCCACTAACATGGAACCTACAAAATAGATGCCAAGGAGCTAATAGAACATGTAAATGCATAAAATATTTTTGTATTTTTTATTTTTTTAGTATTTTTAGAATAGTTGAAACTAGTGAAGCTACCCTATCATCTCATCCAATGGATGTTCAGAGGTATCTCCCCACCATTAACCCATTGTAATAAACCGGTGGTACTTCCAAGGATCATGTGTAGGTGCAATATTTGTCATTGTAGTATTTATGATGGTTTGTGTATGTATAATAGGACTTTTTGGTCATGAATAAATAGTAAGATTAGGGGTTTTTTAAACCCATCATTTAAGGGTCTTCAGTTTATTTGGAATAATAGTAATAGGAACATGGGTAGGTGATTTGGATATCTGAATATGGTGTGTAGTAGATGAGGATTCCATAAAACCCACTCTATATCTCTGATGTAATGGTCTCTCGAGTATTAGTTAACTAGTAAAGGGGATTGCATGTTACTTACCCTTTTGCATAATATTAACCTTATGAGGTTTGACAATTAGCTATGTGGGTATAAATTTATCTTCCTCAATATAAAGTGCATATGAAACTTTAGAAACTATAATTACCCAATTGGCATGAATGTATTTAACACATCCATGCACTATATAAATTACAACTCAAATTATATGTATCCAAGGATCAAAGACACACATGGAAGGTATAGTTGAGAACGTAGTAACCACATGTGTGGGACCCACATATAAAGGTAAATCAATCTCACTAAGAACCTACTATAAGGTCCCATCAAATTCTTTAACTTTTCTGGCTAAAAGGCGTAAATCATGATTTGTATAACCCAAATGCATAAGTAATGTCATAGTAAAAATGTTCTTGCTTTTACCATTATCAATCATAACATTACATCTAGGTTAGTGATCAAGATATGATCAAATTAATAAGGAATGAAGATTTGAGCCATCATTCTAATCTCACTGTCATTGAAAGTAATAGAATGTATTTGAACCATAGGAGGTATATGTCGCATATAGGTACCAATAATCCCATCCAATGGATGCTCATAATGATATGGATAAGGATAGTGTCATTTGTACTTTTGGATCCTTCTATGAATGATCTTGAAAAATATTATTAAATATTTTTTATTTCTAGTGATCACCAAGTTGTGAACCTGATTCTTTTATAGGATCATCAAATTAAATGGTTTTATCATTAATGATGTCTTGAATCTTATACTTCAAGATAAAACCTTTTTTGTAGAATGCTTAGGGCCTTGGTGATAGTTAGAGTAAGAATTCACATCCTATTATTTGTGTAGAGGTATACTCATATTAACCTCTTTAGGATAAGGGAGAGATATAATATGACACTCTACAATTCATGGGAGTAATGAATTTGGAGACTCAGGTAAGCATTAAAACTATCTTTGTGCATTAGATAAAACAAGCTAATTAGGTTGATGTGACACTACATTAACCATGGTGATTTTTTCCTTTTTAGGTTCAAGAGGTTTGACCTTATAACTTAATTTGACATTAAGCTTGGTATTATATGTATGTGTAGTCAGTGTGTTTGCTACATAATTATTTTATTCAATGAAATAAGCTTCATTTCATAGTCTTGATCAAAGTGGCCTAAGTCATCAAAAGATTTGAACTTTTTGAATACAATGGACTCATGGGAAGGAGAAAGTAAACTTTGCTTGAAAATATCTTTAAGCTCTTTATCTACCATAGGATTAGTCATTTTATCCAAAATTGTATTTTACCTCAAGACATACTTATTAATAGATTCATTAGTTCCTTGTTTGATATTTGAAATTTGGGCATAGGAAACTTTTCAGTAATATTAATAGAGAAATATAGCAAAAATTGAACTGTAAAAGATTTGAATGCCTTTACTAATTGAAGAAGTAAATCATAGAACCACCTCAAATCATAATCCTTGAGGTTCATTATAAATAATTTGGTCAAAAGTTTATTAGTGGAGGAATAGTCAAGGCATGCTACAAAAAAGGATCCAAGATGTTATTCAGGATCACCGTTGCAATATAAAATGTGAAATTAGGTGAAACGAAACTAGTTGGTAAGGGGTGAAAAAATATCTTAGATACAATAGGATTATGAAACACATCTTGAAAATTAATAGTGTGAGAATAATTTAAAGCCTTTTATTCAATATTTTTGACCTTGTCTTCCAAGATCTTTATAAATTGAAGATGATTTTGCATTGTAGACCGGGATTTATATTAGTAATCAGCATAGTCACCAAAGGGGAATTAAACATTTTTTTAGTAGTAATAGGCATTAAAAATGGTAATTAGTTTAAATTATTAAGGGTTCCCATATAAGATGTGCAAATAGTAGTTTGTCTCATAGGGAATAATGGTTTAAAACTATAACATGTGTCCCCACTAGATGTGTAGAGATTGATTGGTATGAAATCAGTTCTAGTACCCTCTAAGGACTCACCATCACTAGGTGAGGAAAAAAGGCATCCATTAAGCTCTTTTCATTATTGATATGAGTGATCAATGCTTATTTATCTTGTATTTTAAATCAAGTTTTTTATTACTAGTTTCCATTGCATACAAATAAAAAAATTAAGAATTTGAACAGTAAACCAAAACCCTACGAATCATAATTTTTTTACATTCACATCATTATATTCACCAAATGTTTATCCCTATGTTTGGATAAGTATATTATAGGGTTTAAGGATAAGAATATAGAAATTAATAATCACAAGTGTGATAAATAGCTCTATAACAAGATAATTAATAACAAAACTTAGATAAAACATATACTAAATTTGTTGTGCTAGAATATGTTAAATATGAAAAGTAGATATATGATAGATATTACAATCATAATGAAAACAATATACTTAGTTTTAATGCTAATATGGGTCTAGATTTGAAATAGGTAGAAAGTAGGTAGGATCTAGATTTTGTATTAGTCCCCTGATTTTGCAAAAATTCCCTCTATAATTATGAATACTTGCATCAACATGGGATGGTTATGTTGATGTTTCTATCTAGATCAAATGTAGGTGTCTAGTAATAAATACCTACTAAAACTAGATGTAACCACCTATATGCTTTTAGGTTTTGTATAGCCTTCACTCTGATGAATTCGGATCTAGGTAATGGATTGTCACTCCTTGTCAAATGAAAAAACCCTAATTCTTCATATTCATAGTGGTTATGATAAAAATGGGTTATTGGGCACATGTTGTTGATTTATCCTTAAGAACCCTCTATTAATGAGCACTATCTACATAACCAATACTCGAAATAAGGATTTAAACTTATGTATTTTCCCCTGATGTATTATATTGTGTGTGCACAAGGATGCAATATGTGGAAAGCAAATATAATAGTGATCTAGCATTTAACTTAGAAAATAAGGCTCATGGGATGATACATTCATACTTTAGACCTATATATTTTTTTCCCTATGGTGTCTATGGAAATAGGATAAAATAAGGAAGCTTTTCTCATTCTAATGCTTGATTGAATGCTTTCAGTATTTTTCCTTATGAGTTTCTAAGTATGTGTTAGGTGAGGAATGAATGAGGATTTATGTTGCATTTATACCAATCCCAAAATATGTCACATTAAAACACTTAGGTTGACTATAGGGATACATTTATTTTGAAAATTGAATGAATTTAGGGTACTGGACACTTGCATTAGGTGAGGACACTTGCATCAATGTACGTGGTTGACTGGGACGTAAGTGTTTAGGAGGTATAAAAATAGGTATAGGACCAAAAATTATAGAGATGGAAGATAAGTAGGTTTACAACATTCTTCACAAAATAGAAGGCATGGGTCATTAGAATGACATTGGTTAGAGTAATACATAAGTAATAAGCACAAATAGATAGTATATGTGTTCCTTTAGGTAGTGGGAAAGTTCTATAACTAAGATGAACATTCAAGGTTTGTGTTTTCAAGTGTACAAGATTGAGATGTTATATAATTCATAAATAGTGTCTACACTTACAACTTTGATTTTTTTCACAATTTTTTTTATTATTCATTTTATTTCATGCCTCTTGTCTTGTCTCTTGTTTCATTCCATTATTTCCAAAATAATAAAACTTTAAAAAAAAATACCCTTTATCTTTATTTGTTACATAGTTACACATTCATACATATCATGTTTATCTACATGTTATTATAGGTTTACATAAACATTATTACAAACATGCTCCTCTTGGTATTATTTGAGTTGTTTGCATGATATATAGCTTGTACATGATCATGGACATACAATTTCTTCATAAATTCATTGTGTTTACACCTAAGGTCATCCTCACATTAAGGGCATGCCTATGTTGGGGGAATTTTCAAATGGTTTCATGTTCTATTTTTCATAGTTTACATTAAAATTTATATAATTTATTATACATATGTTTCTATAGATTATATCATGTTTAATTCATTACATGGATACATGTGTTGATTTGCATGATGGATACATCATGTATTATATTTTTTTCTCTATGATTGCTTGAATAACTTGCATGTGTGTGATTGATATATATTTTTTGTTTTTGTGTATTACTAAACATTTATTTATTTGTTTTCTATAGTTTATCCTCTATCTATCCAATTTGTTTCTATTGGGTGTGATTGATTGATTTTTTTATTTTAATTGCTTTTATTTTCTCTAAGGTTTCACTTATTTTATGTGGTTACATGATTGTGGATGTTTAAATTTTTATTTTAGTATACGATTCTATATGTGCAGTGTCATGATCTATACCACACATTTTCTTAAATTCTAATATACTATGCTTGGTGCCTATTAGCAAAATTTTGGCTACCATAGGATAGGGTCATAAAAAATTTCCTTTTGAAATGTGTGTTAGCATAGTTTAAGGTAAATTTTATAATTTTAAGTTAATGTTCATTTTGATCCTATGATTGTTTAGTCACTTCATAATAGGTTTCAATTTGGTCCAAGAGAACAAAAGGTTGAGAAAACCTTTTTGAGTCTTTTAACAAATGTCAAGTCACCCTATATTCCCTTTTTGTTTGTACAAGTTTCTAAAAAAAGTTTATAACATATTTTATAATGTTATAACCTATTTCAAGTGTTTTCTTATGGTCTGTGTAATGTTCAAGAGAAGAATATCTAATAAATGGTAGATAGTTGGAAAGAGGATGTATGGGCATGTTGTACTAGGTTTTTACAAGTGTGAAGGACCCCATGAATACCTGTCTCATAGTTCCAACAAGGTTTAACAAGAAGATATGGCAATTTTAGTGTTAAAAGGGGCTCTTTTGAAGCATAGTTTTAGGTTTACAAAGGTAAATTTGATATCTATGCACTAATATGACTCCCTTCACTATGTACAGTGCTAAATTCATGCTTTGTAGGCATTTATAGGTTCAAAATAGAGAAAACACCTTTCATTTTCCCTATCACTTCTTTGGCAAGCTTATGAAATCTATTTTTGGATGTTCATTTTGTATAGAGGAGAGAGATTGGTAACCTAATATATTGGGTAGAGGATGGGGTCCTAGTGGCCTTAAAATCCATGGCCATAATTCTTGTTAGGGTGTGGAGCTAAAAGCTTCACCAAGGAGCATACTTTAACAGGTTTGAGTCTATAAATACACCGGCATCAGTTAGGAGCGACCGACGTCGATTAGGTGCAGTTGCAGAGGCACCGACATCGGTAGAGGATCAGCCGGCGGCAGTCACAGGCAAGCAGCAGGAACCGTCGTTGGTTACCTGTGCATCCAAAAAGCTATTTTCCGAGGACAGAAGCTAGTGTTTGCATGATGAGTTTGAGTTGTAGTCTTAAGCTCGCGTCTCTATTATTAGCAATATTATTTTTAGAGCCCTTGTTCAAGTGGCTTAACTGTTTGTTGTAAGTGCATGCTCAAGTTTCCTAATTCTATATGTAGAATTAGATCTTCTTAGCTTAGAGTGAATTATTGTAGAATTGGTATGTTGAAGAACAGTACAGAATTGAATCAATCCATGCTTGTTGGAGTTGATTGTTCTTGAGAGAGAGCTCTTGAGGAATAGAGATCTATTGAGAGATCTAAACATCTAGGAGAGGTGTGGAAGAAAGAAGTTTCTTCAATTGTATTCCTTTTATAAAGAGTTTGTTAATACAAGTTTTTTGGGTGGTTTCTTGTATCTCTTGTTCTTGCTATTATCTCATTCTAAATACTTGTCTATCTGATTTAATTCCGTGTTTATTGCTTTCACAAGTGTAATCTATTGTTGATTGATCCCCAACAAGTGGTATCACAGCTTGGTTGCAGGTTTAGGAGCTGATACCAACAAGTGGTATCAGAGCCTTGGTTGCAGGTTCAGGAGCTGATACCAACAAGTGGTATCAAAGCCTTGGTTGCAGGTTCAGGAGCTGATACCAACAAGTGGTATCAGAGCTCAGGTGCACTAACAGGTGGTTCAGATCTGTGTAGTGCGTATTGATTACAGGTTCTCACAGGGGTTTCTACAGAGATTTCTGTTTGAGTGGGAGAAGCAATGGCAGATAAAAGTAAATTGAGAATGGAAAAGTTTAATGGCAAAAATTACCAACATTGGAGAATGCAGATAGAGGATTATCTGTATCAGAAAGATCTCTACTTACCATTAGGTGGTGTTGCAAAGAAGCCCAAAGACATGGAGGATGAAGAATGGGAAGTTCTTGACAGAAAGGCTCTGGGGTCTATAAGACTGAGTCTAGCATCCACTGTGATATCTAATTTATCACAGGCAAAGTCTACGGTAGAGTTGATGACTACATTAGCAAATTTGTATGAAAAACCCTCAGCTTCTAATAAGGTATATCTTATGAAGCAGTTATTTAATTTGCATATGAATGAAGGTGGATTTGTTTCTACTCATCTGAATGATTTCAATGGAATTGTGAATCAGTTAAGTTCAGTGAATATAGTGTTTGATGATGAAATAAAAGCTCTTTTAATATTATGTTCTTTGCTTGAAAGCTGACATGGCTTAGTAATGGCAGTAAGTAATACTGCATCTACATCAAATATTTTGAAAGTAGAGGATGTTGTTAGTGTTATCTTGAATGAGGAAATTCACAGGAAAAGCACAGAAGAGACATCTGGGAATGCTTTAATTTTTGAGAGTAGTGGGAGGCAGAAAGAGAAGAGCAAGAAAGGCAGATCAAGATCCAAATCTAAGGGGAAAGGCAGATCTAAATCCAGAATTGGTAGAAGGCCACAATGCTAGAATTGTGGAAAGATGGGGCACATAAGCAGAGATTATTGTTCAAAGCCTAAGGAGGACAATCAGCACAAAGGAAAGGAAGAAGCCAAAGTTGTAGGTATTGCACAAGATGCTTTAATTTTCTCTCTGCATAATAATATAGAATCTTGGGTGTTAGATTCTGGTGCATCTTTTCATGCTACCCCTAACAGGGAATATTTTAGTGACCATATCCATGGAGATTTTGGAATAGTGTATCTAGGGGATGATGAGCCCTATAAAATAATTGGCAAAGGTAAAGTGCAGCTAAAGATGCAAAATAGCAACACATGGATGTTGAGAGATGTGATGCATGTTCCTAGCTTGAAGAGAAATTTGATTTCTGCAGGAAAGTTAGGGGATGAGGGTTGTATAATAACTCTCACAGCAGAATCTTAGAAGGTGACCAAGGGTGCACTTGTTATGGCCAGAGGTAAGAGAGAAGGTACTCTCTATTTGTGTAATTGTGTTACTAACAAATCTCTTTCTGTATTATCTACTTCAGATGTGGATGCTAATTGTGGCACTCAAGGCTTGGCCACATGAGTGAGAAGGGGATGTCAATTCTTAAGTCCAAAGGTATGCTTCCAGATTTAAAAGGCATAGATCTAGAGTTTTGTGAGCACTGTGTATTTGGAAAATAGAAAAGGGTTAGTTTTCTCAAGACTGGGTCTACTAAGAAGAGGCATAGGTTGCAGCTTGTTCACATAGACGTGTGGGGACCGGCTCAGGTTGCTTCCAATGGAGGATCACAGTACTATGTATTTTTCATAGATGATGCTACAAGGAAGGTATGGATCTATTGTATTAGAAGAAAATGGATCTATTGTATTAGAAGAAAATCTGATGTATTTGAGACTTTTAAGATTTGGAAAGCTATGGTTGAGAATGAAACAGGTAAAAGATTAAAGTGCCTGAGATCTGACAATGGCGGTGAGTTCTGCAGTCATAAGTTCAGAGATTATTATTATATGCATGGAATTTGTAGGCAAAGGACGGTTCCAAGGGCACCTCAGCAGAATGGAATTGCTGAAAGGATGAACAGGACAATAATGGAACATGCAAGATGTATGAGATTGCATGCCAGTTTGCCCTTACAGTTTTGGGCACAAGCTGTTGACACTACAGTGTACCTGATTAACAGAGGACCCTCTACAGCTCTGGATGGTGGTATTCTAGAAGAGGCATGGACAGGTAAAAAGGTTGATCTCTCATATCTCAAAGTTTTTGGTTGTGAAGCCTTTGTGCACATAGATAAAGAAAATAGAAAGAAGCTTGATGCTAAGTCTATGAGGTGCACGTTTATTGGCTATGGCTCAGATGATTTTGGTTACAGATTGTGGAATCTAGAAACTAACAAGGTAATCAGGAGCCGTGATGTTGTTTTCAATGAAAGAGTGATGTATTGTGATTAGCTAAGGAAGTTGAATCAATCTGAGTAGAGCAATGGTGAATTGGACGAGGTGAAAGTCCAAGATGAGCTCGCGGGAAAAAGAAATAATCACTTGCAGGAAAACACAGAGACCGATGTCGGCAGGTTAGGAACCAGCGTCGGTAGTACAAAAATCGGCTTCAGCCGTACAGAGATCGACGTCGGTAGGACAGACACCAAGGTCAGTGAGATAGAACCGATGTCGGCCAGTAACAGGTCTGGAGGTGACCAAGGTCGGTCACTATCAGAGAATTTGGGTGGACAGTGTGTTGTAAACGAGTCTCAGACACCCATTAGGAGGTCAGAAAGGGTGAGTAAGCCTCCAATTAGATATTCTCCTTCTTTATTTTACCTATTGCTAACTGATAGTGGAGAACCAGAGAGTTTTGAGGAAGTAATATAGGTGGAGTCCAAGAGTCAGTGGGAGCGTGGCATGGTTGAGGAGTTGGAGTCCTTAAGAGAGAACCAAACATGGGATTTGGTTGAATTGCTAGCTGGTAAGAGAACACTGAAGAACAGATGGACCTATAGGTTGAAAGAAGGTGAGAATGGACATATGAGATATAAGGCCAGATTGGTGGTAAAAGGATTTGCACAAAAGCTAGGTATTGACTTTGGTGAGATTTTTTCTCCTATTGTTAAAATGACTTCTATAAGGGTTGTATTGTCTTTGGTTGCTTTCGAGGATTTGCATCTTGAGCAGCTAGATGTTAAGACAGCGTTTCTTCATGGAGATTTGGATGAGGAAATATATATGGAACAGCCAGAAGGATTTGAGGTCAAGGGTAAGGAGAAGTTAGTGTGCAGATTGAAGAAAAGCTTGTATGGCCTCAAGCAAGCTCCTAGGCAATGGTATTTAAAATTTGACAGGTTTATGATTGAGCATGGCTATAGTAGGTGTTAATCTGACCATTGCATGTATTTCAAGAGATTTGATAACGGTAGATATATTATTCTATTGTTGTATGTAGATGATATGCTAGTTGCAAGATCACACATGCAGGATATCTCTGAGCTTAAAGTGAAATTAGCTCAAACGTTTGCTATGAAGGATTTGGGAGCAGCAAAGAAAATCCTTGGCATGAGTATTAAGAGAGATAGGAAAAATCACAGGTTGATATTGTCTCAAGAAGATTATGTGGACAAGGTGTTGAAATGGTTCAATATGCAGGATGCTAAACCGGTAAGCACACCTTTGGCTGGACATTTTAAGTTGAGTAAAGAACAATGTCCTAATTCATATGATGAGGTAGAGTATATGAGTAAGGTTCCATATTCTTCCGTAGTAGGGAGTTTGATGTATGCAATGGTGTGTACTAGACTGAATATTGCCCAATCAGTGGGAGTGGTAAGTAAGTATATGGCCAATCCAGGTAAGGAACATTGGAAAGCAGTTCAGTGGATCCTTAGATATCTGAAAGGAACCAGCAGTAGGCACTTGTGCTATGGAGGTTCAGATACTTCTCTACATGGTTATGTAGACTCAGATATGGCAGGTGATTTGGATGGTAGGAGGAGCACTACAGGTTATGTTTTCACTGTAGGTGGAACGGCGGTTAGCTGGATATCTAAGTTGCAGAAGGTTGTTGCCTTGTCAACTACAGAAGTAGAGTATATTGCAGCCACAAAGGCTAGCAAAGAGATGATATGGATGACTCGGTTCATGGATGAGCTTGGTAGGGAGCATGAGAGTTGCAGATTGTATAGTGACAGTCAGAGTATAATCCATTTGGCTAAGAATTCAGCCTTTCATTCAAGAACAAAGCACATACAGCTAAGGTATCACTTCATATGATAGGTATTGGAAGATGGTGAGTTGAAGCTGGAGAAGATCCATACAGATAGGAATCCTGCTGATATGTTAACCAAGTCAGTTACAAAGGAGAAGTTGAATCTTCATTCAACTTCTATTGGTCTTCATGATTGAGTTGAAGATGGAGGAGCTAGAAGATGTTGCTGTACAGGTACTGGTGCAGCTATTTATCTCCAAGTGGGAGATTGTTAGGGTGTGGAGCTAAAAGCTTCACCAAGGAGCATACTTTAACAGGTTCGGGTCTATACAGACACTGGCATTGGTCAGGAGCGACCGACGTCGGTCAGGTGCAGTTGCAGAGGCGTCGACGTCGGCAGAGGATCGGCCGGCGGCGGTCACAGGCAAGCAGCAGGAACCGACGTCGGTTACCTGTGCATCTAGAAAGCTATTTTCGAGGATAGAAGCGAGTGTTTGCATGATGAGTTTGAGTTGTAGTCTTAAGCTCGCATCTCTATTATTAGTAATAATATTTTTAGAGCCCTTGTTCAAGTGGCTTAACTGTTTGTTGTAAGTGCATGCTCAAGTCTCCTAATTCTATATGTAGAATTAGATCTTCCTAGCTTATTGTAGTTATTGTGAATTATTGTAGAATTGGTATGTTGAAGAATAGTACAAAATTAAATCAATCCAAGTTTGTTGGGGTTGATTGTTCTTGAGAGAGAGAGCTCTTGAGGAATAGCGATCTATTGAGAGATCTATACATCTAGGAGAGGTGTGGAAGAAAGAAGTTTCTTCAATTGTATTCCTTTTGTAAAGAGTTTGTTAATACAAGTTTTCAGGGTGGTTTCTTGTATCTCTTGTTCTTGTTGTTTATCATTCTAATTACTTGTCTATCTAATTCATTTCTGCGTTTATTGCTTTCACAAGTGTAATCTATTGTTGGTTGATCCCCAACAATTCTCATATTGGTGTCCCCTCATTTATGAACAATCATTAAGACCATGAGGTGGTCTAAAACCCTACATAAATCCCATATACTTAGTTTTTATCCTTGATATGGTATTTTGAAATTGGCTGTAAAAATGAATGAAATTTTAGAGGATATAAGGGATCTATACATCCATTACATATGCTTCTCCAAGCCTTATTTGGCATGTTTTAACTCAAAAGGGCAAGAAATCTCTATTTTTGCATAGTTTATAGGTTGAAGGTTATGCTTTATTGATGCTTTAAGGTGTTTAATAGTTGATTTTATGTTGGTGTATATCCCACATCACATGTTCACTGCATTCAATGATTTACAAGTCTATTAAATGGTTCTCTATGCCTACTCCACATCCACAAGCTTCTCAACAATATGGTAACCTTTAGATTCTCAGTAGTGTTCATCATTCATTAATGTACAAATAGAGTCACAATGTTTTAAGAGTACTGTATTGTATGAAAATAAGTGTAGGTGGATTTTTTGTTTTTTTATTTATTTAAATCCATCTAAACCTCTTCAAGGAATTATTAAGACCCTAAAAGGCATGTATGCAATGGTGTGTACTAGACTGAATATTGCCCAATCAGTGGGAGTGGTAAGTAAGTATATGGCCAATCCAGGTAAGGAACATTGGAAAGCAGTTCAGTGGATCCTTAGATATCTGAAAGGAACCAGCAGTAGGCACTTGTGCTATGGAGGTTCAGATACTTCTCTACATGGTTATGTAGACTCAGATATGGCAGGTGATTTGGATGGTAGGAGGAGCACTACAGGTTATGTTTTCACTGTAGGTGGAACGGCGGTTAGCTGGATATCTAAGTTGCAGAAGGTTGTTGCCTTGTCAACTACAGAAGTAGAGTATATTGCAGCCACAAAGGCTAGCAAAGAGATGATATGGATGACTCGGTTCATGGATGAGCTTGGTAGGGAGCATGAGAGTTGCAGATTGTATAGTGACAGTCAGAGTATAATCCATTTGGCTAAGAATTCAGCCTTTCATTCAAGAACAAAGCACATACAGCTAAGGTATCACTTCATATGATAGGTATTGGAAGATGGTGAGTTGAAGCTGGAGAAGATCCATACAGATAGGAATCCTGCTGATATGTTAACCAAGTCAGTTACAAAGGAGAAGTTGAATCTTCATTCAACTTCTATTGGTCTTCATGATTGAGTTGAAGATGGAGGAGCTAGAAGATGTTGCTGTACAGGTACTGGTGCAGCTATTTATCTCCAAGTGGGAGATTGTTAGGGTGTGGAGCTAAAAGCTTCACCAAGGAGCATACTTTAACAGGTTCGGGTCTATACAGACACTGGCATTGGTCAGGAGCGACCGACGTCGGTCAGGTGCAGTTGCAGAGGCGTCGACGTCGGCAGAGGATCGGCCGGCGGCGGTCACAGGCAAGCAGCAGGAACCGACGTCGGTTACCTGTGCATCTAGAAAGCTATTTTCGAGGATAGAAGCGAGTGTTTGCATGATGAGTTTGAGTTGTAGTCTTAAGCTCGCATCTCTATTATTAGTAATAATATTTTTAGAGCCCTTGTTCAAGTGGCTTAACTGTTTGTTGTAAGTGCATGCTCAAGTCTCCTAATTCTATATGTAGAATTAGATCTTCCTAGCTTATTGTAGTTATTGTGAATTATTGTAGAATTGGTATGTTGAAGAATAGTACAAAATTAAATCAATCCAAGTTTGTTGGGGTTGATTGTTCTTGAGAGAGAGAGCTCTTGAGGAATAGCGATCTATTGAGAGATCTATACATCTAGGAGAGGTGTGGAAGAAAGAAGTTTCTTCAATTGTATTCCTTTTGTAAAGAGTTTGTTAATACAAGTTTTCAGGGTGGTTTCTTGTATCTCTTGTTCTTGTTGTTTATCATTCTAATTACTTGTCTATCTAATTCATTTCTGCGTTTATTGCTTTCACAAGTGTAATCTATTGTTGGTTGATCCCCAACAATTCTCATATTGGTGTCCCCTCATTTATGAACAATCATTAAGACCATGAGGTGGTCTAAAACCCTACATAAATCCCATATACTTAGTTTTTATCCTTGATATGGTATTTTGAAATTGGCTGTAAAAATGAATGAAATTTTAGAGGATATAAGGGATCTATACATCCATTACATATGCTTCTCCAAGCCTTATTTGGCATGTTTTAACTCAAAAGGGCAAGAAATCTCTATTTTTGCATAGTTTATAGGTTGAAGGTTATGCTTTATTGATGCTTTAAGGTGTTTAATAGTTGATTTTATGTTGGTGTATATCCCACATCACATGTTCACTGCATTCAATGATTTACAAGTCTATTAAATGGTTCTCTATGCCTACTCCACATCCACAAGCTTCTCAACAATATGGTAACCTTTAGATTCTCAGTAGTGTTCATCATTCATTAATGTACAAATAGAGTCACAATGTTTTAAGAGTACTGTATTGTATGAAAATAAGTGTAGGTGGATTTTTTGTTTTTTTATTTATTTAAATCCATCTAAACCTCTTCAAGGAATTATTAAGACCCTAAAAGGCATGTATGCAATGGTGTGTACTAGACTGAATATTGCCCAATCAGTGGGAGTGGTAAGTAAGTATATGGCCAATCCAGGTAAGGAACATTGGAAAGCAGTTCAGTGGATCCTTAGATATCTGAAAGGAACCAGCAGTAGGCACTTGTGCTATGGAGGTTCAGATACTTCTCTACATGGTTATGTAGACTCAGATATGGCAGGTGATTTGGATGGTAGGAGGAGCACTACAGGTTATGTTTTCACTGTAGGTGGAACGGCGGTTAGCTGGATATCTAAGTTGCAGAAGGTTGTTGCCTTGTCAACTACAGAAGTAGAGTATATTGCAGCCACAAAGGCTAGCAAAGAGATGATATGGATGACTCGGTTCATGGATGAGCTTGGTAGGGAGCATGAGAGTTGCAGATTGTATAGTGACAGTCAGAGTATAATCCATTTGGCTAAGAATTCAGCCTTTCATTCAAGAACAAAGCACATACAGCTAAGGTATCACTTCATATGATAGGTATTGGAAGATGGTGAGTTGAAGCTGGAGAAGATCCATACAGATAGGAATCCTGCTGATATGTTAACCAAGTCAGTTACAAAGGAGAAGTTGAATCTTCATTCAACTTCTATTGGTCTTCATGATTGAGTTGAAGATGGAGGAGCTAGAAGATGTTGCTGTACAGGTACTGGTGCAGCTATTTATCTCCAAGTGGGAGATTGTTAGGGTGTGGAGCTAAAAGCTTCACCAAGGAGCATACTTTAACAGGTTCGGGTCTATACAGACACTGGCATTGGTCAGGAGCGACCGACGTCGGTCAGGTGCAGTTGCAGAGGCGTCGACGTCGGCAGAGGATCGGCCGGCGGCGGTCACAGGCAAGCAGCAGGAACCGACGTCGGTTACCTGTGCATCTAGAAAGCTATTTTCGAGGATAGAAGCGAGTGTTTGCATGATGAGTTTGAGTTGTAGTCTTAAGCTCGCATCTCTATTATTAGTAATAATATTTTTAGAGCCCTTGTTCAAGTGGCTTAACTGTTTGTTGTAAGTGCATGCTCAAGTCTCCTAATTCTATATGTAGAATTAGATCTTCCTAGCTTATTGTAGTTATTGTGAATTATTGTAGAATTGGTATGTTGAAGAATAGTACAAAATTAAATCAATCCAAGTTTGTTGGGGTTGATTGTTCTTGAGAGAGAGAGCTCTTGAGGAATAGCGATCTATTGAGAGATCTATACATCTAGGAGAGGTGTGGAAGAAAGAAGTTTCTTCAATTGTATTCCTTTTGTAAAGAGTTTGTTAATACAAGTTTTCAGGGTGGTTTCTTGTATCTCTTGTTCTTGTTGTTTATCATTCTAATTACTTGTCTATCTAATTCATTTCTGCGTTTATTGCTTTCACAAGTGTAATCTATTGTTGGTTGATCCCCAACAATTCTCATATTGGTGTCCCCTCATTTATGAACAATCATTAAGACCATGAGGTGGTCTAAAACCCTACATAAATCCCATATACTTAGTTTTTATCCTTGATATGGTATTTTGAAATTGGCTGTAAAAATGAATGAAATTTTAGAGGATATAAGGGATCTATACATCCATTACATATGCTTCTCCAAGCCTTATTTGGCATGTTTTAACTCAAAAGGGCAAGAAATCTCTATTTTTGCATAGTTTATAGGTTGAAGGTTATGCTTTATTGATGCTTTAAGGTGTTTAATAGTTGATTTTATGTTGGTGTATATCCCACATCACATGTTCACTGCATTCAATGATTTACAAGTCTATTAAATGGTTCTCTATGCCTACTCCACATCCACAAGCTTCTCAACAATATGGTAACCTTTAGATTCTCAGTAGTGTTCATCATTCATTAATGTACAAATAGAGTCACAATGTTTTAAGAGTACTGTATTGTATGAAAATAAGTGTAGGTGGATTTTTTGTTTTTTTATTTATTTAAATCCATCTAAACCTCTTCAAGGAATTATTAAGACCCTAAAAGGCAAAATAAGTCATGTTTTCATGACTCACCAAAAGACTAGTAGCTTACAAGTGGGAGATCAATATGGTTTTAGTTATGAACCTCAAGAAACTAGTGAGATGAAGTGCTTTTATATGAAATACAGTGATATATAAGATCTTTAAATATCCCTCTAATAGTAATGATCACTTCAATACTAGATCCTCCAAGTAATATACAGTGGTTTTAGGCTAAAGTTGTGTATAGGTCACCAAGCACAAAAGTGAGATGAAAAGGTCCAACCTTGTGTTATCAGTGAAATATAAGGGTCATAACCTCATGTAAAATGTTTTGAGGTGGTGGTAAGGTATTCTTAGGGACAAAATGTTTAAATGTTATTCTACAAACCTATAGGTCTACATTTCCAAAGAAGATGCAATAGTCCTTGTGTTGATTCATGGATTTTAAAAGATAAAGGATTTATGGAAACTATGGGAAAACTTTCAACACTCTTATAAATACCATTAAAGTTCTCAGATATCTATAAATAAATCCTAAACTTAAAAATGTAGTCAAGGAGGGCTAGAAGGACATCTATTGGCCTATTAGAAAACAAAGTTGGGGAAGTTATACTTGTGTTTTAGAGTGAAGTCTTGGAGAGTCTGTAGATAAATTAAAAAATAAAATAGAACTCTCCAATATTGGTTAGAATCACTTAAGTACTGAATAGGCCAAATGAAGGATCTACATCCTCATACTTGCAGTCTTGGAGCATAATTGATGACCTAAAGGTTTCTGCTAAGATTATGAAGAGAATATGCAGTTTTATGTTGAGATTGGGTGTGTGATGATTATGAGGGATGTATAAGACATAATAAAATACTTTCATGAGGTTTATATCTAGTGTATGAATAGAAATAATGAGGAAAAAAACCTCTAGGGTCAAGCAGCTCAAGTTTTCAATAAACCCTCATGAGGGAATAGACCATGTTCTAGATGATTTGGAGGGTTGAGATGTTTATAAAATAATTAAATAACCTAATATGAAGTTTTTTAAGCCCATTTTGAAGCATTATTAATCAATAAACAACATTTGTAAGGATTTTAAGTCTAAATCTCTCTCTTGACCTCACTCACATAGTCTATCAACTCAAGAAGAGAAATTTTATATGCTCATATTTTTCACAAGGAGATGCATGGTAACTTAAGCTCTTAGGAATAATAAACCACCCCTATTCACAACTGATCCATGGAATTTAGATGTTCATTAAGGGCTTCAGCTCTATGAACAATCCATAAGAGTGTAAGACATTCACAAGCTACCAAGAGACTAAATATGCCTTTGAATGACCATAGAAACATTTGGGTGACCTTAATAGGCCTCATGGACACCTAACTAAGCACACTTTTGGCATGTGTGGAAGGTACAATGTATAGAATTAGCCTAAAAGACATGGTTATAGATCTAATTATGAATATACATGATGATAGTAGGAATTCAAATTAGGCATAAAGGCTCTATTAGCCTAGCATATGTTATTTATTCCTTTGCATACTTTTTCAAGTCTCATAATAGGATATATGATCCATTAAAGCCACCAATTTGGGCCAAAAAGGTGACTGTACCACTATCTCCCTTAAGAAGCTTAGTTATATGCTTATGGATTACTCTTAGAGAGATTCTCTTTAGTATATTGATTTTTCCTATGATGGTATAGGCCTCAATATACCATTATTAAGCATTTAAATGTATTAACTTCTTGAGGATTCATTTTAGTTACCTTTTGGGCATGAACATACACCTAGGCTAGGGTTTTGACCATTTCTTAGTTCACCCACCTACACAAGGTTCCATACCCTCAAATTTTACATGGATCATGTTTTAGAAGTATTAAAATTTAATCAAACATTTTATTTGAGTTTCACATGTGTGAATTATGTGTGAAATCAAATCTCAAATTCTAGGCCTAGAAAATTAATTGAGGGCTAATTGAGAAGTGAAATAGGTGGAGTAAATGCACTTGTACTTAGTCTCTAGTCATGAAACTTTGTATAGGGTAGGAATAGCATAGTGGGTACTCAAATATATGTTTATTTTTCTATGATCATATTTATGATGTTCTACACAAGGAGATTGTCTATTTTGAGGGCTACAAGGAAATGAAGGCAAGTATGGGATTTAGGTGTGAAATGAAGTCTTTGAGAGTGTTTGAGGCACCCAAATACGTTGATATAAGTTTTTAAGGTAAATTTAGGTCTCTCATGGAGATAAATTGCATTCGTGAAGATGAAAGTAGGATTTGAATCATTTGACCAAGAGAGGCGAGTGAGATCAAATGGGTTTCAAGAGACCTAAGAAGATATGATCATCACTAAAACATCAATATGGTAAATCCTAAATTATATGCAAGGTGTAAAAGAAGAGAGGAAAGATAAGTTCAAGGTGAGTTGATGACCAAGTAATGCCACTTGTCACTTTACAAGTCAAAAGGAGGGTATTTTGAAGGAGACAAGATGTGTCAAGCAAATGGAGAAACTCCTATGCCATTTGGAAGAGGAAGCATCATCAATAAAATAGCATGTCATTAAATACCTTATGAGACTATTTTATAACCTTTTTCTTGATTTTAACTCTTGTCATGAGTTTTTGAGACTATCATTTATCTCTTCTTTGCCACTTCTCTCTCTCCTCTCATTTCTCTCTATATATATCCTTGTTTGGCTTCGTAAGCATCCTTTGGCTGAGTATGGTGAAGCCCTTATCAAATAAAAATTTATTACTGCTTTTGATTTGAATGATAATTTTGTTTTAGCCTTATTAAATATTTCTCTAAGTGTATATATACGATTGTGCATGATTGATAGTGGTAGTGTTCTAACTCCCTCTCTTTTGTCCTCTCATTCTTACCTCTTTACAAGTAGGTTGATACTTTCCAAGTTACGTGAAGTTTTGTATCTATTTGTGAACATAATTAGGTGTGTAAGATATTTTCCTTTAGTGTCTTATATCATACCTCTTTGTTATCACCTCCTAGTTCATGCATTTCATAATACCTTCATGATGAAATAATGATGTGAAGAGAACCTAACATTTAAGTTGTGTGTTCTAATTGGTATTGATTCATTTCAATAGTGCATAGGCAGGTGGAGGAGATAATTTGGTGTATCACCACCCTTATTTTTTATTTCATGTTATTCCTCTCCCTTTTCCTTTGAAAGTTAGTATTAGAGCCTAATTAATACATGAAGGGGATCTATCCCTATAATGTAGAGGTTTAATCCACTTAAAGATCACCCACAACCTAGGACTTATTAGAAATAAAATGACTGAGAGGGGGTTTGAATCAATCTTTTAAACTTATTTATTAGTTCCACATAATCAAACATGAATCATTCATTCAAGCACATAGGTCTAGCAAGTGTAAATAACTATCCACATAAGCATGAAGTACAAGAACATAATATAACACAACTTATATGTGAGAAACCCTCAAGAGGATGAAAACCCACTAATATATATAAATTTAATACAATCCTATAATACAAACACCAACTTTATTGAAGCACCAACTTCACATGGAGTACCAACCCCAACTATCTAAGCACCAACTCAGCTAAGCTTTAGCAAACACCCACTTGCAAGGAGGCACCAACCCCTTAGTTGAGTCAGAACTAACTTATCCACCTAATATCTTTGATCACCTCTAGGACACACTATTTATCAACCAACTAATGATGAACACTTCTTCTCTTTAAACTTTTATCCTTCTTCAAACGGCCTTATTGCCTTCTTTACTCAACTAGCCCTCTTCTTGACTTGATTAGGTCATATGAACTTGATTTTCAAATGCATAACTCTATAAAAAATTCATCACAATTAATTTACACACCTATTATGGTCTACATGACACTATTCTACTTACCAATATTATATTCCATTATCATGTTCTATACACACACACATATGCCTAAAATTGCCTAGTATTTATAAAAGTCACTTGTTCATATCCTTATTGGTTGGACAAACAACCTTACCCTCTTATGTAATCCATGAAATAGATCTTAGAAAATCTCATATACATGGACCAAAAATTATTTTGTTCCCTTTAGGTCTGACCTACCTCAATTAGGCCTTATCTCACCTTTAGGTCTCATGGACACCTAATCCTATTAGATATATTTAGAACACATTACACTTTGCCTTCCTTGGAACACTTTCAAAAAATTCACATGGTAGGAACATAACATATTCTATTAAAATATACCTTATTCAAATTCAATTTAAATCCAAAATACCTTTTAGGTCTAACCACTACTTGAACCTCTTCTCAAAACACTATTCACAATAGGCTTGTGCATACCCAAAAAATTTGTCTTGAATAGCTAAAGCAAAAACACAATTTTGTCAAAAAAATGGAAAAAAATGACACATATATAATATACATTACCTTAGGGTCATCACCATGTGTTTTATACTTCACAACTCAGTGTATATACGCTCAAACTCTTCTTTGTAAGTAGCCCACTTAGAACTGTTAGAACACTCCAAAACATAGTCATAAATATCTTGATCTTTAACACCTAAAAAACACTTCCCATGAACACTGACACCTTAAATATATTATTTTATATCTTTATATCATTATAAATTACAAAAATCACAATGTCTAATGTCAATTATTAGTCTTGCAGACTAATATTTTATCTTCATTACACATAGTCAAACCTGAACTAGTCAACCCATTTTGGCTTCACCATTTCAATCACTTTAACTATCAAACCTTATTCAAAGCATGGATATGACATAGTTTACCTTGAAAACCAGTCATGATGAGTTTGACATTCAACACCTATATGACTAATTTCAAATACTAATGATGCATGTGGATGATCCTATGTGATCATTATACCATTATTAGATAGATAGATAATATGTTAAAATTACAAATATTAGTCTTGCAGACTAATATCATGAACTTGCACCTTCACTATCTCATTTCACTAGACAGGTCAACTTATGAGTAACATTTTCATCATATTGACTGACCTCCAAAACATATATCCAAAATTAAAATGTCTTAAAGGTCTTTAACAACCTTTCCAAACACTTGGATTCATCCTTAATCCATGATAGCACATTCCTAATCAACTTCTCACTTCTACTTGGTTTTCTCATTGTTTGCACCATTAGGCCTATTAGTGACTAGTCAATTTATAAGACCATTTTATTACCCATGAAATATATAATATGCTCAAAAACCACCATATACATAAGATAAAATTCTTAAGCTTAAACTTTCATTCATTTAGTAACTTTGACTTAGTCAACTCTGACTGTTATAGTAAATCTCTAAGAAATGAGGCCTTTCCTATAAGATCCACTCACTCACCTAACAAACTAATCACACTTAGATGTGATTATGAGATTTTAATACATGATCCAATCACTTAAATAACCATACAAAACCATTCTTATCACTTTAGAATAATATATTTCACATCAAGTTACTATTAGGGTTCTTTGAGGGTTTAAACCATCTTCCAGTCTTAACAATCATTCATAAATATTAGCCCCTTATTCTAGAAAAAAATTCTTGAAATTTTTAGATAGGACCCTTACCCATATTCCATTAATTTATTATCTTCCCATTCAAAATTTACATGTGCCAATGAATACTTGAAAGTTCTTATCGGGTTGAGAACCCTTCATTATGTGCACACAAGAGCCCTCAAAACACTTTTTCTTGCCTTGACATTTAAATTTTAACCTAAAACTTGGTCAACATAATTTTAAAAACATTAAATACCTCTAAAAATTCTCATTTATTCATACTTAGCTTTAAATCTAAAACTCATACCTCTTTTGGCCACCATCTCTCTCCTTACTCTCTAGGCCTTGACCTGCAAGTCACATTAAGCCTTGAAACTAACCTTCTATCCACTATCCAAGCTATCTCTACCTAATATTAATGTCATAAAACCTATTACCATGCTCAACCACTATTATAAATTCTTCATATGCCTTGACAATACCTCATGACACCTCATTAGATCAAACAGGGTCTAAAAATAATCTAGTTGCATGTTAGGTCTATAGGTCTTACCCCTGTAAGCTCACTTTGAGATTATCATGAGTGATCCAATGCCTCATATACATGATCAAATAACCTTATATATAATTTTATGCCTATGTGAATCCATCTCACTAGGCCACCAAGCTCATATCTTCTCATAAGGTATCTTCATGTAATGACTAGTGTCATGACTAGGCTTCTCAAGTACTTGAAGCTTGAAAACTAAAATTTAAACACTATTTGATACTCTTACACCTTGATAACATGATAAATTTCATGTTCCTTATATGATATAATACTTTTATACATACCTCTTCATGCTCACCATGTACATGCTCATGATATGACTATGTTTGTTATGACTAGGCTCCTCAAGATACCTTGTACTCAAGGACTAGTACTCAAAACATTATTACCTTGACCTAAGTCTTGAAATAAACTCATAGGAATCATTATGTTGCATTCATTTTTTATCTTAATATAGATACATTAGGTTGCTTTCAAATTCTTTCTTGTCACATGGCTCATATCTTATAAACTACTCACCATGCATCTTTACCAGAGCACCTTGACATTAATGACATCAACCTTGACATAAAATGGCATAAACATTTAAATCAATGATAACGCTTCTTAGAAAACTCCCCATTTTTCATTTATGGTAAAACATTCTTCAATATTCTCAATCTCATCTCCCCCAATCTGGTTAAACTTCCTTCTTGAATTATCTCCCCCTTTGACATTAATGACAAAGGGTCTTCCATAAACTACCATTTGGAACCATGCCTTATTTCTATAGTATCTCAACCCAAAAAATATGAATCACTAAGGTAACATATTTCCCATTACTCCATGCATACCTTCTTCAAATTATCTTAGATTAAAATACCACTTCTCAACATAAATCATGCTCAATTAATAACTTGAATAGCTCCCCCTCAAACCAAGAATCCACCATGTTTTTTATAGATAAAAAGTTTATTCAAGAAGATTAATTAAGTTACCCCTTTCCATAGGGTACTAAAACAACACCAATTCAGGAGATTCCTAGATCTTCATGCTCTCATAAGACTAAATGTCCTTCAATATCCTTTTAGGCTTGATTAGCATTATAGGATTGATCTCTTCATCAACCATTTGATCATAAATATGAGGTGATAATAGACATTCCTAACTTGATTATACATATCATGTATATTCTATCATATCAAATACTCCACTTGAGCTTGTAGATTTATCATGACTCATCTTTGTTATCTTTGGTTTCCATACGTTAATTTACCTTCTTTCTTGTACTCTAGGGACTTCAAACCTCCTATGTTGTCTTGATGATATTCTAACTCTATTAGGATAGAATATTTCAATGTGTCCTATATTATGAAAATTATAGAAAACCACCTTATACATACCATTTCACTGATGTGAACTATGACTCCTTCCATAGTCCCATGAGTAATCAATCTTGGAGGGTCTTTTACACTCTCCTGCTTTATGAAAAAAATGACTACATACAAAATAGTAACCGTTGAATGAAATAACATACCTCATAGCATTAGCATATTTGATAGGACTTTTAATGTTAACCTTCTTGTCTTAAATATCCTTCTCCTTGACTTTCATTGTCACTTTTGATCTTCTTTGAAACCAAGACCTATTTTATCACTTGTAGACTTTTGACTACTCAAGATGTCATCAAGAGCCTCAATGTTCTTTTCAAACTTCAAAAAGGTCCTCACCTTACTATATTATTGATTCAACTCATCTTTTAAGTATTCTAATTTAGTTTCATATTTGGTGCATTCTTCCTCTTTAGCATTTAGGCTTGCATTGACTATCTCCATTTGTGCTTCAATTTGACTGATGATCTCATCATACTCCTTATAAGTGTTACTCAGTCTCTCCTCAAACAAACCAATCTATTCCCCATAATATTTAACTAATGATCTTAGTTTGTGATTCTTTCTCTTTTGGAACATCAACTCCTCTAAGGCACTTACCAATTTTGCCTCAATATTCACTTTAGCTTCTTCTTCATCTAATTTTACATCAACCATAAGGCCTTTTCCATTTGAGAAACCCTCACTATTTGATTTCATGGCCATGAATAAGGTTTAAATATTGTCATGTTTAGATTCATTACTTCCATCATCACTATCAAATGCACTTGAGTCGCTTACATCAGAAGAATTATCTTCTTTAGTATAAAAGTTCCTATTATTATTCAAAGTTCCTTTCTTACCTTCATACTTCCTAAACTCCTTGTTTTTGTTAGGATTATAGGATTTCTTGTCATCTCTACAATTTTCATCATGTTATTCATACTTAGTCTTATCCTTGTTAAGACACTTATATGCAAAATGACCAATCTTACTATAATTGAAACATTTGAAGGGCAACTTACCCTTATACTTACTAGATCTAAACCTCAACTTTATTGAAAACATGGCTATATGTTGATCATCATCAACATCTAAACATTACTCATCATTTACTTTCTTGACTTTTGACTTATTTTCAACTTTAAAGTTTGATTCCTTCTTGGGAGGTCTTCCTTAATTTTTTCTCATCTCATATGTAGTCAAGATGTCATGAAACCCATCCATCTCTAACTTGTCCAAATCTTGCATCTCTTCCACTAAAGATACCTTAGATTTAAACTTACGAGTTAGTAATCTCAACACTTTTTGAACCAATTTATATTTTCTCACCTCTTCTCCTAATCCTCTAACAACATTGACAACTTCATCAACCTTCAATAGGTAAGATGCAATTATTTCATGTTCATTCATCTTCAAATTTTAAAACTATCTTATGTGGGTCTAAAACTTGGCCATATTCAATTTGGTGTCTCCTTCATATATGTTATTAAATTTTTCCCATATATCTTTGGACAATACATATTGTATTACCTTTACAATACCTACCTTTGATAAGCCACAAAGAATGACATTCATTTCTTTGGAGTTGTTTTCACTAGCCTTCTTACCTATTGTATCAGTTGGTAGAATAATATGAGCACTATATCCATCCATAATTTACTACCAAATATAATTACCTTAAGACATAAAATATATATTCATATTGACATTCCAAAATGCATAATTTTTTCCATTGAATAGTGGATCCTTATTAGTAGATAAACCACCTTGAGCTTGTTGACTAGTTATCCTTGCTTCTAGGATATCCTTTAGGATTTTAGACCTACTTCAAAGGAATAAGATATGATACCAAATGTTGGAATAAAAATTATTGAGATGTGGGGTTAACCATTCTTCAAAAATTACTTATCAATTCCACTTAAGAAAACATGAATCATTCAATCAAGCACATAGGTCTAACAAGCATAAAAAACTATCCACATAAGTATGAATCACAAGAACACAAGATAACACAAATTATATGTGGGAAACCCCCAAGGAGATTAAAACCCATTGATATAAATTAATTTAATACATTCTTATAAGATAAACACCATCTTTAGTGAAGCACTAACTTCACATGGAGCACCAACCCCAACTAGGTAAGCACCAACTCAACTAGGTTTTAACAAATACCAACTTGTAAGGAGGCACTAAACCCCTAGATGACTTAAAACCAAATCATCCACCTAATATATTTTATCACCTCTATGACACACTATTTCTCAACTAACTCATGATGACCACTTCTTCATCTCTTCACACTTTTAGCCTTCTTCAAACTACCTTATAGCCTTTTTAATTGAACTAACCCTCTTCATGACTTTATTGGGTCATATGACCTTGATTTTCATATTAAAACCTCTATAAAAAATTCATCATAGTTATTTTAAACATATATTATGGTTTACATGACCTTAATTTTCTTACCAATGTTCTATTTCATTTGCATGTTCTTTACACACACACATAAGCCTAAAATTGCCTAGTATTTGTACAAGTCACTTGTTCATATCCTTATTATTCAGCCAAACGTCCTTACCCTCTTATTTTTTCCATTAAATACATAGCATATACATGTATAAAACATTATTTTAATCACTTTATGTCTAACCTATCTCAATTAGGCCTTATCTCACCTTTAGGTTTTTTATTAGGTCTATTTAGGACACATTACACTTTGCCTTCCTTGGAGCACTTTAAAACAATTCACATGGTAGGAATATATCATATTTAATTCAAATATACCTTATATAACTTCAATTTAGTTCTAAAATAACTTTTATGTCCAACCACTACTTGAACCTCTTCTCAAAACACTGTTCACAATAGGCCTGTGCATACCCAAAAAAATTATCTTGAACAACTAAAGAAAAAAATTGTCAAAAAATCATGTAAAAAAATAACACATACATAATATAAATTAAATTTTTGTCATAAATATGTGATTTATACTTCACAACTCAAGGTATACATGCTCAAACTCTTCTCTACAAGAGGCCCACGTAGAATTGTCAGAACACTCCAAAACACAGTCATGAATAACTTGATCTTTAATACCTAAAAGAACAATTTCCATGACCAATGACACCTTAAATATATTATTTTACATCTTTATATCATTATAAATTACAAATATCATAAGGTATAATTTCAATTATTGGTCTTGCAGACTAATATTTTGTCTTCAGTACACACAACAAACATAAATTAGTCAACCCATTTTTGTTTCACCATTTCAATCACTTTCATTAAATCCTAAACCTTATTAAAATAATTTATAATAAATATATGTCCCAAAAAACAACATCACATTCATTATATGCTTCAGATTAGGGCATAAAGCTTCAAACTTGCAACTTGCTTACCAAGAATTGCATGTTTGCCTTGAATACCAGTCATGATGATTTTGACCTTCAACACCTGTATGAATAATTTAAAAGACTCATGATTCAAATGTATGATCCTATGTGATCATTATAACATTATAAAATAGATATATAATATGTTTAAATGACAATATTGGTCTTGTAGACCAATCTCATAAACTTGCACCTTCATTGTCTCATCTTCACTACACAGGTCAACATATGAGCAACATTTTCATCATATCCATTGACCTTAAAAACATATATCCAACATGAAAATTTATTAAAAGTATTAAAAATATTTCCATTCACTTTTATTCACCCCTAATCTATGATAGCACATTCCTAATCAACTTCTCGCTTCTACCTGATTTTCTCACTATTTGTATAATTAGGCCTGTTAGTGACTAGTCAACTTGTAATACTAGTTTATCACCCTTGAGGGATATAATCTAATCATAAACCACCATGAACATAATATAAAACTCTCAAGATCCAAATTTCATCTATTTATCAATTTTAACTCAGTTAACTCTAACTATTATAGTAAATCTTTAAGAAATAAGGCATTTCATGTAGGGTACACTCACTCACTTGACAAATCAATCAAAATTGGAGGTGCCTAGAAGAGTTTAATACATTATATAATCACTTAAATATCCATATCAAACCATTATGATCACTTTATAATAGTTTATTTCACATTGGGTCACTATTAGGGTTCTTTGAGGGTTTAAACCATCTTCCAGTCTTAATGATCATTTGTAAAGCTTAGCCCCTTATTCCAAAAACCAATGAATGGAAATTTGATCTAGGAACCTCACCTATATTCCATTAATTTATTATTTTTTCATGTATAATTTACACGTGTCAATGAATACTTTTAATTTATTCTTAGGTTGAGAACCCTTCATTTTGTGCACATGAGAGACCTCAAAACACTTTTTCTTGACTTAACCTAAAAATTTTGACCTAAAACTTAGTAAAAATACTTCAAAAAACATGTAATACCTCTAAAAATTCTCATTTTTTCATACTTAAATTGAAATCTGAAACTCATACCTCATTTGGCCACCATCTCTCTCCTTACTCTTTAGGCTTGGACTTACAAGCCACATTATACCTTTAAAATGACCTTCTATCCATTGTCCAAGATGTCAAAACCTCGTATACATGTCATAAAACCTCTTACTATTCTCAACCACTACCATACATTCTTCATATGCCTTGACAATACCTCATGACACCTCATTAGGTTAAGCAGGGTCTAGAACTAATCTAGTTACATGTTAGGTCTGTAGGTCCTACCCTTATAGGCTCACTTTGAGACTCTCATGAGTTTTTAAATGCCTCATATTCATGCTAAAACAACCTCATAAAACCTATTATTCCTCTATACATCCATATCACTAGGCCACCAAGCTCATGACTTCTCATAAGGTCTCTTCATGTAATGAATAGTGTCATAACTAGGCTTCTCAAGCACTTAAAGCTTGACAACTGACCTTGAAACACTTTTTGATGCTCTTACACAATTATTACATGATGCCTTTCATGTTCCTTATACAATATCATACTTCTTTACATACCTCTTCATGCTCACCATACACATGTTCATGATATGACTACACTTTTTATGACTAAGGTCCTCAAGATACCTTATACTCAAGAACTAGTACTCAAAACATGCATACCTTGACCTTAGTCTTGACATCAACCTTAGAGTAATAATTATGTTTCCTTAAAATTCTCTCTCAATATAGATACTTTATGTTTCCTTAAGATTTTCTCTTGTCACATGGCTCATATATCAAAAACTACTCACCATGCATCTTTACCAAAGCACCTTGACATCAATGACATCAAATGACGTAAACATTGACATCAATGGAAACACTTCTCAATAGGACTAATCCCATTTCATAGCTCAATTTGAGAGGGCTTGAAACACCCTCTCAAGTGTGAAAAATTGAGTTATAATAGTGCCTATGTTTCCATGGTTTTTACCATACATAATTTTTGGTAGCCCACTTTTATGTGCTTCATTTCTATATCTTATTATTATAGGGGCATATTATTATAATGGGGTATATTAATTGTCCCTATTTTTTAGGATATGTTAGATCATATCAATTTCCCCTCCCTTTTACATTTCATGATTTATTTTTTTAGATTTGACATATTAATATTGGGTATTGATGAGCTTTGATGATGACATATTTATATGATTATATACATGTATTTATAAATATACTTTTAAATTTATTAAAACTTTTAATTTCAATCTATCTTATACATGGTGTGTTTAATTCTTTTTTTTTGAGATGGATGATATATAATAACATATCTCACCTCAAAAGGAGTCCTTATAGTTGGCTTATTCTATCTTTCGTTAAAAATTTAAAGTGGTTATAATATTTAAAGAGGTTATAGAGTTATGTTAAGTGGTTACAAAGAGGTTTTAAATGTTTTATTATTTAATTAGGATGAAATTTTTTCCATGTGGAATGGGTCAATAGGATCTAATGTTCAAAAAATTTGCCACATGGGGAGGAAATTGAGGCCCATGATAGTTGTATTTATTTTCATGGATGGAAACATGGTTCACATACCACCAGGTGTATTCATTTATTTACTCATTTTTAGTTTTCATTTAGTTACATTTTTATCAATTCATCAAGATATTGATCTATTTTTTTGCATTTATTTTTAATTGTAGTTACATTCGATATGTCTAAATTAGAGCATTCATAGATTCATAAAATAAACCAGGTCATTCACGAAGATATCAAGGAGATGGGGTTTTAATTTTTATAA